>OZ038477.1:148191394-148193894 GCA_964036315.1 Acanthosepion esculentum | reverse complement strand
CATCTATTCAGATTACCCTGGAGATCCATTTAGGTAAAACCGAGGTAGGTTGTCCCTGGGTCTTTATTATATATATATATATATATATATATATATATAAATATATATATATATATATATAAATATATATATATATATATATATATATATATATATATAAATTAATATCGATTCATATATATATATATATATATATATATATATATATATAAAAATTAATATCGATATAATCGATATATAATATAAAAGGCTCAAATACTAATTTTCATGGTTATAATTTATTACATTGAAATCTTAATCACAATCCAATTCATCAGATTTGTAGGTCTGATTAATTGGATCGTGATTACGATTCCAATATAATACCAAATTAATCATATATATATATATATATATATATATATATATATATATATATATATATATATATTAAAAAAAAATGCTTCCTTCGCTACATAAGAGTTCCCATGTTTCAAAAACAAGAGCCGAAACCTCAATATAATTATTAAAATTAAATTGAATTAAAGTATCAAGCCGTGTTTCATCCTCACGCGAAAATTTAGGAACCTAAATTTTCGCTTGAGGATATTGTTTTTGAAACATGAGAACTTTTATGTAGCGAAGGAATCATATTTTTTTAAAAATAATTATAATTTAAGCTCTACTTCTGTATGGAGCACTGTTTTTTAAAAATAAAAACAAAAATACTAAAGAACTCCGAATTATTTACCTAACAAGTTCTTTCGTATTTTTCTACATATCTGCACATATATAGTGCTGTTCGATAAAAGTGACTCACCTGATTTTTTTTACTAAATGTTCTCTTCTCCGATGAAACGAAAGTTGGGCTAAATTCAAAGGATAAGCGATCTAAAATCCGAAGAAGAAGCTTTGAAAGCTCTTTGAATTTAGCAATAAGTATTGTCAAGCATCCGTTCAGTATAATGTTCTGGGGATGCTTTTCTTTTCATGGAACTGGTTTCTTAAAACCTATTGAAAAGACCCTCAGGAGCGAGCAGTACAAGAGAATTTTAGAGTCTTGTCTGCTCCCTTCTGCTGAAAGGGTGCAAATCGACCCCACCAAGCTCATTTTTATGCAGGATAATGCTCCGTCACAAATCAAAATTGATGAAGGAATACTTTGATGAGAAGCAGATGAGTGTTATGAAATGGCCGTCCCAATCTCCTAACCTCAACCCCATAGAAAACTTGTGGAGCATTATAAAGTACAGGTTCTCGAGAAAGCAGTTGAGCCATAAAAAAGGATTTGATTGTGAATTTCATATCCGAATGGAATTCAATGCTTGGAGATGAGATTTGCCAGAACCTAATCAAGTCAATGCCTAAAAGGGTTGAAAAGGTTATTCAAAATAAAGGTGGACCCATAGATTATTAAATATTTCGAACTATATTACCTATTAAAAATAAATTATACCTCTATTATTGTTTATTTAAAGCTGTTCGGTTATGTTTCTATTGATTACTAGTTGCAGGAAATAAGTGAGTCACTTTTTTTGCACTTACTTTTTTCCCTAAATCGCATTTATATCCAAAATTATAATTATAATAACTTTTTTACTAGGTGGTCGGGAAGTGGTCTTTATATTAGTAAGATTAAAAATTATTTTGACCCCCAAAACAACAGGCGAAAAACTTTTTAAGTAAAAAAATCAGGTGAGTCACTTTTATCGAACAGTACTGTATATATTCAAACTGATAGAGATATCACCTTAATAATCAATTACAACTAGAAGTAAACTTATATTTTAAAATAAAATTTTAGTATTTTAATGTAAATTCTATGAATATTTTTCTAATCGTCTAATCCCCAAAATTATTGTAATAAACTTTAAAAACAAAAAAACAAAAACAAAACAAAACAAAAAACTTAAATCGCTAACAAACATCAAATTAAATTCCTTATAGACTGTTTAAACATTCAAATTCATATCAAACATTATAATATTTATGAACTCTCAAATCAATACAACAGCGCTTATTTCGGGCCTTTCATTCCGAAGAAAGTTAATGACACTTTCTCTCATAACTTCTTTCTCTCTCTTTTCTCCTCTCCCCCTTCCATATCAATATATAACTTCCGTTAAGTTAACCGATTTAATGTGTCAATGTCTTGACTTCCTCAAAAAATTTAAATATGAAAGAATAGAAATGTTACATCTAACTCAATCATGTCTCTCTCCCCCCTCACTTCCTCACTTCGTTAATTTACATATGCTTAGTACTGCCCGTCAAAAATGTATAAATTTCTTTTCATTTTTAGTTTCAACCTTTGGAAGTAAAGTCTGATGATCCGCGGTCCTTTAAAAGTGCTGTGGTGAAATAATTTATTACATGGAGCCTTAAAGTGGTCTGTTTTTATTTTTATTTAATATATATATATATATATATATATATATATATATATATATGTATATATATATATATATATATATGTGTGTGTGTGTGTGTGTGTGTGTGTGTGTCTGTGTGTGTGTCTGTG
>OZ038477.1:148003894-148186394 GCA_964036315.1 Acanthosepion esculentum | reverse complement strand
CAGGTAGTGAGTGAAGGGTTCTTTATTTATTCAGTCCCGTATTATTTTCTTCTAAAGATCTGATAATTCTGACGCAATTTTTTTTTTTAAGCGTATCGCCCCAAGCAAGGTTGGAGGCCACTATCACGCATGGGGTTACAGAAGGGATGGAGGAAGAGCAGATAAAAGTGGTAAAGGAGAGGATGTGGAGAAAGAGAAAGACGGAGGGTCGATCAAGGCAAGGGGGTTACAGAAGATTTGGAGCGAGAGCAGATAGGAATGAAAGATGAAAGGATGTGGAGAAGGGAAGCGGATAGATCAAGGCAACTGGAGACGACGATTGACGCTACACTTAAACCGTTGGAGATTGTATTTGTCAGGGAAACAGTAATAGGGAAGGGAGTTCCATAGGCGAGATGTGCGAGACATGAAGCTATTGGAGTAGAAGAGACGTCTACATCTAACAGTTTCAACGGTGAAGGGGTGGGAACGGGATGCCAGCCTCGTAGGACGTTTAAATTCACGAGGCCTAGGGACAAGCGAAAGCAACTCCTCGGAGCAATTACCGTGAAAGTACTTGTAGAAAAGACAGAGCGATGCAACATCGCGTCTGTGAGAGAGCGACTGCAGACGAGATGACAGATCAGGGCCAATCACATTGCATATCCGTCTCTGGATCTTATCAAGAACCCTGAGGCAACCAGCAGGGGCCCCAGACCATATATGGCAGCAATACTCCATGCAAGGGCGAATGGTCGATTTATAGACTTGGAGGATCGATTCCGGGGAGAAAAATTTCCTGGCTCGGCACAGGGAACCAACTTTTCTTGCGGTGGATGATGCAATTGTGCAGGGTTTTACTTATTTTTTTAGTTTTTGTAAATAGTTTTTCACACAGTAAATATTGTTATTTTTAGGCCCCACTCCCCACAAACAAAACTGTACATATTTCAGTGCAAGTCATAACTTTAGGCAAACACATGATGCGTCATCAGCTGATCTGAGGACCTAGCGTAGTCACAATTACCCATGTTCACAGAGAAGTGCCATTTATTTTTAGGAACTAAAAACAGTTTTCAGTATAATGTTCGCTAATTTAGTTTTTAACTAACAAAATATCACAACAAATGCGGATTTTATGGGAAGAGAATCTAAATAATAAAACATTATCAATTTCTGTTTTACAAAACCCTTCATTTAGCAAACGTCACAAAATGTTGGACGTGTTCCAAACTATGCTACGCTTCTTAGCTTCGAATTTATAATATTGAAGATTGTAAATTCTAGGAATAAGCGAAATGGAAGGTCTCCCTAGAGAATAGAAAAAATCAAATTCCTGGAAAATTTGAAATTTAACGGAAACCCATAGGATGAAATATTTACTGTTGCAGACGAAAACAAGTTTCCCAAGTTAAGGATAAATAAAATGGAGACATGAAAGGGTGAGGGGAAGAGGTTGAGAAGGGGAGGAGAAAGATAAAGGATTAGAGAGGGAGTCGGAGAAAGAGAATTGGTGAAGGGAGAAAATATGTGAGAGAAAGAGAAAAATATAGCAGATAGAAGAGAAAATGAAACGATACAGAGAGAGACTTAAGGAAAGAGAAATAATTTAAATACGGGGAGGAGGAAAAATAATGTTTCAGAGAGAGAGAGAGAGAGAGAGAGAGAGAGGGGGAGAGGGAGAGTGAGAGAGAGAAGAGAGAGTAAAAGAAAGAGGGAGTTAAAGGGATAATCACACTGAGAAAAGAAAAAAGAAAGAAACAGAGAAGAATAAATTAGATAGATAGATAGATAGAGAGAGATAGATAGATAGATAGATAGATAGATAGAGAGAGAGAGAGAGAGAGAGAGAGAGAGAGAGAGAGAGAGAGAGAGAATAAAATGAAAGAAGTAGACGAAGGAATAAAAATGTGGTGGACAAGGAATGAATGTGAGAGAGGGAAAAAGTTAAAGAGTGAGTATGAGAAAAAGGAAATAGAAAATGAGTAAAGAAGAGAGAGAGAGATAGAGATAGAGAGAGAGAGAGAGGAGTGAGTGAAATTGAATATAGGAGAAAGAATGAAAGAGGCGAACAAAAGAAAAAATGAGATTAGAAGAAAGAGAGAAGAGAAGAGAAAAGAAAGAGAGAAGTAAAACAAAAGTGATGAGGAGAAAGCATAAAATACGGAAATAAAGAATGAAAAAGCGAGAGAGGACGAATGAAAGAGTGATCAAAAATAAGTGTAGGCGAAAGAATGAAAGAGAGAGGAGAACGAATGAGAGCAACAAAAATCATATAGTGAAAGACAAGCTACATATATATATATATATATATATATATATATATATATATATATATATATATATATATATATATATATATATAAAAGGATACAATAGGCGCTTATCTCTCTTTGGTGGAGAAAAGTCACGTGACGAACCGCTTAGTGACGTCACTCATATAGTGACGAAAGCGGTAGTAAAATTCAGTTTTGTTTTCAGCAGCTAAACTGTAAGGTTGCTTTCTTTAGCCCGGGTCCTCGTGGCTCGGACAGAGGCTAAATGTGTCCCCAGAGCAGCTTACAAGTCTATGGTACCGTTTCCCTTTGTGAATATAGCCTTTTCCAGGCACAGAATGAAACTCCAGCTCGCAGTCCTCAATTCGGGAAAACCTAAGACTCGCTGTTTCTCGTTCGTGGAATATGTCATCGCCCGGCACGTAGATGAATCCGGTCCGTTTGAATCTGGAGTCCTAAACACTGCTTCTCCAGATACAGGAGTATCTCCATATTATGTGTAAGACCCTTCCTTTTTGTTTCTCTTTACACTCTGCTAGCTGAGTAGATATATCTGATATATTATTCTCTGCGTGGGACAATTGTATACATGTATATATAGATTTGTGCATGTCTGTATAAAATTCTCTCTGAGAACAAATCATGTTTGTCATTCCTTTTCCTTTCAGCGATTCCGTTCTGCCCGTCGAGTACGGTGTATCACGTATATAATAATGCCCAGAAAGGGAGAAATGCAAATGGGCTAATAAATCTTTCTACCATAGCTCTCTGTTCTTATGCACACACACACACACACACACACACACACACACACACACACACACACACATATATATATATATATATGAAACATTTCATCTCAAGGAAGGTAATAAACCTCCTAAGATACAATGGAAGTGTGTGGAAGAATAAGAAAAAAGAAAAACATTATTATTAAAACAATAAAAGAGGGGAATTTACGAGGACAGAGGATAAGGATTGACATTGCATTTAAATTTTTTAAGATCAAAGTTGGCTCGAAAGCAAGGAGCCGGAAGAGAATTCCACAAGCGAGAAGTGCGAGAAATTGTTAGCAAAGAATTTCTCTCTCTCTCTCACTCTCTCTCTATCTATCTATCTATCTATCTATCTATCTATCTATCTATCTATCTATCTAGAGAGAGAGAGAGAGAGAGAGAGAGAGAGAGAGAGAGAGAGAGAGAGAGAGAGAGAGAGAGAGAGAGAGAGACTGGGGTTTGTTATACAAAAAGAACTGAGAGAGTATTTTTTCTATTCAAGCATTTTCTCCATAAATTCCAAGTAATCTTAATTGTAAAGTGAAAAGGAAGTATTTTCTATAGAATTTTGCTTTTCACTTTTGTCTATAAATAAATAATTTTATGCCAAAATTTGAAGTAGAAAGTGTTCGAATTAGTGAACTGTGTGTCTTTTCACTTTTTTTTTTTACTAGGGTTATCTTTTTTTCTTGAATGGAAAGCGAACTATCTCTTTAACGAAAGGGAATTCTATAGATTGTCTGATAGGTCTATCGAAGTGGCGTCTAATTAAAACTTGACCTATGAGGCACACATTATTTTGAAGAACACGACCCCAAATACTTCCAGCAATTATAAGCCATTCTCAAAGACGTATTGATATTTACCAGGTTTAGCTTACACTAGTACAAGCGTATGTATATTTAAGATGAATTTACGTTTTTATTTTTTTCCTAAAAGGCCTGCCTGCATTCAAAAGATTAGTTTTTGCCTTGGCTGGAACAACGACCGCTCTGACCGATAATAGATAATAGGTGTACAATTGACTTAACCAAAAAAACAGGATTACATTATGACCTCCATTAAAGATAAGTGATCAAAGAATATGCAAGGGTCGATGGCGTTTGGAATGCAGCCGATGTAGCAGTGAGTGTTTGTCTGGTAAGATATCAAGCTGGTTTTGAATGCAAATTTGTTCTTCAAGACCAACTCCTTCTGCAACTCCTTTGTCTCCAAGACTTTATCTCTAATGCCGACCCCCTAGATCAATATGAAGAAATATATATATATATATATATATATATATATATATATATATATATATGTATATATATATATATATGTGTGTGTGTGTATGTGTGTGCGTTTAATATATTATATATTGTTGTGAGACCGATACTTTCCTACATCATGGACTCTCCCAGTACTATATTATTATGTGAATGGTAGTATCATGGGAGAAGCACCAGCAATGCGCAGCCGCGTACGATACCAATATCGGACACCACTGGATAGTAAGCTCTGCTTACTCTTACACTATTCTTTGTAACTTTTCTGTTTAATATATCTTTCTTACCTCTAACTCGTGTTCCGTGTTTTGCTTCCGTGGCCCCTACTTCGGGTCCACATCATATATATTATTATTTATATATTATATGTCCGGTACTTATTAGAAAGCGTTCAATATCAGAGATAGAGCTAACATATTTGGTTGGATTGATGTGATTTTGTGACCCTGGGTTTCACGCTTTTGCGATCGACAGACAAACTGACGATCGCAAAGGGTGAAACCTAGGGTCACAAACTCACATCAATCCAACCAAATATATATATATATATATATATATATATATATATATATATATATATATACAACAGCACACATATACATAGATATGTCAAGTCCCATACTGTCCACATATGTTTGTGTTTGTGTGAGGCGAGCACGTATGTATGCGTGTCTGTGTACCTCAATGGGTGTACGGGCATGCATGTATGTTTGCATTAGCATGAGTGATATCACGACGACGATTCCCCCCCACTTCCATAATAACACCAATACACGCAACCCTACATAAATCCAAAATTAAAAAAAGTTTAATCAGTTTGTCTGACGATCGCAAAAGCGTGAAACCTAGGGTCACAAACTCACACCAATCCAACCAAACACATACGTTATACATTTATTTCGGCTTTTCTTCGATGTTATTAGATAAGATATCAGGAGAACAAGATCAGTCGCCATAGCGTCACACCTACAAACCTAGATTTTTGTTTGCTATGACTGGCTGGTGGCGATTCATGTTCAGATGTTATTTAAGTGTAACTCTTCTATTTTGGTTCTAATCCTGCCTCTATGACTCTCTTCTGTTTTTTAATAACCGCCTCCTTTCCATCGCTGGATCCTGGATCTTTCTACTACCCCAGGAGGCAATACTGCCCATTTTGGGAATCGCAATCCATAGCTGAATTTCTTATTGATGCTAAACAGTACAAAGTTTGACGATTATTTATGGAGATTTCAATATTCACAAAATGTGAGTTCAATTCTTTTGAAGAATTCTAACCATAGATCTCGAAAGGTTCCTTGTTACTTTATCCACGATTTGTAATTCTTTGACATCCTTCCAGACTGATTGCCAGCCAAGACAAGAGAACCCAGTTTTCAATGATTTTTTTAACTCATGAACGGGAGCAGATGGGTTCATGCCTTTTCCAAGGGTAACAGTACAATGTAAAAGAAAGACAAAATATATGTAATAATAATAATAACAGTAATAATAAGTACAAAATGAAGTTTCAAACAAGTTCAAAATGGAGTTTCAAACAAATTCAAAATGGAGTTTCAAACAAGTTCAAAATGGAGTTTCAAATGGGCACAGAAATACAAGTAAAGCATAATACACCGGCTGAAGCTGGAAAATACTTAAAAAAAAGAGAGCAAAGACAAATGCAACCGACCAGATACAGAAACAATGGCAAGATAAACCGCTTCATGGCCAGTACTCTGCCCGTACCAAACAAGCTGACGTAGACAAACCCGTACCCATCAGTGGCTACGTAGTGCAGGGTTGAAAGCTGAAAGTGAAGGTTTTATACTTGGTGCACAGGACCAATGCTTGTTAACTAGGAATTATCAAGCACATATACTAAAATACTGTGTTAGCCCAAAATGCAGATTCTGTGACAAATATCCAGAAACCATTGATCATCTTGCATCAGGTTGCACGATATTGGCACCCACTGAATATAAACCCAGGCATGACAGAGTGAGCCAATATCTGCACTGGAAATTCTGCAAATTCTACAGGAAGGAAACTGAAAGAAACTGGTATGAACACCACCTAGACCCGGTTACGGAGATAGTAATTGTTAAAATTCTATGGGACTACACAATACACACTGACAGAACAATCAAAGCCAACCGCCCAGACATTGTTATTAGAGGCCACAAACAAAAAAATTGCCTCCTTATTGATATGGTAGTCCTTGCAGACTGCAATGTATATTTGAAGATATTCAAAAAGCTGTCAAAATACCAGGACGTTGAAATAGAAATCTCAAAAATATGGCACATGGGAACATCAACAATCCCTGTTGTAGTTAGATCCCTAGGAATGATTGGAAAAGATTCCAGTAGACTAATTGAAGGGATTCCTGGAAGTCCATGCGTAAAAGAGATACAAAATATTGTTCTGACAAGTACAGGCCGCACAAGGGCTTTATCTATGTAATTATTTATTTATTTTTTTTTTTGGAGTGGAAAGTGTCATGATACCATTTTTAACCTTAGGTCCTTGGGGGGACCCGGAAAGAAATGTGTAAACGTCAGATATCAAAGGAAATAATAATAATAATAATAATAAGGATAATAATAATAATAATAATAATGATGATAATAATAATAAAAATAATAATAATAATTGTGAGAGCAAATTTTAACTCCGTAAGACGTTGCTTAATGTTTATGTTAGAGCTGGCATTTTAACAAAAATCAGGTAAATAAATAATTTTGGAATAACATTCAACAGCGACGATGTTTTCAGGAAAATGGAAACAAAAAGGACTCTTATAATATAATATATATTATATATAAAAATATATAATAAATGCGAATGTCAGTATGAATAATATAATAATATGTATAATATATAATGATATATATGTTACATAAAATATATATATTATATATAATAATATATATATTATATAAATACATATAATAATATATATATTATATATAAATATATATAATAATATATATATAAATATATAGTAATATATATATTATATATAAATATATATAATAATATATATATTATATAAATATATATAATAATATATATATTATATAAATATATATAATAATATATATATTATATAAATATATATAATAATATATATTATATAAATATATATAATAATATATATATTATATGAATATATATATAATATATATATTATATAAATATATATATAATATATATATATTATATATAAATATATAATATATATATACATATTATATATAAATATATATAATAATATATATAATAATATATATATTATATATAAATATATATAATAATATACATATTATATAAATATATATATAATATATAAATTATATAAATATATATGTAATATATATATTATATATAAATATATATAATAATATATGTATATTATATATAAATATATATAATAATATATATATATTATATATAAATATATAATAATATATGTATTATATAAATATATATAATAATATATATATTATATATAAATATATATATAATATATATATTATATATAAATATATATAATAATATATATATTATATAAATATATATAATAATATATATATATATATTATATAAATATATATATAATATATATATATATATATTTATATATAATATATATATATTATATATAAATATATATAATATATATATATTATATATAAATATATATAATAATATATATATTATATAAATATATATATATAATATATATATTATATATCAATATATATAATAATATATATATATTATATATAATATATATAAAATATATATATTATATAAATATATATAATAATATATATATTATATATAAATATATATAATAATATATATATTATGTATAAAAATATATAAGATATATATTATATATAAATATATAATAAATGTGAATGTCAGTGTGTCACAGTTTTTGGACTTTACTCCTAGAGGCCGTAGACCAACATATCTTATCATTTTGGAATCAATCCGACTCCATGAGCAAATTAAAATAAATTCCAAATAGGATCCGGTCCTAAATTTCTGAAATTTGGATTCGCAAATTTTCATTACCGCGATTGTTTTGGCGATAGAATTAGTTGATTTTTTTGTACGATACAATTTTTATAAACTCGAAATAAATTATGGGATAATCGACATTGATTGCGAAATCCATCAAAAATCACTCATGAAATACAAATAATTGTTTGTATGGAAAGTAAGGACCTACGTGCATCAACTTTAAATTAAGTGGCGTCAGAAGAAATATCGTTGGATTTTTAAAAGGTAAACTTAAATATTAATGCAATACTTAAATGCAGCGATCAATTTTGAGTTCTTCTGTAGCTTATTGTCCCATCTACTCCTCCCTAGCTATTGTGATGAAGGCTCAATCAAGAGCCCCCCGCATAGACTAACTGAAATGCCGCCCGACATGGCAGATATTAAGCTAGTTTAGAATAAGAAAGAGTCAGTTGAAATTTCAAGTCCATGTCAGGAAGAAAGAGGCTTGGAGAATTTGACACTCACAGAACACACTGAAGGCAAAATAGATAGAAGAGTAAGAGCTAAAGAGCATAGGAAGTTGTAGAGGCCCATAATCGCCAATATCCCTCAGAAGATGACACAGAAGATTAAGAAATAACTTTGTAAGCCATCTTTGTTTCTCTATCAAAAATATTTCATTCTTTTTTATCGAAGAAAAAAAAAGAGTTAAACAATCTATTTTTTTTTATTTTCCTTTCTAAAATTTTGTAAGTTTTTTTTTCCAATTTCCGCTCGAACTAATCAAATAATTTTCAAATATAACAAAAGAAAAAAGTTATTTGAAAGAAACAGCAACAAAGATTTTCTCAGAGGCAGTCGTATCAAAATATTTAAGCTATACATATATATATATATATATATATATATATATATATATATATATATATATAATATTGATGTATATATTTTATATATGTGTGTAGATAAATATATGTAAGTATAGAAATTGATATTATATAGGTGCATTTACATATACACTCTCTCACACACATATGTGTGTGTATGTGTACAAATATTTTCTATGTACAGTAGCGGCCATAATAAAAGGAACGGAAACAACAAAGACATAAATATGTGTATTACTTAAAAAGTAATGCATGATTAGCAATGAAATTTTTACAGAATAAAGATTAGGGTGTAATGCATAAACATTATACAAAGTTACAAAAATTTACATAATAGTTTTTCTTTTAAATAAAGATTAAATGGAACAAAGGAAATAAGCTACTGGACAAAAGTTAAGGAACGATGTTAATAATTTGCATAAACTTTTAATTTACATTGTTAAAAAACTCGATGGAGCTTTTCAACAATAAGTAAAAGTTTATTTATCATTAGGACTTTATTTTTAAGCTATATGGCAAATTCTATACGCAAAACACTCTCTTTTGAAGAAAAAAAAACTCATTATCGCTATCAAGAAAAAAAAGTCAAATTCAGAAATTTCTGATATTGTTAATAGGTCTAAAAGTGTCGTTCATTGGGTAATCAGCAGGTATAAAACCGATAAAACGTTAGATGTAAAACCAAAAACCGACAAACCTCCAAAAACATCGCAAAGAGAAGATCGAAGAATTGTTAGAATATCTACAAAAAAGCGTTTTGAAACTGCTACATCAATTGCCCGTAAATTTAATATAATAAGATCTCAAGGAAAACGGTTGCTCGCAGGTTAAAAAATGCAGGATTGCATGCCGTATTCCAGCTTCGAAGCCTCTCATTTCGAAGCGGAACGAAAGGACACGCCTGGAGTATGCGAGAGAACATGTTGTTTGGACTGACGCATAATGCGATACAGTTCATTTCAGTGATGAGTCAAAGTTTACTATATTTGGTTCTGAGAGCAAAACGTACGTACGCCGTAGAACAGGTGAAAGACTGTCTTCTCAATGTGACAAGAAAACCGTTAAGTTTGGTGGCGGCAGTGTGATCGTGTGGGGAATGATTTAATCTGCAGGAGTTGGCCCTATCATCCGCGTACATGGCAATATCAATGCTGAGATTTATAAAAGGCTTCTTCAGCAGCATGTGGTACCAAGATTACACCATAATCTTTATGAATCCCCTATTCTCATGCAGGACAATGCACCTTGCCACAAGGCTCGGATGGTTATGGCTTTATTTGAAGTGGCCAGCCCAGAGCCCCGACCTGAATCCAATAGAAAATGTTTGGAAGATAATTGGAGAAAGGGCTCAGAAAAGAAACCCGAAAAAACAGGATCACCTATGGGAGTCATTGAAAGACGAATGGGAGGGAATTACTGCTGATTTTTGCAAGAAATTAATTAGATCATGTGGTCGACGATGCAGAGAAGTCATTGAAAATAAGGGGATGTTTACCAAATATTAAATTTTGTTGATATTTTGTTCACAATCAAGTATTAAAAAGTTCGTTCCTTAACTTTTGTAGAGTAGCTTGTTTCCTTTGTTCCATTTAATATTTACTTAAAAAAAACTATTATGTAAATTTTTGTAACTTTGTATAATATTTATGCATTACACCCTAATCTTTATTCGGTAAAAATTTCATTGTTAATCATGCATTACTTTTTAAGTAATACACATATTTATGTCTTTGTTGTTTCCGTTCCTTATATTATGGCCGCTACTGTATATATTTGAAATGTCACGTGGCTACCAAGATACAAATGTCGTCGGCGATTGGCGCTGATATTTTGTCAACGAATGGCAACGTTTTGGTAAGTATTTATTTCGGTTACAAAGAAGACACATTCCAAAAAGAAAATATGTCTGAGAATTGACACCCCGAGAAATTATGTTTGAAATAGAATTAACAAAGAACCTAATTTTAAATCTGGAAAACGAATTTCAAAATATACTCCAAGAAGCCGAGACTTTCGATTAGATTCTAAAGCAGATTTTTCGATTTACAATCAGTCTACGAATTTAAGGAAGGAAACGACACAAGAGAGAGGGACAGCAGTAGTTGAATGAATTAATCCCTCTCATATGCATCTATCTATCTATCTATCTATCTATCTATCTATCTATCTATCTATCTATCTATCTATCTCTGTCAGTTCAGATCTATCTATCTGTCTATATATCTATCTATCTACCTATCTATCTATCTCTGTCAGTTCAGATCTATCTATCTATCTATCTATCTATCTATCTATCTATCTATCTATCTATCTATCTATCTATCTATCTATCTGAGTCTGTTCCCATCTATACATGGTTTATTCATTGTCATTATTGATATGGTGATATCCATTACATGGGATTTTTTTCTCCAACGCCTAAAGGCAAAATTTGAATCCACTGAAATAGCCGAGCATTAATATTTAAGGCACGGTTGAAAAATTAAAAAAAACAACTGATGCCCCATTTTATTCTTACATCCGTGTTCAATAAAACCGTATGCTAATAAAAATCTACGTCTTTAATACGAGGAGTGAAAACGTAAATCCTGGACTGACCGCTTCTTGTCGCTGGTGTAATGAGTTAGACAAGTTTTTGATCCCGTGGACGTTCGGATATGTCCCACGTTCCGATCTCTTGACAGGCCGAGCAGATGAATCATTCGTTTGAATTTTTGGCTATTTCTAAAATTGAAGAAAAATGAAAAATACCAAAATTTGCTTACATCACTGACAGACAATATTAATTGACTACATTACTGAAATGTATGGAAGAAAAACAGATTCTAAGAAAGGCAATGGCTGCTTTCACCTTCAAACTTCCCAAAGTTTACCAAAAAACAAAAAAACAAACAAATTGCTTTCATTCCGGGAATTAAATTGTCACACCTTGCATCTATTTCTGTAGCAAGCTACGAGGGTCGTTAAAAAGTGTTTAGAGGCTTTGAACGAGCCTCGTAGTTATGTCTCAATGAAACAGTATCACGACTGTCCTTAGCTGTCTCGAAAATCAACATTTGATATCTAAGCGTCTTGGATCTCAACACCAAACGATGACCTGACTCATAGCTAACATCCATATTTGTAAAATCTGTCTCATTCGGATGCCTGATAAGCTTGACAGTCTTGCAATATACGCAGCCACTTCAATAGAATAGCTGTATCGATGCGCGAATATGCGAAGATTTACTAGTTTCTTATTGGCACATGAGAGTGTTTTGATGGCAGCCACGAAATGAAGACAGCAGGAACTCGTAGAGAAAATAGTTAAAAAAGGGCTAAACTATCAATTATAAGAAGACAGAGTGTGTATGGTTGTTAGCTAGAAAGACGACCCAAGATACGAGGTATGAATTGGGGACAACAGAATGAAGAAATTACATATATTGTTGGAAATTGTTACAAACAAAGATGTGACGGTAAATATGAGAGTGTGCGTACCTACTTAGACACGAACATATGCATACAAACACAAAATCACATGTACAATGCCAAACGATCATTGGCTAATAAATCACTAATACATTTTCTACAGGCAATTTACAAATCGCAGTAATGCGACAATTTTGGATTCACTTTATTTTTTAAGTAGTCAAATGTGTGCACTTTTGGGAGAAGTAGCTCACAGAAGCTTCCTTAAGTCTCCCCAAAGCTCGCTCGCTGATTGATTGATGCCAACCAATCAGATCGTTTGCACGTGAAGAATAATTTTTCCCGCGCAAACGAATCGGAGCCTATAGTCGTTTATTTAAGCCATGATTTTTCTCATCTCAATTAGTGAGACCTCAACTGCTAAACGAATCTACGACAGTTGGAACTCCAGTTCTAACCACGCGCCAACCTTCTCACTCCCACGCACACCAACATACTGATGATAATTTGTACACCTTCACTAAAAACTTCTTTTGACACAACAATACTTTTCAACATTAATATCCCAAGAACAATGATATCATGAAACACTCATGAACATTTATCCAGAGAACTTTAAGCCAAATAATTATCTCTCACCGAACACTTAAATTGCCGACAAAGGGAGGCAACTCTTGATTAATTCAACCTTTCTTACTTAAATGCATGTTCTCTTTCACATCGTTGTTTGATATTGTACATTTTGTTAATATATATATATTTTATGTGTAACAATGTCTTGTGGTTATTCTTCTTGCGTGAGTCCTGTTTTCTTATCAAAGTTAAATTAATGTGGTGAGGTCTCCCACAAGAGAAATATCAAGGCGCATTTGAATAGCGAAATTGCTTTCCAAAAGCTCGCAACAACTCTACAAAACAGTAAAATGTCGTTAGAAGAAAAGAGTTCTGAACTGCAGTTTGGTATCAATAGCAGTAAATGTTCTAAAGTTTCCCCACAGATGAAGAGCAGGATAGAGAAGGATGCTGAGAATGGATGGAGAATGTAAGCGACAAAGTTTTAAGGGAAATGGTAGCCAAAAGGATAATTGTAGTTATAGTTGAAATTTATGCGACATATATGCAAGGTTTTCGGCCTTATAGCCGCGTTTATTCTTTTGCTAGTACTAAGTATTGACGAGAAAGTTTATTCATATTCATTGTTGCATATAGAATACCAGAAAGAAATGTAATATAGGGAGAAAAAAAAACTCGGAAAAATAGTTATTATCATAAACATGTATTTTAACTCACTTATATTGTATTATTTTCTTAGCCAGATCAAATTATTGTAGAATGTCGAATCAAATAATGATGTCATTTCCTTCGATATCAACCAGAATTGAATCATTAAAAGACAAGTTTATGGGTCACACATAAAACCGTTAAAAAAGTGTCGTAAATTAAAAGATCTCTCGTATATTTTTGTATCCGGTTTCATGTTAAGTCTGATCGACTGCAGCAAGGTCCCGGCTTTTTTTTTCTTGATGCCGAATGACTTTCTAAGAGTAAATTTGCGTCCAGGCTCTTGCGATATATCACCAGAATTGGTAGATTTTCTGTTGTCACAAAGACAACAGAAAATCTGCCAATTCTGGTGAATTGTTATAGTCAGGGACAAAGATGATGGACAAAAAAAGAAAAAAAGATGAAGTTGGCTAGATTGAAAAAAAATTCTTTCAAAAATTATTCTTTAAAAAAAATATTCTTTAAAAAATGTTTCAATGAAGACATGCTGCCTAAACATATGAATAGAGCACTCTGGCCAATAGTTACTTTTGCTTGACTCATTTTGGTGGGTTTTTCCTTTGAACTCTGAACTTGGATTCTGGACGAGTGTTTTCGCCTCAATTATATATTCTTAGTTCTTTCTTTTTTTGTCCCTTATTTTTCCTTGGGTATTGGTTTGTTCATTTGCAAGCCAAAACACCTAAGGTTTTTCCAGACGAGTATAATTACTTCTATATATATATATATATATATATATATATATATATATATATATATATATATATATATATATATATATATATATATATATATATCGAAAGCTAGGTTTGGTGTATACGGAATAAATTCCAATAACCAACAATTATTATTCTTAAAAGAGTGCTCAATACAGAGTAGAGCATATATAATTGTTATAAAAGTGAACATAGAAGTCAACACTTAGAGGCGACAGTCTGTTTCATGCTAGATGCAATCGTCAGGCCACGTGACGATTCCATCTAGCATGAAACTGTCTGTCGCCTGTAAATGTCTAGCATGAAACCGGTGACTGACAATTGCATATAGCATGACACAGACTGTCGCCTCTAAGTGTTGACTTCTATGTTCTCTGATATTGAGCACTTTATCCCATAAACATGCCACATCTTAAGACTATATTTCTTCATATATATATATATATATATATATATGTATATGTGTGTGTGTGTGTGTGTGTGCAAGTATATGGTTCCATGCAAACTTATATTTTATAATAAACTGATCAGAATGTATTTCAATCCTCAAAATGTATATATGCTTCTGTGTGCGTATGTATATACAAGTGTGTATTAATGCTTCCATGTTCCTCTAAATGCGAGTGCATATTGGTGTGTACATGTATTGGTGTGTACATGTATTCGTGTGTGCATGCATTCGTGTGTACATGTATTGGTGTGTACCTGTATTGGTGTGTACCTGTATTGGTGTGTACATGTATTCGTGTGTGCATGCATTCGTGTGTACATGTATTGGTGTGTACATGTATTGGTCTGTACATGTATTCGTGTGTGCATGCATTCGTGTGTGCATGTATTGGTGTGTACCTGTATTGGTGTGTACCTGTATTGGTGTGTACATGTATTCGTGTGTGCATGCATTCGTGTGTACATGTATTGGTGTGTACATGTATTGGTCTGTACATGTATTCGTGTGTGCATGAATTCGTGTGTACCTGTATTGGTGTGTACCTGTATTGGTGTGTACCTGTATTGGTGTGTACAAGTATTCGTGTGTACATGTATTGGTGTGTACATGTATTGGTCTGTACATGTATTCGTGTGTGCATGCATTCGTGTGTACATGTATTGGTGTGTACCTGTATTGGTGTGTACCTGTATTGGTGTGTACATGTATTTGTGTGTGCATGCATTCGTGTGTACATGTATTGGTGTGTACATGTATTGGTCTGTACATGTATTCGTGTGTACATGTATTGGTGTGTACCTGTATTGGTGTGTACCTGTATTGGTGTGTACATGTATTCGAGTGTACATGTATTGGTGTGTACATGTATTGGTCTGTACATGTATTCGTGTGTGCATGCATTCGTGTGTACATGTATTGGTGTGTACCTGTATTGGTGTGTACCTGTATTGGTGTGTACATGTATTCGTGTGTACATGTATTGGTGTGTACATGTATTGGTCTGTACATGTATTCGTGTGTGCATGCATTCGTGTGTACATGTATTGGTGTGTACCTGTATTGGTGTGTACCTGTATTGGTGTGTACATGTATTCGTGTGTGCATGCATTCGTGTGT
This sequence comes from Acanthosepion esculentum, assembly GCA_964036315.1. Lineage (NCBI taxonomy): Eukaryota > Metazoa > Mollusca > Cephalopoda > Sepiida > Sepiidae > Acanthosepion > Acanthosepion esculentum. The sequence goes on along the minus strand of OZ038477.1, from coordinate 148,170,231 downwards.
ACATGTATTGGTGTGTACCTGTATTGGTGTGTACCTGTATTGGTGTGTACATGTATTCGTGTGTACATGTATTGGTGTGTACATGTATTGGTCTGTACATGTATTCGTGTGTGCATGCATTCGTGTGTACATGTATTGGTGTGTACCTGTATTGGTGTGTACCTATATTGGTGTGTACATGTATTCGTGTGTACATGTATTGGTGTGTACATGTATTGGTCTGTACATGTATTCGTGTGTGCATGCATTCGTGTGTACATGTATTGGTGTGTACCTGTATTGGTGTGTACCTGTATTGGTGTGTACATGTATTCGTGTGTACATGTATTGGTGTGTACATGTATTGGTCGGTACATGTATTCGTGTGTGCATGCATTCGTGTGTACCTGTATTGGTGTGTACCTGTATTGGTGTGTACCTGTATTGGTGTGTACATGTATTCGTGTGTACATGTATTGGTGTGTACATGTATTGGTCTGTACATGTATTCGTGTGTGCATGCATTCGTGTGTACATGTATTGGTGTGTACCTGTATTGGTGTGTACCTGTATTGGTGTGTACATGTATTCGTGTGTGCATGTATTCGTGTGTACATGTATTGGTGTGTACCTGTATTGGTCTGTACATGTATTCGTGTGTGCATGCATTCGTGTGTACCTGTATTGGTGTGTACCTGTATTGGTGTGTACCTGTATTGGTGTGTACATGTATTCGTGTGTACATGTATTGGTGTGTACATGTATTGGTGTGTACATGTATTGGTCGGTACATGTATTCGTGTGTGCATGCATTCGTGTGTACCTGTATTGGTGTGTACCTGTATTGGTGTGTACCTGTATTGGTGTGTACATGTATTCGTGTGTACATGTATTGGTGTGTACATGTATTGGTCTGTACATGTCTTCGTGTGTGCATGCATTCGTGTGTACATGTATTGGTGTGTACCTGTATTGGTGTGTACATGTATTCGTGTGTGTATGCATTCGTGTGTACATGTATTGGTGTGTACCTGTATTGGTCTGTACATGTATTCTTGTGTACATGTATTGGTGTGTACATGTATTGGTCTGTACATGTATTCGTGTGTGCATGCATTCGTGTGTACCTGTATTGGTGTGTACATGTATTGGTGTGTACATGTATTCGTGTGTGCATGCATTCGTGTGTACCTGTATTGGTGTGTACCTGTATTGGTGTGTACCTGTATTGGTGTGTACATGTATTCGTGTGTGCATGTATTGGTGTGTACATGTATTGGTCTGTACATGTATTCGTGTGTGCATGCATTCGTGTGTACCTGTATTGGTGTGTACCTGTATTGGTGTGTACCTATATTCGCGTGTGCATGCATTCGTGTGTACATCTATTGGTGTGTACCTGTATTGGTGTGTACCTGTATTGGTGTGTACATGTATTCGTGTGTGCATGCATTCGTGTGTACCTGTATTGGTGTGTACATGTATTGGTGTGTACATGTATTCGTGTGTGCATGTATTGGTGTGTACCTGTATTGGTGTGTACATGTATTCGGGTGTGCATGTATTGGTGTGTACATGTATTGGTGTGTACATGTATTCGTGTGTGGATGCATTCGTGTGTACCTGTATTGGTGTGTACCTGTATTGGTGTGTACCTGTATTGGTGTGTACATGCATTCGTGTGTACCTGTATTGGTGTGTACATGTATTGGTGTGTACATGTATTGGTCTGTACATGTATTCGTGTGTGCATGCATTCGTGTGTACATGTATTGGTGTGTACCTGTATTGGTGTGTACATGTATTCGTGTGTGCCTGCATTCGTGTGTACATGTATTGGTGTGTACCTGTATTGGTGTGTACCTGTATTGGTGTGTACATGTATTCGTGTGTGCATGCATTCGTGTGTACCTGTATTGGTGTGTACCTGTATTGGTGTGTACCTGTATTGGTGTGTACATGTATTCGTGTGTGCATGCATTCGTGTGTACATGTATTAAAATATACAGTGTACTTTTCCGATATTGTTTCTTCGAAAGTTACGTTCGCAACTCTACGACACAAAGTTACCAACGATCACTGAAGATACAATGAATTAATGGCAGAGACATTAACTTAGCGACATTTATGGGGGCAGCTGTGCTAACAACCCTAACCATAAATCGCCATTATTGCTTCCGCGCATGCGTGGGTCGAAACGACTTTTTTTTCTTTTGCTGCAGTTTTTTTCATCTTTTTTAATCATTCCTACCAATATTAATATATTCAATTATTATGCAAGAGATACATATATGAGTCTAGGCATCAATCTTTCCATCTACGACCATTTCATGTATTTATAAGGTTTTGTTTAGTCTAGTATAAGAATACACACACACACACACACACACACACACACACACACACACACACACACACATATGTATATATATATATATAACTTTGTAATGGAATGTGTGCGTGATCGGATGTTTATGCATTTCTCCAGTTTTCATCCGATTTCGATGAATTTTTTTTTGTTTGATAGATAATTCTTCGGTACCGGCTTTGCGTCCAAATTGTTGGCGACAATGGCTCTCCACTACTTCCTGTCCATTATAACTCTCAGCAACGTTTTACTATTTACTATCTGTTCTTGGATATATATATTTCATAAAAAACTTTAATAAAAATAAATAGTTTAAATTAGTACAATAATATTATTTATTATTATACAGTTCCCATTTCAGGGCCACCCCCGCATTCAAACTGTACCCCACCCATTTGCGGGTGGGCCCTCAGTTGCACAGAAATGTTCTTACGAATATTGATTTTCGAGTGGGCTGACTTTAAACTTAAACTGCTTCAACTGAACAGCAAAATTCCCAGTAATAAAAGATCTAGTCAAAGACGGGTTTTATATATATATATATATATATATATATATATATATATATATATATATATATATATATATACATAATTTAGCTCTTGAAAATATATTTCAATTGAGCACTGTTGAGTGATAAGATAATTCTATAAACAACAGCCACCTGCACTAATGCAAAGCTCTTCAATAAAATGAATGGAGCACTTTGGCTGATGACATTTGTTTACATTTGTAAAAGCAATATGCTTGATTTAGTTGTGTAACTCTACCGAGTGACGATAGCTCTGGCTGACACCAAATTAGTTGTGTTTCAATCCTGGCTTGAGGCATTCGGATGTCTAGTCGCACTGAGGAGCTGTGATACAGCGAAACATTACTGTCTGTGAATGGCATATATATATATATATATATATATATATATATATATATATATATATATATATATAATCCTGTGGTCACGATTTGGGCCTAGTCTGTTTATTGTGTTTCATTGGTTGGTGTTACTGTTCTGTCTTGGTTTATTTGCTTGAGGCATAGAGCACTTTCGGTTATTGCCTATGTAGGTGTCTTTCTTTTCTCTTTCGTATCCTTTTTCCTTATTTCTTTGCCTATTAATTCTCGGGTGGGCTGATTTTAAACTTAAACTGCTCCAGTTGAACGGCAAAAATTCCCAGTAATGAAAGCCCCGGTCAAAGACGGGTTATACTGCTGGTATATATATATATAAGTTTGTAATAAAATAGCAAAAAAAAGTAAGCCAAACATTATTTCAAGAAAAAAGTTAGGCAGATAAAAATCGAGAAGTTTTTAAAAAATTTAGAAAATAAAGGAATCATCGGAAGAGTAGTCTTCTCATTTATAAAGAGGTAATTCTCTAAAGGTGTTTGTTAACGGCCAATCCTCCGAATCTCAAGAAATTAACACAGGCGTCACTCAAGGCTCACTTCTCGGGAACATATTCTGAAATCGTTCAAGGAAGATGGTGGAACAGTGAATAGTGCAACATATATGGATTTGCTGCAAGACCAACTGAAACTCACACTTCATCACAAACGGTAACTGCTGGCAAAAGTGTTGCTACTGTTCCAGGACAATGTGCGGCTGCGTACAGCATCAGCAACGGTAAAGACTGTAGACCTGGTTCGGTCTGAATTGCTTCCGCATTCCGCCTACAGCCCGGATCTGACGCCGTCCAGTTACCACATCTCGAATGAAACGCTACGCAGTCGCAGGTTCAGCACGGATGGTGAGGGTCAACAAGCGATGCATACGTAAGCAACCGACAAGCTTTTTTTTTACAGAAGGGATGAAGAAGTTCTTTGAACGGTAGCAGAAGTACCTCACTGCGATGCAGGGGGTGGTGTGGGGCATAGATTATGTCGAAAAGTGACGTATGTATTTGTTTTATTATCAGTGGAAATCAGGGTGTTGTATAGAAATTGCATTTACATTTTGGTTCACCCACGTATATAGAAACAATTTTCGCATGGTATCAAAATAAAGGAAATGATTTTGTAACAATTAGGCTTGGATGACAATGCAGAAGAATAATGATTTGTAGATGAAAATCCCAAAGAAGTTTGAAGTTAGTATTCTTCAGAATGGTGAAAATGATGTGATAAAAAAACATAGTAAATGCATTTTTTACTTTGTTTATAGATATAGAAACAAATCACTAATGAGAATTAGAACAATGTGAAATGGTTTTTTTAAGAATTTTGAAGTCCTTGAATAACAACAGATTTATACTCCGATTCGAAGTTATTTTCATCAAACACAATAAACGTTAGAATAATATAATAGACCTACCCATAATGCATCACGGATCAGTATATATATATATATAAATAGTCGAGCTAAAATACAATGCACATGACCTTACGATTGCGTTTAAGCATGAAACAGACTGTCGCCGCTGGAGATCAACTCAATGTTCAGTTTTATATTTATGTTTACATACAGATATTGAGCAATTTAACCCATAGATAAAGCATACCTTAAAAACTATATTTTATATGTTTATTATATATATATATATATATATATATATATATATATCGGCTGCAGCAGAAAAATTGTCAAAATCGGGTAACCACAAAATTGTCCAATTGTTAGTTTAATCTTGGAACCATTGTATCTTAGAAATGAATAAAGATATTTTACTGGAATTCTCCGAAGTTTTTATAACAATATTGCAGTCTACTTTGAACAATATGAATGAATTCAGTTCTAAGTTGAAATGATGATCCCTCTTGCTGTTTTGACCTCCTGATCCAGATTTCCTCTTTACCCTTCCCTCTTTTTTAAACTTATTCACCGTTCTCGTGATGGTTCTTGAATGGAAGATGGAAGCCACAATATAAACGTTAGTACCATTACTGTGGATTTACTGATCTTTTTCCTCTCACCATTGCTCAGTTGAGAAGACAATGAGGCTGACACAAAACGATTTTAACCTGTTTCCTTTCAAGCTGAATAGCTAAAAGGGCTTTTCAGTGATTCTTACGTCAAATGGTGTCAAGATGGCTAAACGTATTATCTAGAAACATGTAAAAAAGAAACTCAGTTTGTTTAGTTTTTTTTTTTAGATATTAAACATTTTCTGAGATGGACAATTATCTCAGGCTTTTACAAGACACACACACACACACACACACACACACATATATATATATATATATATATATATATATATATATATTGATAGATATATTTGTTCAGCAAGAATTTATACAAACAAGTTTTCTTATAATGTCTGTCGATAAAATAAAAAAATAAATGGAAGTTTCGGTTGAGGTTAAAAAATATTGACTGAATTTCTGGGATGATGAGGTGTTATCTTCGTTATTCACATTCGGATTATTCTCCTCATACTTGTTATTGTTATCAAAAAGTTTCGGCCGTTGTGCCCTTCACCCTTCTTCAGGTGTATGACGGTTCAGGTAACTTACAGGGAATTCTGAACTGAACCCTTAATCTAAGCGGGTAGACTGTTTTCGATCGACTGCACATGTCTAAGGATATCTGCTCAAGTTATTGATCGTCCTATTTCCACTGAGTACACACTGCCCGGTCCAGGAACTTTTTGGGGCATATATATAGTGCTGTTCGATAAAAGTGACTCACCAGATTTTTTTTTACTTAAAAATATTTTCGCCTATTGTTTTTGGGGTCAAACTAATTTTTAATCTTACTAATATAAAGTCCCCTTCCCGACCACCTAGTAAAAAAGATTAATCACCCTAAAGTATTCTGTTGATAATTATAATTTTGGATATAAATGAGATTTAGGGTAAAATCTCTGTGCAAAAAAGTGACTCACTTATTTCCTGCAACTAGTAATCAATAGAAACATAACCGAACATCTTTAAATAAAGAATAATAGAGGTATAATTTATTTATAATAGGTAATATAGTTCGGAATATTTAATAATCTATGGCTCCTCCTTTATTTTCAATAACCTTTTCAACCCTTTTTGGCATTGGCTTGATTAGGTTCTGGCAAATCTCATCTCCAAGCATTGAATTCCATTCGGATATGAAATTCACAATCAAATCCTCTTTGTTGCTCAACTGCTTTCTCGAGAGCCTGTACTTTATAATGCTCCATAAGTTTTCTATGGGGTTGAGGTCAGGAGATTGGGGCGGCCATGTTATAACACTCACCTGCTTCTCATCAAAGTATTCCTTCATCAATTTTGATTTGCGACAGGGAGCATTATCCTGCATAAAAAAGAGCTTGGTGGGGTCGATTTGCACCCTTTCAGCAGAAGGGAGCAGACAAGACTCTAAAATTCTTTTGTACTGCTCGCTCTTGAGGGTCTTTTCAATAGGTTTTAAGAAACCAGTTCCCTGAAAAGAAAAGCATCCCCAGAACATTATACTGAACGGATGCTTGGCAGTACTTACTGCTAGATTCAAAGAGCTTTCAAAGCTTCTTCTTCGGATTTTAGATCGCTTATCTTTTGAATTTAGCTCAACTTTCGTTTCATCGGAGAAGAGAACATCTAGTAAAGAAAAAAAATCAGATGAGGCACTTTTATCGAACAGCACTGTATATATATATATATATATATATATATATATATATATATATATATATATGTGTGTGTGCGTGTGTGTGTGTGTGTATGTGTGTATATGCGCGCGCGTGTGTGTGTGGTTCGGTTTATTTTACGGCGTATCAACCACATGCCGACAATATTGTTGGTAATATTTTTTCCCTCAAAAATGTATCGCTGGTAATATTTTTTTTCAAAAATTTATTGCTGATAATTTTTTACAAAGTGTTTCTTGTATTAAAACTATTTTGACATTTTCATAGTGTTTTGACCCCACTTTTGGTGTTAAGTATTTGCCCATAGCTGGGACCCTAACAGGTACTACCACCACTGTCAGCGTGGGCCTGGGAACACCAGTAATTAAGAGGTGGTTCCATGCCCCTCAAAACCTCCTGATCAGAGGCCTTGAAGTTGGACGTAGTTTAACGTCATACTCAGGACGGGTGTGTGTCTCTGTGTGTGTGCGTGTGTGTGTTGTTATTGTTATAATGAACGTTATTTTTGACGTGTACCCGTATTTGAGATACTATCTCTGTTGTTTTCTTAAATAGTGAACTTATCTAGGTCAGTTTCTAATACCAACTCAAACCAACTGAAACAGGTGTAACCACTAAAAATAATACATATAAAGGAGGATTAAAAATCATCTCTCTCTCGCTCTCTCACTCTCTCTACATATATATATATATATATATATATATATATATATATATATATATATATATACAGACATAGTACTACCCGTCAAAAGTGTAAATATACATTTCATTTTTCGTTTCACCTTTTGGAAGTGATGTCTGATGATCCAACGTCCTTTAAAAGGGCTATGGTGAAATAAATTATTACATGGAGCCTTAAAGTGGTCTGTTTTTCTTTAAATTATTAGCTTTGGATTTACATTGAGCTCTCAGGATTTCATCCTCCTTGGGACTACCTATACGGATTACCAAATTTTTCTTAACTTAAATATATATATATATATTTATATATATATATATATTGGGCTCTTTTTTTCTGTTCGAGGTATGAGGGTCAAGCAACTCAGTTCCTAGGAACCGACAGCCAGACATCTGATCTGATTATAGTGGTGATGGCTTTGTGCAGAGGTAACCTCACTCTTTGAAGAACCGAATACAGAGAGCTGGTTCACTACGTGTCATAAGGTCTCTAAACGACCCTGCGCAGGTTTTGAATTCAGAGTTGTCCTTCTCCTAGACCAGTTGCCATCCAGGGCTAGAGAAACCAGTCTGTCCTGATATTTATCCATATCTGGATAACTTTTCTATGGGTATTAGCACGTAAGTTAATGCAATGCATTCGACTGACATTCAAACTCGACTCTGCGATTCCTCAACCCGGGCCGCTAGCCACTACTCCTTTACTATCTATCTGATATATATATATATATATATATATATATATATATATATATATATATATACTTATTAATAAAACGTTATTTTTAGTGGATACTCGTATTTGAGTAGACGCCCCGTTTATTTATTAAACAGTATATTTATTTATTTTCGTCTATTGGCCTGAATATTAAAGAAATCTTATTAGCGAAAAATCTAAGCTCTCCGACAGGATACGAATATGCGTTCATGGGGGGAAAACTGCCATTAAATCTGACGTACTTTGAATCTCTCAGCCACTGAGGGCTTCGATGGTCAAGCAAAATTGAATATTGACTTTAAACACAGATTTCTCTCTGACTCTCGAAATAGACATATCTACCCAGTTTCGTATCTTACGTAAACAAAGCAATTTAAAAAGAAATGAATAGATTTTTTTAAATTTATTAATCCGAGAGATTTTATTACTTAAAATTATTTAAAACGAAAAAAAAAAGAGATTTCAGTAATAAAATCTGACGGATTCATAAATTAAAACTCCATCACACACACACACACACACACACACACACACACACACACACACACACACGCACACACATATATATATATATATATATATATATATATATATATATATACATATATATATATACGAGGGTCATTCAATAAATAAGGTGAATTTTTCGGTATAAGGACTTCTAATACAGATAGAAGCTTACTTTTTTAAAAATTTTTCAACGTAGTCTCCTAGCACTATGACACACTTTTCCCATTCGTGCACAAGCTTCCGTATTCCCTCAGCGTAAAAATCTTTGGACTGATGTCTCAGCCAGTCGCTCACAACACTTTTGACTTCATCGTCACTTTTAAACTTCGTGCCTCTCGTGAACGCTTTCAAGGGACCAAACAGGTGAAAGTCTGAAGGGGCAAGGTCTGGGCTGTAAGGGGGATGAGGGAGCATTTCCCATCCCAGCTTGTTGATGGTCTGGACCATTTGGGCTGCTGTGTGAGGCCTTGCGTTGTCATGATGCAAGATGACTCCTTCTGACTGATAACCCCTGCGTTTTTTCCAACAGATAAGCTCAAAGTCCTTGCAATGTCATCCACTGTCACCCTTCTGTCAGACTGAATGAGGTCATTGACTGATTCGATCACCTCAGGAGACCTCACTTCTGTAGGCTTCCCAGGATTGTCTTCATCCTCAACACTCCTCCGTCCTTCTTTAAACAATTTAGCCCAATTGTAGACATTTTGTGGCTGAAACATGTGGCACCATACACAGTTGACATTCTCCTATGAATTTCAACTGGTTTGCACCCTTCAGCAACCAAAAACTTGATAACTGACCGCTGTTCAATCCTGGAGCATGCTTCTTGGTCGGCCATCTTTGTTAATCGCCAAAACTCTCAAAGTTTTCTTTTAATCTGCAAAAGAAATTAAATCCATGTGAAAAAGAAGTAAAACAAAAAAAATAAAAAAGAGTAAGCTTCTCTCTGTATTAGAAGTCCTTATACCGAAAAATTCAACTTATTTATTGAATGACCCTCGTATATATGTTGGATTTTTTATTCATACCTAGGAAGGTAGTTTCTGTCTCACTAGGATTTTTTTATAGTCTACTTACTGTATTGAGCACTTTTTTCATATTTTACTCGATTGTTTTTTTCTTTTTTTTTACCAACTCGGATGTTTTTAGTCTTTTCTTTTTTTTCTTCTTCCCAGATAACAATTTCTTTTAATATATTTTTATTTGCAAATTGTACTGTACGTCTTTTTTTACACCAGTCGAGTACAGATATTAACATGAGAGAATCATGGAGAATTGTAGTTTAAAAACAGTAAAATTGACTTTGCTAAACGAAACGCTCCTCTGTGGCCCAATCGGTTAAGGCATGTCAGGCTATATGACGGTTCCGTATAGGATACAGTTTCGATTCCTGTCGGAGGACGCGTATTTTCTATGAAAATTTCTCGGACATTCAGGCCGGTAAATGTTGTTAATGCTGTTTATTATAAACAGAGCATTTACTTAAATATTTATATCTATAAAAAGAACGTAGAAACATAAAAAATATCTTAAATATATATATATATATATATATATATATATATATATATATATATATATATATATATATATATATATAAATGATAGAAATATATTTGTATATATATAAATATCATTTGTATATCATGGCTTGAACCGGCTTCTAATGTTCAAGGTTGAGCGGCTTGGTGATATTAGTCGTGGCTCCGGGGTAACCGTCCTATGGTGAGAGAGAATCTCAGTTGAGTTCCACCACGGAATATGTGAGCGAGCGGCGCTATATTGAGTCTGATTTGCTACCTCTTCGTCACCGAGGCCCTTTGGATCAGTTGGTATGACGTTTGCTTGATAACCTAACTGCCAGGGTTTCAATTCTCGGTAGTGGATGCTGATGTAGTCCCAAATATAGGACGAAACAGCCGTCCAGTGCTTTCTGTTGAGGTTTCAGATTCAATAAACTACTTAATTATATAATATATATCGTAATTTTCAGAGCAAAGATATTGTTTCCACTGGATGAAGAAATGACTTTTTAGACTCTCCCATGTTCAGGAGCCAAATAAATATCTCCCAGACCGGCGATATGTTGCATGTTAGCGACTGACCATTTAAATCAGATCCACCAAGGTGGGGTATTAGTATTAATGTCGTGTGGTCGTAAATTTTTTGTTGGAGTGTCCTTTTCGTGGGCAGATGTTCAAATTGAGTGTAGATACGTACCAATTCGTCGAAGGAGAAACTGGTTGGAGTGAGTGGATTAAAGTTCTTTTCCTGGTCTCACAACCAATTATTGCAGTTATAGCAATAAATACAGAAATGGCAAAAATATAATGTTTGCTAAATCGCCGCTACAGCCTCGAGGACAAGAGAAAGGAAATGTCTGCCCATTCAGCGTAAAAAGCGATAGAGTAATTAAGAGAAAAACCTTTTCTTTTTTTTTCCATTCCGGTTTTTATATCCCTTAGCATCATTTATAAATACGTAACATCCGAAGTAGGGAAATGGACATTTTGGTTCAACAGTTGTTCACCCGACCTTCTAATGAAGCGATTCATCAATGTCATTATCTGTTCATTATCTGTTCTATCTATCTATCTATCTATCTATCTATCTATCTATCTATCTATCTATCTATCTATCTATCTATCTATCAGAGTCTGTTCATATCTATCTCAGTCTGTTCATATCTATCTATCTATCTATCTATCTATCTATCTATCTATCTATCTATCTATCTATCTATCTATCTCAGTCTGTTCATATCTATCTATCTATCTATCTATCTATCTATCTATCTATCTATCTATCTATCTCAGTCTGTTCATATCTATCTCAGTCTGTTCATTATCTATCTATCTATCTATCTATCTATCTCAGTCTGTTCATATCTATCTATCTATCTATCTATCTATCTATCTATCTATCTATCTATCTATCTCAGTCTGTTCATATCTATCTATCTATCTATCTATCTATCTATCTATCTATCTATCTATCTATCTATCTCAGTCTGTTCATATCTATCTCAGTCTGTTCATATCTATCTATCTGTTGGGTCTTGACTCAATGTTGAATCTCGCCTATTGCATGGAATAATAATGCAACACAAAATGTACTTGGAACAAGAATGTATTATAACAAGAAAGTGTACACAATAAGTACATATAGTATTTCTGTATATTTCTGGGAAGACGTTCCTGGAGAATGTGTTGACTAGTCGCAGTCGATCAGAGTCTCTAGTTGGATCTCGTGATTCCTTTCTCTCTCGTCTTCCGGTACCAACCATTATTTATATAGTTGATAGTCACCTATGCAGATTAGGTGGATCCTACACAACACTATCTATCTATCTATCTATCTATCTATCTATCTATCTATCTATCTATCTATCTATCTATCTATCTATCTATCAGTTCATATTTATCAATCTTTACAGTTAATATCTATCTATCTATCTATCTATCTATCTCAGTCTGATCATATCTATCTCAGTCTGTTCATATCTATCTCAGTCTGTTCATATCTATCTCAGTCTGTTCATATCTATCTATCTATCTATCTATCTATCTATCTATCTATCTATCTATCTATCTATCTCAGTCTGTTCATATCTGTCTATCTATCTATCTATCTATCTATCTATCTATCTATCTATCTATGTTCATATTTATCAATCTCCATCTGTTCATATCTATCTATCTATCTATCTATCTATCTATCTATCTATCTATCTATCTATCTATCTATCTCTGCAGTTCAGATCTATCTATCTATCTATCTATCTATCTATCTATCTATCTATCTATCTATCTATCTCTGTCAGTTCAGATCTATCTATCTATCTCTGTCAGTTCAGATCTATCTATCTATCTATCTATCTATCTATCTATCTATCTATCTATCTATCTATCTATCTATCTATCTATCTATCTATCTATCTGAGTCTGTTCCCATCTATACATGGTTTATTCATTGTCATCACTGATATGGTGATATCCATTACATGGGATTTTTGTCTCCAACGCCTAAAGGCAAAATTTGAATCCACTGAAATAGCCGAGCATTAATATTTAAGGCACGGTTGAAAAATTAAAAAAAAACAACTGATGCCTCATATTTTTCTTACATCCGTGTTCAATAAAACCGTATGCTAATAAAAATCTACGTCTTTAATACGAGGAGTGAAAACGTAAATCCTGGACTGACCGCTTCTTGTCGCTGGTGTAATGAGTTAGACAAGTTTTTGAACCCGTGGACGTTCGGATATGTCCCACGTTCCGGTCTCTTGAGAGGCCGAGCAGATGAGTCATTCGTTTGAATTTTCTAAAATTTAAGAAATGCTCCGAAACCTCTAAAATTGGAGAAAAATTTTTAAAAGACCAAAATTTGCTGACTGCCAATATCAAGTGACTACATTACTGAAAGGTATACAAGATAAAGAATTCTAAGAAAGCCAATGGCTGCTTTCACCTTTGAAATGCTCAAAGTTTAGAAAAAACAAGTTTGCTCTCATTCCGAGAATTAAAATTGTCACACCTTGCATCTATCTCTCTAGCAAGGTACGGGCTCGTTCAAAAACTCACACAGAAAAAAGAGTCATAGCTGAACATTTTTATTGTGGCAATACACTACAACTTCGTATAGAATTGGAAAAATTAATTCAGATTTTTACTTTAATTCCTGTGCAGGTGAGGTCCATAAAATATTAAGAGGTGTGAGAAAAATTAAAAAATAAACAAAACAGAGACCCGAGCAATCATAAAGTATATTCAAAGAAAGGTATGACAGCCAAAGAAATCCATGAGAACATGCTGTCTTTTGCAACTGTGAAGAAGTGCGCTTCGGAATCCAAGCGGGGCAAAGACAGCACAGAAGATGACCCTCGGCCTAATCATCTAAAAACCTTTACGATAAAAAAATTGATGCCATTAAGCGTATGGTTTTGGACGACAGACATCTTACTGTCCAGCAGATAGCTAAGTCTATGGGCATTAGTTTCATACTGTTTTAATTGAAATCTTGGGGATGAGCAAGCTGTCTGCGATATAGGTCCCAGAGCATACTGACACCAGAGGAGAATCATCTGAAAATTTCCACCACAGATTTGTAACTCAAGAAGAAACTTAGGTTTACGACTTCTAACCCGAATCAAAGATTCAAAGAATACATGATAGACTACCTGGAAAAGGGGGAAACTATTAATGAACAGGTACTATGCATTCGAATTAAAACAACTGAAGGACGCAATCAAGTCAATACGCAGAGGGAAGTTGAGGACAGGTGTGTTTTATTTTTTCAGGATAACGTGTTCGTAAGCATTGCTCAGGTTGCGGAAGCTGAAGCAGCCAACTGTGGTTTTGAATTGCTACCCCCTTACTCACCAGAGTTATAGCGCCATATGACTTCTTCCTCTTTACTAAACTCAAATCATACTTGCGCGGTCGCCATTTTGGAATCAATAATGAGATCATATGTGCTGTGGAGGAGTTTTTGGAGGACCAGGACATCACCTTCTTCCGTGATGAGATTGCAATGCTTAAGCCTCGTTGGACCAAAGTACATTGATGTTAAGGGGGACTATTTTAACATAAACAGTGAAAAACTGTTTTGTTTCTCCAACTGATTCTAGTTGAGGCTCAGAACTTTTTGAACGACCCTCGCAACTATGCTCGTCTCTTGAATGAAAAACTATCAAGGCTATCTTTAGCTGCATCGAAAATCGACATTTGGTAGGATTTTGGGATTTCAACACCAAAAATTGACATGAGTCGGAAATACATAGCTAGCCTCCATATTTATAATGTATCAGTCACTAGTATTTCTCTGTATGTCTGTCTGTCTGTCTGTCTGTCTGTCTCTCTCTCTCTATATATATAAATATATATATATATATACATATATATATATATATATATTAATAATTTGATAGTTGTATATTTAAGCAGCAATCCTTCTTTTATGCAAGTTTCATTAAAACGACAGACAAGGTACTACGGTTAAGCCACAACGTGCTAAACGTATTTGGAAATTAAAACACCACTACTACACACTAAGACATATACATAATGCACACACTCAATTAAGCTGAAAAATCAAATCACCCTTGATAATGGCTAAAGGTATAGCCGAAAGCGCTCGGAAAAATAAAACATTTGGACAGTTCTTACACACCCTTTGTCCAGCAAAGAAAGCTCTTGTTCGTACACAAGAAAAATTAAATAAAAAACTTAACCGTAGTACCTTGTCTGTTGTTTTTAATGAAACTTGCATATTAATAATTGCACATAACCCTACGTTTACCGTACGAGTTTCATGGTTTTACCAATCAACAGGTACAAAATGTTACGAATTGTTCAATACGGTTGTGTTTTATAATTTCCGCGTCTCATAACAGCAATCCTCCATTGTGCGTGGATACAAAGTTCAAAATAAATATAGCAGTGAGGTAATAAATTCAAACTATAGAATTGTTGGTGGGAGGATATATATATATATATCTCGTCGTTTTTCTTTGTGTATATATCTAAATACGTCTGCGTTTTTATGTATTATAATCTGATTGTGTATGTATTGTCTTTTGCAAGATGTCATCCTCCCCAGCTTCTGTTTACGATTCAAATGTATCTATGTTGTCATGAAATTCAGAACAACATTTGATCTTAACGTTTATTCCAACTTAATTTCAATAAAAAAAAAAAAATAAAATAACATATAAATTTTTTCTTTTTTCCTCAGTAATTTTATCATTTTAAACTTAATATAGATTAAATTTAAATTTTAAAATTGGTAATTTTAATTTATAATTTAATATTTATTAGCTAGAATAAATTCTATTTTTGTCTAACCCCAACATTAAAGCATTAAATAATTATTATAACCTTAGTTCGTTGTCAAGTTTTTTGAATTCTTGTATACTTGTATTTTGATTAGAAATTCCAGCTTATGTAACAGCGTTTCCATTACGAGGGATGTTTGATTGATTTGAACCTTTGAAAACCCTTTATTCTGCATTCAACATCATCACTTGATAAGACACCAGAAGTGTTGAAACAAAATGACTATTTTTGTAGTGATTTTATAACATATTTATGTTATAATTTTCAAATAAATAATTATATTTGCTCTATCTGTATTGAGCACTCTTTTAAGAATAGTAATTGTTGGTTACTGGAATTTATTCCGTATACACCAATCCTATACTTGGATATATATATATATATATATATATATATTAGGGTGTGAAGCTTATATTTTATGTCATAAAGAAATAATTTATACAAAGAATTAAATAGCAATGTTAATGTGATTAATGGCGAAATCACTTCTCTAACAAGATTAATGAGACATTAACTTATTATCAATTCCTTGAATAATAAGATCCTTATATTCGAGTAGATCGCACTCCCACAAAACATATATTTAACTGTCAATAAATAACATGATTAAAAACATATTTCAGTCTACACATATTTCGCCT
The DNA here is from genome assembly GCA_964036315.1 of Acanthosepion esculentum. Taxonomy (NCBI): domain Eukaryota; kingdom Metazoa; phylum Mollusca; class Cephalopoda; order Sepiida; family Sepiidae; genus Acanthosepion; species Acanthosepion esculentum. The sequence continues at coordinate 148,153,940 of OZ038477.1, read as the reverse complement.
TAGTGTTTTCCTATGTATAGAAAAAAATTGCGCCTTGAAGATGATAAATTGAAATTGTGGAAAGTACTCGGCATGCGTTAACATTGCTATTTAATTATTTCTATAAATTGTTTATATATATATATATATATATATATATATATATATATATATATATATATATATATATATATATATATATATGATATGGTGATGGAATCGATATTAGCGTGACGTGATTAAAATGGCCTAACGGTTCAAGCTTTTTTAAACGCTTTTATTTAAAAAAAACAAACAGAAGAGGTCAATTTGTCAGCACAAAAAAAAATAAAAATAAAATAAAACTTGTTTTAATGTCGACGCGCACGTGTTAAAATGTTTTTGAAACGTCAGACCCCCATTGTAGACGGGGGCCTAATGCGTCACAAGTCCATCATGATGAAGCAATTAATGGGGACTGAACCATATTCACTGAAAATGGCTTGCGAGATCACCCCGTTAATCAGAAGGCATTTAAAAATCAAGATGTTACATAAACTTACCTTAGTCTGATGCCAGAGTATAACGAACGTGACAATGATTACACGACCAACAGCCTGTGAGATGTCTGTTAATATTTGCTCTTGTTAAAAATAAAAATATCCAAAGTTGTATTGCAGACGGACACTCAATTGACAATGAGTAAATAATTATTTTTTATCGTCTAAAGTGGAAGACACGAAATATGAGAACGAGGGGAATAATGCATTAAAGAGAGAGAGAGAGAGAGAGAGAGAGAGAGAGAGAGAGAGAGAGAGAGAGGGGGTGGGGGTGACAAAGAAAATATGAGTGAGTAATAGTGAAAGTGAGAAAGACTGAGAGAGAGAGAAAGTAAGAGAGAATGTTAGTGTGAGAGAGAGTAAGAAATAGAGAGTAAGTGAATGTGCGTGAGAGAGAGTTTTAGTGAGAGAGAGAAAGGGTTTGAAGGGCAAAGGGAGAGTGAGAGAAGGCGAGTGAGAGAAAGTGACATATAGAGTGATTGAGAGAGTAGGGGGAAAGAAAGAAAAAGTTTTAAAGCAAGATGAATGAAATGACATGAGGGGAGGTGCCGAGAGAAGGACGGACCGCAGAAATGCAACATCGTCATTCCTTCCCTGTCTGATTCTTAAAAAATCGTAGCTAAGATTTCATAATGTTTCCTTTTACTTTGAAAAGAGACCTGCATTCAATTTTTTAAAGCATATCACCCCAAGGAAGGCGGGAGTGCCACTAGCACGCAAGGGGTTACAGAGAGTGAGAGCAAGAGTAAAGAGGGGTGTTTGAGGAAAGGATAAAGAGAAGGACTGGGATCAAGATCAAGGCATCAGATGTCAATTGACATTACATTTGAATATTTGAAGATTATAGCTATCAGGTAAGCAAGTTGCACCGTTGGGAAGTGCGAGAGGAGAAGCTGTTGGAGTAGAAGAGACGGTTACATTTAACTGTTTCGACAGTGAAAGGGTGGGGCCAAGATGTCAACCTAGTAGCACGCTTAAATTCACGCAGTTGGTGAAAATAGCTTGTCAGAGCAGTTTCCATGAAAATATTTGTAGAAAAGACAGAGGGAAGCCATAGCACGTATGTGAGAAAGTGACTGTAGACGAGATGCCAAATCAGGATCTATCACATTGCGTACCCGTCTCTGGATTTTGCCGAGGAACACAAGAAGTGCTATGATAGAATCGAATCCATAGCTTCATGTTATCGGTAAATTTGTCAATAAATCAAATTTCAGCGTGGATTACGTGGCACAAGCAGTTGATTTTTTTTCAGATCACTCGATTATGAGCATAAAGTAAAAAAGTGCATCTTTTAAAACAATATAGACAAAAGTAGGTAAGCTTTAAAGCTTTCGATTTTTCTAATCAGTCAGCTATTCCCGTTCGATTATGAGCATAAAGTGAAAAAGTGCATCTTTTAAAACAATATAGACAAAAGTAGGTAAGCTTTAAAGCTTTCGATTTTTCTAATCAGTCAGCTATTCCCGTTCGATTATGAGCATAAAGTGAAAAAGTGCATCTTTTAAAACAATATAGACAAAAGTAGGTAAGGTTTAACGCTTTCGATTTTTCTAATCAGTCAGCTATTCCCGTTCGATTATGAGCATAAAGTGAAAAAGTGCATCTTTTAAAACAATATAGACAAAAGTAGGTAAGGTTTAACGCTTTCGATTTTTCTAATCAGTCAGCTATTCCCGTTCGATTTTAATTAATCACTGCTGAATCTATTCACTCGTTAATTTCGCTATATTTAATTAACAATAAGCGACATTTTCATTCTTTTATTATCAATGATTGAATCATTTGCTTAGAACAATCCTGGCCGATATATTACGCCATTAAAAAATCGTTATTATGGGCGCGCCAACCGTTTTTTATAGAATATCTTGAGGTGTCGATTCTAAAGAGTTCTTTTGAGATTAATTAAAAGTAAATCTCGCTTGCCTTAATAAAATCTATCAATCTATCTATCTATCTATCTATCTATCTATCTATCTATCTATCTATCTATCTTAGCAGCGCACGTAGCGTTTGTGCCCCTCTGTGTGATCGTAAAGATTGTCGTCTCTCTAAATATCATTCAAAGACGACATTCTACAAAATATAATAAAATTATAATTACGGCCATTTATTTTGTTTTGTTTATCGAAAAGACGTAGCCACAATAAAATAAGCTGGAAGGTCACATTTTGAAATAATAAACTCTAGGGAAATGTTCCCTCAGAATAATTGATTCATCTTACAACATTTCAAGTGGCTGTTTCGTGAGTTACTTAATCGTAAGGTGAATTAGTAATAAATGGCACATTTTATAATAAATAAATGAAATTTACTTTCTAGATACAGAGAGTTGTAGAAACATCTTACGAGAAAAGAAGCCAAATGACACTGAACTCATAAAATACGTTCGATTAAGGCTTTGAGATTGAAATAATTGTTTATAATTTCAGAACGGCCTTGTGATTTGAATTTCTTTTCACCTAAAAGATTTATCATGGATCATCGGATATCCAATTCGACAGGTAAACACGACATTAGTTTTAACATGAGGGCACGTGCCTCGAGAAAGTTTGCTTTCTAACCATGAAACCCGGGTTCGAATCTCACCACGTTCGACTTGACTTCTTGATGTTATCTGTCTGGAGGAGGAGGCGGTTCCAGCATGCGGCACTTTTGGAAAGTGCCTGAAAAACATACCATGGGTTGACCTAAGCTTGTGATTGAAATTGGGTAGACGGAACCCTAGGCGGCTAGGTAGAATAACCTTCATTGTTACCGAGGCCCGTGGTACAGTCGGTATGACGTTTGTGTTGTATCGAAACGGTCCGTGTTCGATTCTCGGTAGTGGATGCGCACTGCTGATGAGTCCCAGATAGGACGAAACGGCCGTCCAGTGCTTTCTGCATTCTGTTGAGGATTATTCTAGGCTCGACGAATTATGATTAGTCTAAATCCCTCAAATAATGACATATATATATATATATATATATATATATATATATATATATATATATATATATATATATATATATATATATTTGTAGAATGTCCAATATCGACTGGATACGAAATTTTGGGTTTACAGAGCTGTTGAACATGCCATCCTTTTGTATGGCTCCGAGTCGTGGACTCCATACAGGTACCATTTACACCAACTGGATGAAAAGCTGTCTGCGTGCAGTTTGTGGAGTTAACATTCAAGATAGGACATCTAACGTATACCTGTTTAACAGGTGTAATATTGGAGGAATCGAGACTTTTCTCATACCGTCTCAGTTACGGTGGACTGGTCATATCTTGAGAATGTCTGATGACAGGATACCCAAGATCCTAATGTACAGCCAGTTAGATCAGGGCTACAGGAATGTAGGACGCCCATGGCTAAGATACAAAGAGCTGAAAAGCAACTTGTCAGCAGTTAATATACCACATAACACCCTTGAGCGCTTAGCCTTGGAGCGGGTAGAATGGAGATCAACGTGTTTTAGCGGACTCAGCAATTTTCAATCTTCTTGTCTGAATCATCTTCAAGAAACGAGAGCAAGATCTAAAAGGTCATCCAATCTAACAGTGATCTCATCTCATAATCCTCACACTTGCTCCATATGTGGCCTCCTTTGTAAATCACTAGCGGGTCTTAAATGCCACTTAAAATTATCGCACAAAATTTCATAACTGAATCAACTAAGCTGCCAGATCCGCATACGTCGAAACCGACGGGAGAGTCCATTATATATATATATATTTTTTCCCCAAATATATATATATATATATATTTCGGAGAACGAAAATTTTCCATGAAAATTTCTCGGACATTCAGGCCGGTAAATGTTATTTAATACTGTTTACTATAAAACAGAGCATTTGCTTAAATACTTGTATCTATAAAAAGAACGTTAAACATATTATAAATGTCTTTAAATAAATTGTCGGACTATGTCCAATTCAAAAATATATATATATATATATATTTCCCAAATTCTCGCGTGTAGGAAGCGAGACCAGACACCTTAATTCAACTTAATTTCAAAAATTATATTAAGGGTCTCGGCTCTCGCTTTTGAAACATGAGAACTCTTATGTAGCGAAGGAATCATATTTTTTTAAAAATATTATAATATATTATATATATATATATATATATATATATATATATATATATATATATATATTTGTGATGTCAACAAACACTCGTTGGCACTTTTGTGATGTCAACGAATACTAGCCACTTTCGTAATGCTCGTTGTAGTAGAGACTTTGTAATCGCTGATACAACTATAGTAACGCCGTTGAACAATACTGGTTTCAGACGCCTTTGAATAACACTCGCACTAATAGTACTTGCTCGATAATACTCGCTCGAATAGTAACCACCGAATAGTAATTCGTCTAGTGATCGGTATAATGATCAGTACAGAGATAGAGGATTGTGTAGAAAGAGTGATCTGTAGAGTAATAGAGGATAGAATAGAAATGGGGATCTGTGTTCAAACTCCAGTGTTACTCACAAGGTTTGGATCAACTTGTATGCTTTTCAAGCCATTTTCAAAGATGCCGTATGCTGGGATTGCCTCCCCCAGACCGATAACATCAAGAAGTCACCTTCCTGACGAATCGACTATGGTGAGATTCGAACCTGGGTCTCCTGGTGAGAAAGCGAACGTTCTAATCACTCGGCCGCATTGCGTACCTACTTACGCTGCCAGTAACGCTTCCTCTGCTGCTAAGGAATATCTTCTACTGACATTTTTAAAATATAGAAATCTCGTTTCAAAAATTTATTTATTTATTTTATAACATTATCTTGATTCTATATTGATGGAAAAAATTGTGTCTGCGTTGTACAATGGAAGGATATAAAGCCATTGGCGAAAATTCTTTGTCAGAGTTGAAAAACGATTGCCGCAAAAAAAGAAGACAGAAAAAACCGGAAATTGGAAAAAATGTGCGTTCACAAAATTGCAACTTTCTGCGCAGTCACAACATTGCAAAATGCGAAATTTTAAAATGGGTTGAACGGAAAGAAAATGAAAAGAGGAAGAATAAAAAAAACGTCTTTCATGAACTTTATAAAATTTTCATCGAGCCTCGGAAATATCCATGGCTTCAGGGTAAATCATTTGATAAAAGCTTTATCACTGATACTTTCGGTGTTTAAGCAACCATACTTTAATGCTTTATAATTTAATCTGATGGATTTATTATATATGGAGGGATTCTCCCGTTGAGAACGACGGATGAAGGTTCAGTAAACACACACACGTATATATATATATATATATATATATATATATATATATATATATATATATATATATATATATATATATATATATATTTAGTTTACGAAAAACTAGGTAATCCGTATGGGTAGACCCAGGGAGGATAAAATCCAGAGAGCTCAATGTAAATCAGAGCTAATAATTTAAATAAAAACAGACCACTTTAAGGACAGCGGATCATCAGATTTTATTTCCAAAATATTTGGAATTAAAATCTGATGATCTGCTGTCCTTTAAAAGGGCAGTGGTGAAATAATTTATTATATGGAACCTTAAAGTGGTCTGTTTTTATTTAAATATATATATATATATATATATATATATATATGACGTAATTTCAGTTAACAGTATGAAAATATATATGACGTAATTTATATATATATATATACATATATGAAAATTTTCTCAGAGTTAACCTGTAGAAAAGACAATATCTATAAATGTAAAAGACAATAGGAAAACAGTAATAGTTGCCGATGCGTTTCGTGCCATGTGGACTTTGTCACGGCAAAACGAAATGAATTTATTAAAGAAAGTAACTAATAATGACAAAAACAAAATGTCCTTAGCAACTGGAAGAATTTAGAGAACGCTATTTTCATACTGTTAACTGAAAATTACGTCATTTACTGTCACGTGTGGAGATATTGTTTTTATTGACGGATTCAACCATTTTCTTTTGATTTCTTGATAATATTCTGTACATTTGTTTGTGAGAGAAGTAATTCTGTTAAGAAAGGTGAAATACGCAACTATTAATCTACACCCAGGCCTTTTCCCAATTTCACCTTTTTCTTTTTTTACCCTTTTAAAATAATACTTTAATATTGTTTTCCTTTTTAATCATAATGAAGCCCTCTGCCCAGTGATGCCGTGGTTTTTTAGCATGCGGGCAGCATAGATAGTTTTGTCGCCACGTCAACCCCATTGTGCGCGATGTCTGTTCCCCGTACAAGTAGGTTTCAGCCACTCTTTAATAGGTATTGTATTTATTTCTTCTGGATGTTTAGAAAAGACGAACAAGAAAATTGGTTTAGTAGCCGATAACACAATCATATTGCAAGTAGTACTGGATTACCTTTTAACAATAGGACTAGTAGAGTGACCTGACAATACTATATCGAAGAACGAATAAAGACATTTTGCATACCCATCGCATCCTGTTTCAGATGAATACTTGCAGACTAGTACAGGGGATGAACTATCTTTTTGACTCGAGTCTAAATCTGACATATGTCTACGTAAACCTTAGACTCAAGTGGAAAGCGGCCATATGACACGTCATCTGTTAATTCATTGTGATTTTATCCTCCATGACTTCTATTGGAGGTGAAATGACCCCCAAAGTTTAAACGTGTTAAATTAAGCAGTCTAACCTAACCTTTGAATGTCCATTGACGATTTGGCTTTTTCCTGCTAATTTTTTTTTTCAATAGCGAAAACTAAGCAATTTCTTCAAGAGTTTTATGAGATGATAATTCTTTGATTTAAATTCATAGACAACTCTTTCGACTTCGTCATGTTAGGGTTGTTGATGGTCAACAGAAAGTGAACATTATAGATGTTCATTACGGTAAAGTACGGTAATTTGCTAAGTTAAATTCTTAATCTCTGATTCCAATACGAACACAGTCCAATTATCCAGGATTGAATGAAGCCAACACACTTAGCGCTGGTTGAAATAAGTTTATCCCTACATGAGGCGATTTTGGATTTTTTTGCTATGTAATATATATTTATATATCTATATATCTATAATAATATACATCTACATCTATATATATATATATATATATATATATATATATATATATATATATATATGTGTGTGTGTGTGTGTGTGTGTGTGTGTGTGTAGATGTATACATACATAATATGTAGGTAACTCCACTAATTCGCTATACATAAAGTTTAAAATGAATTAAAAAAAAAAAAATGTAAAAGCTTTCATTTTAACTTTAATTGAAAGCTAAAGGATTAACTTTAGTATCTCCAGTAAGCAAAATAGTATAGGCTATTTCAAACATTATATTAATTGAGATGAATTTTTTCTAAAATAGCTGATTAGCTCCCTTTTAAAGTCGACTTTCATCGCAATGGAATTCTCTGTATTATATATCCTCCAAAAATAAAATATACTTTTATGAAACTTTATTTGAGGAATATTAGCTGATTTAAAATATAATTAATCTGATTTGAAATAAAAATTATTTACTTTAAGTTTAAATATCTCAAAAATGTATTTTTAAATCAAGCAGTAGTTTTTAACAGAGTCGCCATGTTTTTACGTGATGGTCAAGGCGATAATAATTGAAGAAAATGACGTGGGTGCCTTTTTTATATAATTTTTAAGTACTCAGTAATCTTAAAAATGTTGGAAAATATTCTCGGTAAACTAATTCAAGTTTTATTGCACAATATTTAAGGGAACATTGCTGTTCACATTCAGATTTAAAGAAATATTAATTGAAAATACTCCACAATGAAAATAAAAAAACAAAAACTTCAAATTCTTGAGACACTCTATATTACAAAAATACACCCAATACTAAAAAAGGTTTATGATGAGTATAGTAACAATTAGAAAAAAATGTCTTTAGCAGCAAAGTTTTAAAATACTTAAAATCTAATTTAAAAAAAAATTACAATTGTATAAGTTAAAGTTGTCTCCCTGAGATAAACATAATAGCTTTAATGGTTAATTTTTAAATGAAGAGGGCACTGCGTTGAGCCACCACTCGGTTGTGAACCAGATAGTAGACAGGCGAGGCGTCGGAGTCGCGATCCGTCTTAGACTCAAATTATGTGAGCGTCACAGATGCAGATGTGGAGCCTCCATCGATGAGTTTGGTTTGCATCCTCTCTCCTGTCGTTGTAGTGCCGGCCGCTTTCCACGGCATGCAGCAATTAACGACATCATCAGAAGAGGTTTGGATGCAGCTGGGTTCCCTTCCCAAATCGAACCCGTAGGCCTCGACCGTGGTGATGGAAAGCGGCCGGATGGCATTACCATATTCCTTTTTAAAATGGGTAAGTCGTTGATTTGGGATGCGGCCTGTGCAGATACATTTTCGGTCGGTAATTTCATCAGGTCCGCGGTTGAGCCGGGATCCGTCGCCCGAGACGAAGAGATAAAAAAAATAGCTAAATATTCTTCTCTTGCTGATAGATTTTTTTTTTACTCCTGTGGCAGTGGAGACTTCAGAGGTTATTGGCCCTCGTTCGATGGCGTTCCTTCGGAGGATTGGCGCGATTGCGTCTCGATTAAGGAACGAACCTCGCGAAACGGAGTGGCTCTTGCAGCGTGTCTCACTGGCGACGGTTCGAGGTAATGCTTTCTCCATTATAGCGGCTGGCAGGGGATAGAAAAAATTGTTTATAGTTACGTTGTTCTGGAATTGTCATCATTGGTCAACTGAACTCGCTTTGTTTCAATGACTTTTGTTTTGTTATTATTAGTTACGCGTTTTATGCGCGTTTACAAAAAAAAAAAAAAATTCACAACTATAAATTACATTAATAATTTTGTATTTGCAATTCAATCCTGAAGATGATCTTGGGTGTGACTGAAACTACGGCGCCTTCCTTAATGAATTTGATATCAACATTAAGTAGTTGATCCGAGAATTTGTGAGGATTAAAATAAAATATGTTCAGACTATTCAACCAAACATGCTTGAAAGAAGATATGCTACCCCCCACATATATATATGTATACTAAATAAGTAGAGGATTTTCTATTTAAAACCATAAACATCATTTTCACTGAATACTCATATTCGAATAGACGTTCTGTTTAATTATTAAACAGCATGTTTATTTAAAATCGTCTGCCGTCCTGAATATTTGACAAATCTTATTCGGAGAGAGCATATTTTTCTTTATTATGTTTTCTCGAATATTCCGGCCGTTAGACGAAAATAAATAAATATTCTACTTAATAAATAAACAGAACGTCTACTCAAATATGAGTATCCATTAAAAGTAACGTTTAAAATTATATGTATATATATATATATATATATATATATATATATATATATACATATATATATATGAAGAAATGTACTCTTAAGGTGAGCTATATTTATGGGATAAAGTGCTCAATATCAGAGATAGAGCGTGTGTAAATATAAACGTGAACATTGAAGTCAACACTTAGAGGCGACAGTCTGTTTCAGGCTAGACACAATCGTCTAGCATGAAACAGACTGTCGCCTCCTTATTTGTATTTGCGATAGAAATAATCTGTAAAAAATGTCATAAAGTTTAATGTATCTAGTTTTAAGTATAGCTAAAATAACTAATGTGATTTCAGGCATTACTGTAAATCAGTTGGCAAATGTTTCCGTGAACTGCAAAATCTTATTACCCTTCGTATTGCTAATGATGGAGGACATGTGGAAACTTAAATAAAATTTCAATAAAACCTTAAAAAATATAGATTTACTTCTTTCTAATCCTTTTTACAAATTATTTCTATCGCAAATACAAATAAAGTTATAATTTTTTTAAAGTGCACACGAACTTTATTGACACCCTATATATATATATATATATATATATATATATATATATATATGAGGTTGAATAAGAAAAAGAGCATCAACTTGCAATAACACATCAAAATAAGTATGCCTTACTTAGATGAGGAAGCTGTAATTACCTTTCCGGAACAAAGAAAAACTCCTATAGAAAAGTTCCAAACATTTAGGTTTCCATTCACAAGCACGAAATCAAATTCCTACTACGCTCCTCGATGCACATCTATACTCCTCTGTTTGACGCACGCCTCTGATGCCCTATCTGAAATAAATATGATTAAATTTAATTTTATGATTTAAATTTTTTATAACTAACCACAATAATATCTAAATATAAAAAAAAAGACGGTATGCAATTCTGGATATATCAGCGGTCGAAATTACGGAATTTTTCCATAATTATCACCCGCGAAAAATATAAGGGCACCTTATACGCTTTTAATCGAAAATACGGAATATCCAGAAAATACATTTGTAAATGCCGTTCGTATGCAAAACATTAAGTGACATTTCTGCAGAACAAAATCAGCGGTAGAGAGGTCAATACAGGTTGAAACAAAATAAATTTACTTTCTAATGACCAAGATGGTATAGGCGCTGGTGAATGATATAGCAAACTCCAACGTTACTAGGATGTATAATTGAATATCATTCAAAGTTGTACGTTTCTTCTGAAGTTTTATAATTTGTTAATAAATCCTATTTTGATATTTAGTAAGCTTAAGTAGGGCCAGTACAAATCTGTCGTCGGCAGGTAATAACTGATCAAACATGCAGGCAAGAGATATTAGTAATATAGTGTAGGACTAGTTAGTCTTGGTATTTACTAAGATTGGTTTAGTCAGGTTTAATGGTGCAGAATCAAGAGAAGGAATTAATATCATAAGAAGATTATTTTGCGATAATCTTTTAAGTGGAAATGGATGAGCAGCTAGCCTTGAAAATCAGCATTCGAAAGCCGGGTTTTTACTTGGAGAAATACGCAATTCCCACATAGACAAAATGCGCGCCTTCACTCACAGAAAACTGTCAGAAAACCGATCAGTGAATCTTTATGTTGAGATTTTCTTTTAGCCGGAAGCATAATAAGCCCAATGAAGAAGTCCATGGGAACATACCAGAAATTAGTAAAGAGTGAAGAAACTAGAAATCGTAAGAGGAGGAATATAGGTCCGGGACACCGAGACCAATTGCCTTAACAATAAACATGCATCATCGGTGCCCACACTGCTCATAAAAGGTAGCGGCAAAATCTGTACCACATTTCCCCGAAATTTTGTATAGCACCTCGAATACCAAACTCAGAAAATAGAAAACGCATCGTCGTGAAGCAATGGTTAACGAATTATCCTTCACAGTGGTGCCTTTGTACACAATCCGGATATGGTTCGAAAATGCATGTCATCTTGCAGTTGAGCAATGGTCAACATGATTGATCTTTTTGTTTGTTACGGTTTATCAACCTTTTGCAGGTTATTTAAAATCAGAAAATATTTTTAAACTTTAAAAATATTTTGAAGATAATAATGATTTACTGATACAAGTCCTACTGATTAATCCATAACTGGGGGGGGGGTTAAGAAGTGGATTCCTATCTTTTCAAAGAGTATTTCCGCGTAAGTAAATATAACGAACTCGACTGGAATTGGAACTTGGCTCTCTGATTCCCAATCCTGGGCCGTTACCAATTACATCATTTTCACATATAAGCTTACAGCACCTGGTATTCTCAAGCAGTCACCCATCTAGATAGTAACCAGGCACGACGTTGCTTAACTTCGGTGATCGTTTGGGAATCGCTGTTTAACATGATAAGGCTGTAAACGGAGTAGATGGTAGGTCAAGTACTATTACTTTTGATCTTAACGAAGTGAACTACACAGTGGTGGCCTTGTACCCGACACAGATAAGTTTAGAAAATACATCACGCCTTGCCGTTGAGCAATGGTTAGCATGATAGTTTGAATAATATTATATGTTCGATCTTAACAAAGTGAACTACACAGTTGTGGCCTTGTACCCGACACAGATAAACTTAGTAAATATTTGCAAGTCTTGCTGTAAAATATGATAGGCCGTGCTTGTCGATGTATTACTCATATATAGTGTTGTTCTTGAAATGACGTACACTTATAATTGGATGCTACACAACCATGGCCTTTTTTCAGACTAATTCAATTTTACTAAATAGTCATTTTTTGTCAGCTTTTTCATTTAAATTATTTCCTTTTTTTTAATTATAAAGAATCCGTATTCTTTTAATTTTGAACTATGTCCTCATTCTAATCATTTTTTTTCAAATATAATTTTGATTCATAATTGCCAGAAGCTTAGTTTAAAATTTTCATTTACTAATGATGTTTTCTGATATTTTTCCTTCCTTTTTTCCATTTCATTTTTTTTTCTTTTTTCTTTTCCTTCCGCCATCCACTGGGCTTCGTCCCCTCTTCATGATTCGTTACTCGTTTTTCGACAACAACACTCAATTCAAACGTTTGACAATTTAATACCTCTTCCTGTGTCTTTCATCTTTTGCTTGACGTGACAAGAAAAAGGTTACTGGCATTTTGACAGCAAAAAGGAGGCAAACGTTTTCACAACTTCTCTTCTTCCTTACCCACAACGACGGTAATAGGTTAGCTCAAAGCGAACAAAAAAGGAAGGAGGCAAAAAACGAATAAAAAAAAAACAACAACAACAAAATCCTGAAAAATATACCTCCATCAGCAGACGGGGGTGTGATTATTTTATTCTGTACAGATTGAGGTAGTAGTAGTAGTCACAATAGCAATAAACACTTAAAACGAATGATACCAGTAAAGATCCAATGGTAAGTACAAAGCACAGACATTTTTAACTCCCAGAGAAGTGTTATGACAGACAGCTGAAAATATAATACAGAAATCCAAATGGGAATTTAAACAGAGAAAGATGCCTTCCAAAAGTTAAACAAAGTATTCTTCGAGGTAGAGAGATACACGGTATTTACTTGACCCCCTACTGAGTCAGGTTGTGACACAACATCAGTTTTTAACGTGGGGACCTGAGTGTTTTCACTCGGGCCGCTGGTCTTAGCTGGTCATAGTTTCGCCCAAGCTGGTCAGAGCTGGTCTAAGCTAGTCTTTAACGGGTCCAAGCTGATCAGAGCCGGTCCAATCTAGTCATAGCTGTGATACTACCAGCGCAGGGACGGATCCCTGTGACCGGTAAGTATCCGAATGTGTATATACGACTCGAGAGAGCAGCTTACACAAGGAGGTAGAGAGTTATATATAAAGAGGTACATTTCATAGGGAAACGAGGGACTGGTTAATATTGTATAGATCGGGAAAGTATCCTCGGAGGAGTAGGTTCCACAAAGTAGCAGTTCATGAGAAATTGCTGAAGAGTCGAACTGCTATGTAACCTCAATCTCATAATAAATGATGGATATTTTCATTTTAGATGAAGATGAAACTTGAGACAACAGAGATGCTGTTCTTTTCCGAAAGTTATTGAGAAAACCATACACGAGACATAAGAGCTATGAGGCAGTTTTAAGGAAAATAGGAACGATTTCCCCCCGAATCCGTATTCATTTTTACACAGTATTTTCAAACACTTCCTTAGTGCTGTCATTCTCTGTCGGCTGGGGTTTCAGAATACGCCGCCTGCACCTCTGCAGAGGGGTAAGATACCCACCCCAATGAGGTTTGCTGAGTATGACGATAAACTACATCCGGCAGTAAAGCATCTAATCAGGAGGTTTTGAGGAGTGCTGACCCAGGGTGGTAGCACCTGTTATGTTCTCATTTCTGGGTAGATAGTTAACCCCAAATTGGGTTCAAAACACTATGAGAATGAAAAATCGGTTTTAATATCAGCAATACATTTTTGGAAAGAATTATTACCAGCAATACATTTCTGGAAAAAAAATTACTAGCAATACATTTCTGGAAAAAAATTACTAGCAATACATTTCTGGAAAAAAATTACTAGCAATACATTTCTGGAAAAAAATTACTAGCAATACAATTTTGAAAAAAAAAAATTATTATCAGTAATATATTTTTGAAAAAAAAAATTAGAAGCAATACATTTTTGAAAAAAAAATTTCCAGCAATACATTATTACCAGCAGTACATTTTTGAAAAAGAAAAATATTACCAGCAAAACATTTTTGAAAAAGAATATTACCAGCAATAGATTTTTTAAAAAGAAAATTACCACCAGCAATACATTATTACCAGCAATACATTGTTGAAAAAATATTGCCAGCAATACAATTTTGAAAAAAAATATTACCAGCAATACATTTTTGGAAAAAAATATTACCAGCAATACATTTTTGAAAAAAAAAATATTACCAGCAATACATTTTTGAAAAAAAAAAAAATGTTACCAGCAATATATTTTTGAAAATAATATATTACCAGCAATAAAAAATTTGTCGGCATTATATAACCCATTGAATAGGTTATTTAATGGGTTTATATGCTGTAAACCTAACCTAATCTAACCTAACCTAACCTAGTACTATTTTGATTATGAGCACTACTGTCAGATGTGACATTAGCTCAGCGCTTAACAGTACAGCAAACATTACCGAAGAGGCCCAGTTCAATATCTAGTTGAGGTAGTTTTAATTAATTTCGCATCTCATGCCTCTGGGAAAGTTATAATTCTATATTACCAATAGGTCAGATAAGGAAGTAATTCTTACTGCTGTTGTCACGTAACCCAGTCCAATCTGTCAAATGTTACTTTGAAATGACAGCGTGTAGGAGCAAGTATCTCTACAACTGTCTTATAAAATAGCATGAGCAGCTTAGCCTTAAATCATAAAGTTAAAAAAGCCAGATGTAATTAAAGTAACAGATAACAAATATATTCATGCTATTCTGATAGTTTCAACATGATCTTATCTACAAGTGGGCGCTGAAAAGTCCTCAACCCGGACCATTAAGCAAAATCAGATTTTTACTTTTTGGAAGAGCGTCTTGGTCGATCAGGGAACTTTTCAACTCCCCTTTATGTCTTCATTATGTTGCACAGGCGCAGTTGTTTTCATATCATTCTTCTTGAAGAGAAAATACTGACATAATCAAGATGTTGACATTCCATATTATTTCAAATAAAATGTTAGGAAGGAAACCTCCATCAATACTGGAAAGAGTGATAAAAGCTACTGGACTTGAGAAGAGAAAATAATGACATGATCAAGATGTTGAAATTCCACACTACTTGAAATAAAAGGTTAGGAAGGAAACCTCCATAAATACTGGAAAGAGTGATAAAAGCTACTGGACTTCAGAAGAGAAAATAATGACATAATCAAGATGTTGACATTCCACACTACTTGAAATAAAAGGTAAGGGAGGAAACCGCCATCAATACTGGAAAGAGTGATAACAGCCACCGGGCTCGAGAAGAGAAAATAATGACATAATCAAGATGTTGACATTCCACACTACTTGAAATAAAAGGTTAGGCAGGAAACCTCCATCAACACTGGAAAGAGTGATAACAGCTACTGGACTTGAGAAGAGAAAATAATGACATAATCAAGATGTTGACATTCCACACTACTTCAAACAAAAGGTTAGGAAGGAAACCTCCATCAATACTGGAAAGAGTGATAACAGCTACTGGACTTGAGAAACCTGTTTTCCTGAAAAATTGTTTTAAAAGAAAGATTTGATAAATTTTAACCTTACTGGCTGCTCAGTCAATGAATGGCAAATGTTTCCTTGCTGGGAAACGGCTACAATTACCTATTATCGGCCGTGCTTCTTTAGGGCGTAGTTGAACATGGCTCGCCATAATTTCATCTCCTTCCTAGCAATGTTTTCTCGTTTACTATCCATCTTATTCATTGTTCTGCCATCAATTTACACAAACTCGTTCGAAAGTCATTCTGCACCTTTCGCTTTGTCATGTGAGTTTTAAAATTTTCCCAAACCTTTAAGAAATATGGGAATAGTGACTTATGACAGTAGTGCGTTAGGGATGCAATAGATCATTAGATGAAGCAACGGCTCGACACTCTAGCAGGATTTTGCACCTCATAATTTGAAATGTTAGGTGCTAACGATTAAGTTATATCCACAATTTGAGCATTTTATGGTTTTATTATTGAACTCTGGCTTCTTAGTTAATGGCGATAACGATGAACTGATTGGTTATCTCGGTCACGTGTACATAACGATGTGAGACACTCTTCTGATGTTGACTGACACTCCCCCCGTCCGTACATTACTTCCGATAATTACATGAGAAACGCCACCGTTTCATCTGAACATTTGATTGGCGTTACATAAGGATGTTTATAGGTTTGAAACGCTCGGGGCCATCTCGTCAATTCTGGCCACTCGTTTCCAAATATGACTACGGACTGGTAGCTAATAGCTTCGGAGGCGACTGGATAGTTTATCGCAGACCAATAATTAGGTTCTTTTAAAGACGAAATAGAATTTGCTCCTTCCTCACAAACGCTAAACTAAGCAGTTGCATTTTAAAAGTATGCATTAAATCAATAATGCTTTGAAGTCTACACTTTAAGAAAATTGTCTGCTAATTATTTTCATGCAAAGAAAGAATTTTAAATTTAATTTAGGATAAGTAAAGTTATATTTTTATAATTAAATTGTAGGATCTTTTCTGGTAAATCACCCCAAAATAAAAAAGAATTTATATTTACTAAAATTCATATCAAATTCTCCCAGAGCGAGGCCCTCCCATTGCTCTTTGCAATCGCCCCAGAACGTTTTCTCAACACCTTGAAATCCACAGATGACGGTGGGGCAAAGGACACACAAAGGTCGTTACAGTCCAGCACAACCTCTTCACGATTAGAATCAGACTGATGACAGAAAAAAAAACAAAAGCAAAAACAAAACGTCATCGGCAAAGGTCTTTATCAACATTTCTCTCGGTAGTTTGGGATTGAGAGATTTTTATCAATAAGTCAATGGTGAAATACGTACTTTGAATTAAGGATAACAGTTAACAACCTTATAAACACTTCTTCCAACTTCTTTCGAATGTGAAACCTGCTACAGACTTGGCCATTTACGTCCGCATTTTGCTGCACAAATTATTTTTTAGACACACGAGGTCTGATCAAAAAGTATCAGGAGTGATTGTTATGCTAACAGCTAAAGTACGCAGAGTGAAGCCGCTTGAAAATTATAGTGTAGGCACACAGATATAACATTCTTGCTCGTTTCCGTTGTTTATAGCAGTGCTTGGAAGGAAAGTGTTTAGAGTGTGGTCGTCTCACCACATTATAGAGGTTCCATCAGTGGCTATGGCATATGCAGCAGTTTTGGCTAAGAACAACAATTCCCAGATGCGACAATCACCATATTCTTCAGATTTCACTTCATGCGATTTCTTCTTTCCAAAATTAAAATCCTACCTTAAAGGAACAAGATTTTAAGACTTTGAAGCAATCCAAGAGAACACGAGGAGGCAGTTGTTCGCTATCTCCCAAGAAGGAGTTCTAGCAAGGCTTCCGTCTATGAAAACGACGCCGAATAAAGTGTATGTCTTCAGAAGGCGACTATTTTGAAGGAGATTAAATGGCGAATTAATATGTTTGTAGTTTTCTTTTTAAAACAAATAGCTCCGTTACTTTTTGCTCAGACGTCGCACATGTTAAAAAATCAATTAACAGTCGATATCTGCTGATTAGAAATTGTCGAATTACATAGAATTTACTTTTTTTAAAATTATTTATTCCCAAATACTCTAAGTCAGTGTTTCTCAACCTTTTTAAGCAACGGCACACCTAGGAGAAAATGAACATATGACGGCATAGTTTTTTAAAGGGTATACATTTAAATGTTATAAAATAAAACCAAACATTTTGAATTGAAAAAATTAATTTTTGTGTTGGTATTCATTGCTTTTCTTTAGTTCTGGTAACAAATATGCAATAATAATAACAACGGAAAAATTGCAATATGAGCACTGGTAAAAATATGTATTAATAATAATGAAAAAAATTGCAATATGAGCACTGGTAAAAATATGTAATAATAATAACAGAAAAATAGCAATATGAGCACTGGTAAAAATATGTTATATTATAAAGAAAAAATTGCAATTTGGGCACTGGTAAAAATATGAATTAATAATAACAGAAAAATTGCAATATGACCACTGGTAAAAATATGATATAATAATAACAGAAAAATAGCAATATGAGCGCTGGTAAAATTATGAATAATAATAACAGAAAAATAGCAATATGACCACTGGTAAAAATATGATATAATAATAACGGAAAAATAGCAATATGAGCACTGGTAAAAATATGTTTAATAAAAATCGAAAAATAGCAATATGAGCACTGGTAAATATAACGGAAAAATTGCAATATGAGCACAGGTAATAAATGTAAAATAATAATAACGGAAAATTTGCAATATGAACACTGGTAAAAATTCGGTTGCTGAGACATTAGGTTTGAGAGTTGAGGTAAAGGGAAATAACTGAGACATTCGGAAGAGGCATAGCACGTGGAACTAGAACAATCTACCCCTGGTGGACGAAATAAAAGGTTCAGTTCGAAATTCCAATCAACTGAAGAAGGCTGGAGCATACAACAGCCGAAACGTTGTGAATATGGCAATGAAGATTGTAGTGCAGGCACCCAGTTATAACGCGTTTAAGAGGTTATCACCTTAGTGTGTCGCGGCGCAGCAAATAAGAATCCCTGCTGCTCTGGAAGATAAAAACTCAAAGCCGAGCATATGTGTAAATAAATATATAAAGTTTTTTGTTTGTCCTGTGTGTACAAATATTGGTTAATTTGCAATTTAAGCCCCATACACCAATTGTAATTAAAACTTCCCGAAAATTTCCATTTCGGTGTCAATTTACATGCTTATTTCGAAAATAACAGTACAAGTTTGCGGAAATCTACAGTTTTGGAATTATTGACAATAAAAGTTCGGACTCATTCGCGTCGCGGCTACAACACGGTCGCCATTATTGGCGTTGTTTACATACGTTTGCCTCAAGTAATCATGCGAGGAAGCTTCACTTGTCTTGATTATTGCGCTTTTAATGCGCAAACGTTTGCGGGAAATTTAAAAAAGAGATCATGATTATTTAAAAAATACAAAAAGAAAAAAAATGTAGAAAAGGAATTAATAAGAACAAATTTAAGGGTCAAAATTTTTTTTTTAAATTTGGGTTTTTTAAAAAGTATGACTATTTATAAAAAAATAACCCTAACCCCACCAAAGGACTTAATAATACCATAAACAATTTTAGGCAGTATTATTTAAGCATGATTATTTACAAAATAGCAATGAAAATTGCGGAAAGGCTACCTTTTAAAATTTATTTTATTATTTAAACAAGAATTCATTATTATTACAGCTTCTCTATAAAAAAAACAACACTCGTCATTGATTTTCGAAATAACAAACAATTTTTAAAAAATCAATAAAAGCTTCACTTTCAAAAGTGTCTAAAGACTTCTTTTGGTTTGGCGTAATAATTGAGACGAGTAAGAATCAGTAAAAAGGTCGTTAACTAAGTAAGCTTCCGCGACTACTTGAGGCAAACGACATTACTACGCCACTATGGCGGATGAACCCGACGCGAATAAGTCCGAACAATTAATGTCGATGACACCAAAACGATAGATTTCCGCAAACTTTTCTTGTTATTTTTTAAATAAGCATCAAAATTTACACCGAAATGGAAATTTTCAGGAAATTTTAATTACAATTGGTGTGCAGGGCCTAAACTGCAAATTAACCTGAATATTAATGAAAATTATATCATAAAATAAATGGGGTTTTACATTTAGCATGAATACATCTTTTTCTCTCTGGGTTTTATATAACCTTGGTTGGCAACGAGTCTAGGAGAAGGAAAAGTCTGAATTCAAACCATCCTGGAGAGGTTTGGGTTCCGTCAGAGTATTTTCATCTAGATACAGCACTGCTACCACAGATGCACTACACGACTTGTGTGATCGTTATAAATAAGCGATTGTTTTGCCGATGACAGTCATAAGTAAATATCTAAAGATATTCAAATAAAGCCATTTCTGTCCTGAAAATAGTGACTACCTTAGCAGATCGCTGGATACGAATCAGAACAATCTATACAGCGAAGTTAATAAAGTTGGCTTTCTTTAATAGTATAATTTGAAAATCGAATGAACATAATAATTTTTTAATATTATAACATGATGCATGTGAAAGAAACTATAACCCCAATCTTTTTAGCCTTTCAAACGACATTAATGCTTAAAATTTCTCTATTATAAAGGTAAATGTCACAAACAAATGACTTTATAACGTAGAAGAACATACGAACGGAACTTGATCCGGGTAACGCCGGTTATCCTTTCTGGTTATAATACAGGCTGTCCATAAAGTTTGTGTGCACTTTAAAAAATTTATAACTTTATTTGTATTTGCGATAGAAATAATCTGTAAAAAATGTTATAAAGTTTAATGTACCTAGTTTCAAGTATAGCTAAAATAACTAATGTGATTTCAGGCATTACTGTAAATCAGTTGGCAAATGTTTTAAAAAATGTATAACTTTATTTGTATTTGCGATAGAAATAATCTGTAAAAAATGTTTTAATGTACCTACTTTTAAGTATAGCTAAAATAACTAATGTGATTTCAGGCATTACTGTAAATCAGTTGGCAAATGTTTTCCGTGAACTGCAAAATCGTATTACCCTTTGTATTGCTAATGATGGAGGACATGTGGAAACTGAAATAAAATTTCAATAAAACCTTAAAAAATATAGATTTACTTCTTTCTAATCTTTTTTACAAATTATTTCTATCACAAATACAAATAAAGTTATAATTTTTTAAAGTGCACACGAACTTTATGGACACCCTGTATCAGAAAGTGAACAGATACTGAATTCAACAACCGTAGTTGGCGCCTTTTAAATGAGTCATAAACCGAATAATATTTTCAGAGTATTTTTTAAAAAGTACTATATTCGATATACCGTAATATGGTAATATTTTAACTCCGAAGAAATGACTAAGATATTATTGAAGATATTTTCACAAGAGTAAAGTCTTTTGAAGGAGATCCGCATCTTCGTTAAGTCATGTACTCTTTTCTTTGTCATCATCAAAATGGAGACTGTCACGTCTATGAAAGGCGAAAAGGATCAATACGGCGTTATTCGCCAAATTCTTTGTTAGTATTATCAACCATGGTAAAAACTAGAATGTTAGAGGAGCTATATAAAATGTCTTAGAATGAATGAAAAATAAGTCAAGATGTATGACGAGAGGAAAAGCTGTAATGTTCTTCGAAACCTGATAATGACGGTTCAAGAACACGTTAGGTTAAAAGAGGCATCGATCCGTATGTTAGGAATGGAAAGCGAAACAAGAAGCTTGGAAGAAATTGCGATATGTCAATGAAATGTCTTTGATATTCAATGAATTCTCTTAAATGAGGGAAAAAAAGGTATAATGATCATACAAGTTGTGTATGGCTTTCTGTCTACGTCAGTAAACGCCGATTTCTTTTATCTTGAGTTTGGAAAGCAGTTTTTGAAAGTTTTTGTGATTTTTTTCACCAAGTAGCGATACTGAGTATTAGAGAATATGGTAGAAAAAGAAAGCACTATTAAGGAGAGAGAACAATAAAAGAACAAGAATTATGAAGACAGAAGATAACGATTAACATTGTATTTAAATTTCTGTAGATCAAAGTTGACCGGGAGGCTAAGAAGAGAATTCCACAAGCGAGACGTGAGAAAGAAGAAAGAACTTACGATTATATCTCGCCATTTCAACTGTAAAATGATGAGACCTTGCTGCCAATCTAGTACTGCGCTTAAATTAAAAAAATCTAGGTACGATAGAGGAAAGTTCACCAGAACAATTACTGCGAAATTATTAATAGACAAGATACAAGGAAGCATTGGGAAAGGGATTGAAGCCGACATGTCAAGTCAGGAATAATAACATTGCAAATTTTTCTTTGGGTTTTATCAAAGATCTCTAAATATATAGCAGGAGAACCAGACCATATGTGGTGACAATATTCTAAGCAAGGACTTATGGTAGACTTATGGAAGATAGATTCTTGTGAGAAAAATTGTCTAGGACGACACAGTTGTGGTAATCACCACCACCATCATACATACATGGAAATCGTATGACAAGCATTCATTGGTTAATCTACTCAAAACTAACTTGCTGATTGGTCAGTTCCGACCAATCAGATTGTCTGCACGCGACAAATCTCTTTTCGTGCTCAATACGTTCTGAGTGAGTCACGTGTTACACCATCTCATATAAACAAGACACGAGTGATTCTCTCTCTCTTCTTTTTCCGTCTCATCTCTTGCTGCCAAAATGTAACATTCAAGAACTTCCGTCTTAACCATGTTGTCAGACGTTAAAGAACATTGCAACATTCACGCAAGTATGATTCTTAACTTTCTGAACATCTTACCAACTTGTCCAATAGACAATTCCTACCATGCAATATACTCAATCTTGTAAAGTACAGTTTAATAATTAATTCAACCCTTATGAGCTTCGGTACGAATATTTCCCAATCTAAGAGACATAACTCTATCAAACCTTCAGATTATAATCATGTACACCAAAACACTTAATAAATTCAATTGTTATGTTTTGAATCATTACGTTCTGTTTTGTATTTTACACTATGTGTTATTTTACGTCCAATATAAATTGCATTGTGACCGCCACATTGGATAGCGACCTCCAGCGTCTTTGCATGTCCTTTTCCACGCCTTTCCTAGACAAAATTAAATAATTGTGGCGGGACTCGCAACATGATTGGCCACGCCCGCTACACAGTGAATCAACTTTCCTAGCAGCAGACCTAGTAATCGATTCAATATAATCTTTCCACTTCATGTCAACGGGAAAGGTTGGTCGGAGAAGGCCCAATGAGTCAGTCTCCTGGAGGCTGGCATCACTGATGCTGATGAAAAGCAGGAAGGGTTCTCTCAAACGATTAGAAGACGGTGGTTATGTTTTGGAGGGGTTACAATTAACAAGCTATTCCTTGCCCCAGTTAACAACAGGATGTAGTTGCGAAATAGAATTTCCTAAAGAAATAGCCAACCCATAAACATTTTCGGCCTTAATCGAATTACGCCTGAAGAAAAGCAAGTCAATTTTGATCTGATTTTATTTCCACTTTTATTTAACCCTAGAACACTAACCATCAATTAAAGTTATACCACTACTAACCATGGGTATATCATACCCGATCTTGAAAATACCAACAAAAAATATTAAATATAAATCTTTATTTGAAATATTTTACATGCAGGCACTTGGAACTTTGTACTTTGAGTTAACATCAATTGAAACTTAAAAACACATTTTTTTATCTAAGAAAATCAGGTACTGAAAATTGTAATTAAAAATAGGAAAATTTGCGCTGGGTACTATATACCCTTGGTTAGTGTTCTAGGGTTAACTGAGAGTTTGGGTTTCTTAATTAAAAATAGTTTAAATGATAGAAGTCAACATTTTTTGTTAGACGCAAACAAATTTGAAAAAAGACGACCATTACAAATTTAAATGTTAAAGAAAAATTGCTACTGATTCAAGATGTCTCCTTTTCAGATTGGATGCCGGAGTTTTAGAATGAAAAACTATTCTACAAAAGAAAGTTTAAACTCTTTTGGGTAAAGAAAATAGAACAAAAAAAAAGAAAAAAGAAAGTAAAACATTAAAAAAATTCTTTCAAAATCTGTAAGCAAAGACAGCGTATCTATTTGATTGTAGCAATTATTTGCTAAACGACACAAATAAATCACAACGTGTAATTTCGGTGAAGTGTCTGCTTTGCTTAAGCGGGTAAGGATCTGTTTGCTTTCTAAAGCAACTCTGACCCAGAGTGATTGTCTGATAAACATTTCTTGCCAGTACATTCTGAATATTTAGAAATGTAATTACAAATATCTTGATAAGTTTTCTTTCATCTATTTTTCTTAGAACTTTTTTTGGTTGATCGATTCAATTACAAGACAGTCACTTATTTCAAATAACATTGTTATTCACCAGCATCTCGATAGCGTTACCAAAATTAGTTCATGGGGAGATAATATAGTGTAGTTATATCTATCATAGCCTGTTACTAATCTATCTATCTATCTATCTATCTATCTATCTATCTATCTATCTATCTATCTATCTATCTATTTCCTTCTGTTCATTTATATCTCTGTATCTCTCCCTGTTAATTTCTACGTATATATTTTTTAAACACATCCATTCACATAGCATTATACGCACATATTTGTATCTATCTCACTATGTTCATCTCTCTCTCTCTCTCTATCTTATGCTGTCATTTTTCTCTGTCTCCCTATCTCAGTCTGTTCATTTCTCTCTGTTTCTCTGTCACTCTCCGTCTTTGTTTCTTTGTTTAACCACATTCATTCATATAGTAATATGCCCACATATTTATATCATCGTATACACACACACACACACATACATATAGCGTTGCAAATAATTATACCAAATTGCACAAAAACACACACACACAACTCTCATATATATATATATATATATATATATATATATATATATATATATATATATATATATATATATATATTAATGTAAAGAAAAACAGACCACTTTAAGGCTCCATTGTAATAATTTATTTCACCAGAGAAAAGTGGTCTGTTTTTCTTTACATTAAATTATTAACATTGAGCTCTCAGGATTTCTTCCTCCTTGGGACTACCTATATATATATATATATATATATATATATATATATATATATATATATATATATATATATATATATATATATATTGGGCTCTTTCGTCTTTTTTTGTTCGAGGTATGAGGGTCAAGTAACTCAGTTCCTAGGAACCGACAGCCAGACATCTGATCTGATTATAGTGGTGAAGGCTTTGTGCAGAGGTAACCACACTCTTTGAAGAACCGAATACAGAGAGCTGGTTCACTACGTGTCATAAGGTCCCTAAACGACCTTGGGATTATCCATACGGATTACCAAGATTATCGTTACTTATGTATATATATATATATATATATATATATATATATATATATATATATATATATATATATATATATATACACATATATATATATCCATGCCAATGTTAAAATTATCACTAAATATGCCGAATACACTCCGCAAAGCGCTCAATGAACATGCACTGTCTCCTTCTTAACTCCCTAACTCCATCATGTAATTCTAGGAAGATGATTAAAATTTGGTAATTGTACTTACATAATTAAATGAAGAGAATTAAGCTAAAACATTGCTTACATTTCAAGCCTTTTCCCGACTTTTAGAATCATACTATATTATATTATTGCAACATATTTAATTATTATTAACAAATCTCTCTTATTGAAGACAGTAGCTATACAATGGCAAATCCATGAACTATTTCATGTACATCGCTATAACACTTCACATTATAAACTCTTCCTAATATATGCTAGTCACTTACGCCTTGTCACTTCACACGCTTTCTGTAACGTCATGCGCAAAACTGACAGCCTTGAAATAATATTATGAATATTTTAGTAGGCATGTCTAGTTTAATTTTTCTTCAAATTGGTCGAATCAGAAAGAATGAAACTCAAAATATTATCAGGCATTTATTTGATGGCTTTGAAGTTTTTAACATTTCTGGATGTGTATTAGAATTATCTCCGTTCCTCAATCTCAAGTACGCAACTCCTACTCCTCCTCCTCCTCCTCAAAAAAAGAAGACTCGTTTTGAATGAGCGTACCGTGTTTTTATGCACCTAACCCAACCATCGCTCAGCCAATGAGTACCCAGAACAAGCCAATAAAAATGGCAACAAGCGACACCATAACTTCTGTCCACACAAAGTACTTCCCGATTCACCTTCAGTCCAAAGTTCAACAATTCGCCGTCTCCACACTCCATTGCAAAACATACACGCGACTCTGAGCCTTTTGGGTCGCCGAGGTAAGTCTCTGATACACTCCCTCTGATCTCCTGATCGCAGCTGATGCACCCCGGGCAGGTCTCTTCTGTCCGGTACTCCTTCAAAGAGGAACAACGCGAATCTCGTTCTCAGACGAACTACTGCCTGGAGGGTCATCAGATGTTCTGGTATCAGACTCTGAACTGTTTGGTTGTAAAGGACAGGAAGAAACAAGGATTATCCTTCAACATTTGATGGCTTTGAAGCGTTTAACTGAACATTTGTGGATATGTGTGAGAATTGGTCGGAAGCAAACACACACACACACACACACACACACACAAAAAAAAAAACTATATACAAGTCCAATAGGCAAATAAATTCCACAATTATCTCCGTTCCTCAATCTTAAGTATACAACTCCTCCCCAAAAAGAAGACTCCCTTTTGAATGAGCATACCGTGTTTTTATACACCTGACCCAGCCATTGCTCGGCTAATGAGCGCCCAGAATCAGCCAATAAAAATGGCTATAAATGACGCCATCATTTCCGTCGCCATGAAGTGCTTCCCCTTCAGTCCGAAGCTCGCCAATTCGATGTCTTCACACTCAATTGCAAATCATACACGCGACTCTGGCCCATTTGGGTCGCCGAGGTAAGTCTCCCCTACAAGGTGTTTCGGCCAGTTCGGCTCCATTGATCTGACAAAATGGGGGAAAAAAACCCACACACAAAATAACAACCATCCTTTAAAATGCATCATATGAAGCTCAGCCTTAAATAATCTCGTCCACATATATTAAGAATTAATTACAGCTTGCTATACATGTAACATAGGGAATAGAGAAGATCTTATTCCCCCATATTCTTGCTATCGAAGTTGTATTTGTTGTAGTACTTCAAATTGTCCAAAGTTATGACATTAAATTAATTGGAAAAAGTTATATAGTAATGTGTAGCTGCCTCTTTAGTTTGAATAACAGCGGTTGAAGACAACAAAATGCATTTAGAGGGCAAGAAACAGCTTGCTCCATTTTAATCGACTGAGAGAACCTAACGGGCTTAAGTTTTCCACTTCCATGAAGCGGAAAGATTATATTGCATCACTTGTTAGTTCTGTAACTAGGAAAGTTCGTTTATTGTGTCGTGTTTAAAAATTTTTTCTTATCAGAAATTATCTTACACACTTATGAATCTACCATTTGGCCATAGATTGACTTTTGCTGTCACTGCTGATTTGAAGCTTATGCTATTTATTTAGAAATTCTTGCTAAAATACAAAGAATATGCAATATTATTGATTCCGACCTGGCACTTCGGCTGCAATACCTTTCCCACTACCGTAACGTAGCTTGATATATATGTTTATGAATTTAAGCATACTACGAGATAGGAAGCACCTGGATATATATATATATATATATATATATATAACTTCAAGTTGTATAAGGTCTTTTTTATTCTGATAGGACTTTCGGGTGTACATCCTCAGGCATGGAAATTATTATTTTCTTTTAGTAGATCCATGTAATAGCTGGCACGAAAAATTAAATGCGACTCAAAATATGTTTTTGTTAGAAATGTGTTCTTGTTAACGGATACAAACGTTTGGAGCGTGCAGTCGCAACGCTAAGGTGGAATTTTTTTGAAAATTTAAGAGAGTGCGTTTTTTTACTAATATGGTAATTTGAGAATTTTTTTTTTGTTGTAGGAGTTTTTTCATTCAATCTGGCATGAACTAAGTTGTTCAATAGATAGAGTAATGTCTCAGCTGTTATCCCGAAAATGTGCACGTCGGATCAGCCGAAAGTACTAGCAGATTAAAATAATGAGCTTATATAACTTGAAGTTATTAAAAAACAAGGATCATAGCATTCATCGAGTGATTCGTAGGTTAATGTAACTTTAATAAATTTGTTTGCGAAGATGTTTTCCGCCATTTATATCATTAACTTTACTAATCTATTTTTGTATGAATGATTCATGTAATATATATATATATATATATATATATATATATATATATATATATATATATATATATATATATATATATACATATATATATATATATATATATATATATATATATATATATATATATATACATATATATATATATATATATATATATATATATATATATATATATATATATATATATATGTATGTATGTATATATATATATATATAGATGTAGATGTATATTATTATAGATATATAGATATATAAATATATATTACATAGCAAAAAAATCCAAAATCGCCTCATGTGGGGATAAACTTATTTCAACCAGCTCAAAGTGTGTTGACTTCATTCAATCCCGGATAATTGGACTGTGTTCGTATTGGAATCAGAGATTAAGAATTTAACTTAGCAAATTACCGTACTTTACCGTAATGAACATCTATAATGTTCACTTTCTGTTGACCATCAACAACCCTAACATGACGAAGTCGAAACGGTTGTCTGTGAATTTAAATCAAAGAATTATCATCTCATAAAATTCTTGAAGAAATTGCTTAAATTTTGCTATTGAAATATATATATATATATATATATATATATATATATATATATATATATATATATATATATATATATATATATATAACTATTACATTTCATTATTTTACAGTTGAAGTACCTTGATCCTGTAGTAAGTTCTATGCTAAAAGTTTCTTTTATCAGACTTCTCGCTGATGGAACTTTCTTCCGGCTTCTTGCTTTCCTGTCAACTTTGATCTTCAAAGATCTGAATGCAATGACAATCGCTATCTTTTGTCTTTCTAATTTCTGTTCTTTTATTTTTCTTTCTCCTTAAAAATGTTTTCTTTTTCTCAGACTCAGTAACGCCGTTGCTTCTTAGTGGCTTTAGTGACTTACTTGGGGTGAAATGATTTTAAAATGTGGGATTTGTTACAGGCGTACATGTATCCAGGCACGTTACGGTGTTCTCGATAACATTTGTTTTTTTTGGGTGTAGGGGAGCTAATTCATAACGTGGAGTCTTCCTTTCGTCCGAATAACAGAGGAAAATGCCACCTGACATGTAGTCTAAGAGGTGTTGGGCTTATTATGTAGGTGTACCTATCCAGGCGCGTCCATCAGTTCTCCATAACTGGGTTCTGTTTTTTTAATTATATGGCTGCAGGGAATCTATTGAGATTTAAAAAACATACCCAAAGGAGTCTAAATCTGGCGAGAGCGGCGGGAAGTCAACTGAATTTTTCTCGTATCAGTTTTCTGTCACTATATGAAAATTGCGAAAAGAAGTACAAACAATTTTCGAATCTTGTTGACTGGCGCTACAACATCACTAACAACGAACTGTATCAAGTGTCAGAAAACAACTAACATAAATATCATATATAACTCGAAAAGAAAATGATGACAAGGGGTGGTTGAAAAGTTCATAGGCTGAGTGAGGCTAGATTTGTGAAATCTTGCATGCATACATTTCAACTCTTCTTATTAATAACTGCATTGTTTTTTTTTCAGGTCAAATGATACCTGACTGTTCAAAGAAGAAAATTTATCCTGTTGATCAAAAAAGTCATCAACAGCTGATATAACCTCATCACTGCGACACTGCTAGAAGCTTTATTCGTGTTGGGGAACAGATGATAGTCCAATCAGGATAATAGGGGAAGGTGACTGTCACACACAGAAGACACTGGAACCAAGAAAGCGTTTATGGATCATTGTCCTTATGAAACAAGTGTTCTTCCGTTAGTTTTCCTGGGCGTTTGCTCTTGATAGCAGTTCGTAACTGTCTCAGCAGTTGATGGTGTAGCCATTTGAAGATAGTCAATGAATATAATGTCTTTTGCATCCCCAAAAAACTGAGGCCAACAAATTCCCTGGTCGACTTTGGAGCAGGTGAAGAGGGGCGTTTCCATTGCACGGATTTTCTCTTTGTTTCTGGCTCAAAGTGATGAGCCCAGCACTAATTTTGAGTTAGAAAATATTCAAGAAATCTAGTAGGGTCTGCCCCAAACAATGTCAGATTTTCCCGTGATGTGATCAGACTGGGCGCTTTTGATCAGGTCTGAAGACGTGGCACCCACCGATCAGAAAACCTTTGTCATGCCAAGTTCATAGTGCATAATATTCTCACCTCTCTCACGGGATATGCTAATAGCATCGTCTGTTTGATTTATAGTCTGTCCCCCATCATGTCACCATGCTTTCCCCGTGGGTGGCAGATGCCGGACATCCGGACTTTCGGTTATCTTTAAGACTTCACTGTCACCTCTTAGATTCAGCTGCCCACTTTTGCACTGTTAATAAAACTGGAGTATCATCCCTTGGCGAGGGGTAAACCCATTTCCTGCACGTACTTGATAAGATCAGGATGCCAAATTTTGTCCACTTTTAAGATAAGTCGCTACTAGTTACCTTTTGAAATCTTTGAACAGTCAGATATCAGTTTACCTGGAAGGAAACAATGCTAATATTAATAAGAAAATCTGAAATTAATGCATCCAAGATTTCATAGCTCGAGCATTAGTCCTTCATAGTCAGCCTATGAACCTTTCAGCCCACCCTCGTACCTGGGAAGAAACAACGCAGTTATTAATAAAAAGAGTTTCAATTAATGCATGCAATATTTCACAGCTGTAGCATCATTCCTTCATAGTCAGCCTATGAACATTTCAGCCCACCCTCGTACCTGGAAAGAAACAACGCAGTTATTAATAAAAAAGACTTGCCATTAATTCATGCAATATTTTACAACTGTGGTATCATTCATTCATAGTCAGCCTATGAACCTTTCAGCCCACCCTCGTACCTGGAAAGAAAGAACGCAGTTATTAATAAAAAGAGTTGCCTTTAATTCATGCAATATTTTACAACTGTGGTATCATTCATTCATAGTCAGCCTATGAACCTTTCAGCCCACCATCGTACCTGGAAAGAAACAACGCAGTTATTAATAAAAAGAGTTGCAATTAATTCATGCAATATTTCACAGCTGTAGCATCATTCCTTCATAGTCAGCCTATGAACCTTTCAGCCCCCCCCTCGTAATCAATATGTTCGTATTTCATACTACTTCGAATAAAAGGCTAGATAGTAAATCCTCATCAATACCGGAAAGAGCGATAACATCTACTGGGCTTTTGTGTTGTGTGGAGAAAAAATTTATAAATTTAACAAAGACAGTGGTACAAGCTGCTGTTGTGGGTCAATGAACAGAAGCTTATAAGGAAACAGCTAATATTACCATTGCCGTCACCATTACAGTCGAACTAATATCATCATCTTTGTTATTATCAAAACTCTTTAGCCGTTGTGCTCTCCGGCTTTCTTCACTTAACCACCATGGAATTTCTAACTCACAGATAAATGAAGACACGATATTAAAAACAGCAATAAAACAAAATGCTTGTACAAAACCTCATCACCTCTCCAATATTCTTTGATAGTGACTTAGGAAAGCTGAAACTAACTTCAAAACATTGCAGAAAATTGAATAAAAAAATTAAACATAAATGATTTTAAGAAAATAAAAACGCAAAATAATAAAATTGCAGTTGCAACCACACGCACGCTAACTACAAATAGCTGCAACTAAAAGAAAAGAGGAAGAGAAAAAACAAGAGAAAAAGCTAAGGAGTTAGTGTAAAGTGGGAAGAAAACCCCCCAAATATGAAAAAAAAAAGACAATCACGTCACCCTACACGGACACACATCCGCGCAGACGGAACAATACGGAAAAAACTAACACCAATGTATAAAAATGTTCATACAAAAGAAAAATATATAAGCAGTCAATTGCTGATATCTCCTGATTAGTGGACGGGTTTGTCTACGAAACTCTTGTGTCGGAATGCTGAAGGCAACATCAATCCCCCAAGTGACAAACTTTTACTAATATTAATTAATATTAATTGGGTAGACGTAACTGGTCGTTGATGTTTGTGCTAGCATGAAGTCACAAGTCATCATGACCGAGGGTTTAATCGTACTGGTCTTGTTCAAATTGTTCATCACGCCAGAAACTGTAAGTAAGGTCCACTGAGCGTAGTTGCAGTATAAACCACAGGTGGGCTTTGAAGGGAAATTGAACAAACATAAGTGTGCCTGCAGCAGATAAGCTTGGATACGACACACACACACACACACACACACACACACACACACACACACACACACACACACACATATATATATTGATTCGTTTTCTACGGCTTATTCACCCCTTGCCTTTGCAGGTTATTTAAAGCCAGGAAGTAATTGATTGTAAGAATTTTTTGAGATAATAATGGTTTAGTGATATGTTTTACTAATTAACCCATTGTTGGGGAGAGATGAGGTGGATTTATACCTTTGCCAAGTTTATTTCGCGTAAGTGAATATAACGGACACAGCGGGAATTTGAACACAGCCCTCCGATTAACTCTTATGAGGCATTGTCCTGGTATTCTCAAGCGGTCACCCATCTAGGTACTGACCAATCTCGACGTTGCTTTAACGTGATATGGCCATAAGCATATATATATATATGTGTGTATATATATATATATATATAACTATTACATTTCATTATTTTACAGTTGAAGTACCTTGATCCTGTAGTAAGTTCTATGCTGATAGTTTCTTTTATCAGACTTCTCGCTGATGGAACTTTCTCCCGGCTTCTTGCTTTCCTGTCAACTTTGATCTTCAAAAATCTGAATAAGGAATGTACGAAGTCTGACAACTTGTGTTGGTGGACACATATTTTATATGAAATTTCTAGTACATTCAGGCTGGTAAATATACTTAATCCTGTTTATTATAAACAGAGTATTTACTTAAATAATTGTATCTATAAAAATAACGTATAAACAGAATATATATATATATATATATATATATATATATATATATATATATATATATATATATATATATATATATATATAATATGTAGAAAACAACTGAAAAGTTGCAAATTAAAAAAATTCAATGTTTTTTTGTGAAAGTATTTATTTATATATATATATATATATATATATATATATATATATATATTTGATATTTCAGATCTGCCCCGATCTTTCGTCAGAAATCAATTAAATAACTCTATTCAGAAGTTTGTTTTCAAGTAGTATCCGTCGCGAGACGCGGACGTCACGTGATGTGGAATGCAATTGTGCAACTGTGCAACTTTGAATATTTCTAATGTAAATCTAACGATAATGTTTTAGATGTTGTTTAAAAAGTTTTTTTAACTATATCTAAAATTTTTTTTTAAGTATTGAAATATTTATACAGATTTAAAATTCCCAAGTATTTGTTTAACACTAGTTTATATGTGTCTAATTTTAAAAGTAAGTATACGTGGCTTCTCATTTTGCTATATATATATATATATATATATATATATATATGTGTGTGTGTGTGTGTGTGTACTGTTTTTCCGTTATAGTATATTATTGGTTATAAAATATGGAAGTATTCCAATGGTTATAGTCATTTTCTTGATTACTAGTATTTATTCTAGAATTCTCCCTGAGGAATCTAAACTCTTGAATGCCTGATCATGGTTTAATATCTGAATTATTCGGGACCAGACATAATTTACATAAACTAAAATCACGCATGTGCAAGATTAATTTGACATAGCTGAGAGAGTTGTTTTTTATCTGTTAGGAAAAAGCCGATAAACCGATGATGATTTTAAAACCAGCAAACCCGAGCAAAGATATGGCTTATCAAATCTGTTTTTAGTTAATTTTTTTCCATAGCAAATACATCTTTATCGGCGGCCCGATGTCATTTTACGGGGACTATACATAATAATATTGATCTTTTGCATATAACGTTTTGGCTTTAATATTAAATGAGTTTTGCGAGGGTTGAGTCAATTCGTTACCTACTTGGATGGGTCAGAAATTTTGAAATCTTCTGGGAAATTAACTTTTTTGCCACCTATTTGATTTTCTTCCTCAATTGCTTTCTTAAGTAAAGAGGAAATCAATTGATATTAGAATCATTTTATTTCTTATGCGCTGACGTACGTTAATGGGGTTTGAAAGTGTGCTTGAATGTTCATCAGATTCTATAGGCGTAACTAATCTGCATTAACACTGAGTATTTTTGTATGAAAGTGAACACTCTATTGTGTATAGTGTCGTGCCAGTTCATTAATCAATGCATTACTAATTTAGTTTCTGGACGAAGTAAAATCTGTCTGTATTTCTGAGATAAGCTATTGTAACTATTCACACCAATCTGATTATTGTCGTCATCTTTATTGCCATATTCATGACGTTCGGGCCGTTGTACGCTCTGGCCTTCTTCAGATAATATACGTTGGAATATCGAACCGAGTGCTTTATTTAGAATTGTGGTAATTATAAGTGACATGACTTGTTTTGGATATCTCAGTTTCAGTCAACTCACCAAGTTTATGTTACAATTTTTTGTGTGGTCAGGTACTCACTACACTTTGAAAGGTCAAGCTCCTGGAGAATTGAGTTATCAGTTTTTTACAGTAATGCCATTTTATATTACTCCCCTTTTTTGGGGATTTATATACAGGGTGCCATATAAAAAATGTACATGGATGTGAAACGTGGACACGGTTGACAAATACAGAGAGAAGGATCCAAGCGTTTGAGAATAAATGCACGAGAAAATCCCTTGGCATTTTCTATTGGGAACAAAAAACAATGAGTTTGTGCGGAAATGAGTTGAAAGTTTTGTGGGACACCAGGAACCTTTTTTTGCCACTGTCAAACAGAAAAATGGCGCGGTTTGGGCACATTACAAGGCCCGGCAGCCCGTGCAAGACCATCATGCAAGGCACCGTTGAAAGTGGATGCAGGAGAGGGTGCCAACGCAAAAACTGGTCGAACGATGTCAAACAATGGACAGTTATGACTGTACCAGAATTGCAGATGGGTGTCGTTAATAGAACGTTGTGGAAAAGAGTGTGGCTTACACGAACAGACTGTTATAGATAGATAGATTAAACAGAAATAGAATAAGAATAGATAGATAGATAGATAGATTAAACAGAAATAGAATAAGAATAGATAGATAGATAGATAGATTAAACAGAAATAGAATAAGAATAGATAGATAGATAGATTAAACAGAAATAGAATAAGAATAGATAGATAGATAGATAGATAGATTAAACAGAAATATAATAAGAATAGATAGATAGAGAAATAAATAGATAGATTAAAGAGAAATAGAATAAGAATAGATAGATAGAGAGATAGAGAGATAGATTAAACAGAAATAGAATAAGAATAGATAGATAGATAGATTAAACAGAAATAGAATAAGAATAGATAGATAGATAGATAGAGAGATAGATAGATAGATAGATAGATAGACAGATTAAAGAGAAATAGAATAAGAATAGATAGATAGATAGATAGATAGATTAAACAGAAATAGAATAAGAATAGATAGATAGATAGATATATAGATAGATTAAACAGAAATAGAATAAGAATAGATAGATAGATAGATAGATAGACGGAGATAGATATAGGTATGACTGTACCAGAATTGGTGATGGGTATCGTTAAAAGACCATCATGGAAAAGAGTTAATGTGGCTTCTGCATTTGGATCCGCCCTACGATTACAAAAGACAAGGGGATGATGATGATGATGATGATGATGACGATTAACATTTAATTTAAACCATTGATCTTATTTGTAAGACAATAAACATTAATCTTTTTCTTAACTAAATGTTATTTGTAATTCAATTATTGTCATTTAAAGAGTCAATACATTTTTGGGACAACCTATATATACATATTCTATGTTATGCTATATATATATATATATATATATATATATATGTGTATGTGTGTGTATATATATATATATATATATATATATATATATATATATATATATATATATATATAAAGAAATTTAGTTTAAGGTGTGCTATATTTATGGGATAAAGTGCTCAATATCAGAGATAGAGCGTATGTAAATATAAATATGAAAGTGAACATTGAAGTCAACATTCAGAGTCGACAGTCTGTTTCATGCTAGACGCAATTGTCAGGCCGTGAATGTTGGATTTTTCCTT
Organism: Acanthosepion esculentum; assembly: GCA_964036315.1. Lineage (NCBI taxonomy): Eukaryota > Metazoa > Mollusca > Cephalopoda > Sepiida > Sepiidae > Acanthosepion > Acanthosepion esculentum. Next base: position 148,117,619 of record OZ038477.1, on the reverse strand, counting down.
GGCTATTTATATATATGGGTCAGTGGTGGATTGTGGGTAATCTATTCTGGCGGTTATTTGTCAGAGTGGCTTGTTTGTTTATTTATCTATTTATTTGGGTTAATTTATTTTACTTGTTTTTCATTTTGTATTATTCATTCTTTTCGTTTTTTGATGTTTTATTAACTTAATAAAAAAATTGGCGGGGGGGGATTTGCTTAGGTCGCTTATTAAATAGGATGTTTTGCTCTGGGAAGATAATTAATGCTATTTATTCGTCCAATGTTTCGATTGCTTGCCGGGTGGACGGTTTTTAATTATTTGGATTGATTATTTTTACTTGTTTTTGCTTATTTATGATTATTTTTATTAGTTCTAACGGTTATTTTAGCGGGGCGACTTGTTAATTTGTTCATTTATTTATTTATTTTGATTAATCTTTTATTTGTTTTTTATTTATTTACTTATTTTTTATTTTGTATATTTTTATTTATTCTATTTGGTTTTTGATTTTTGAGTAACGCAGTAATGCTTTTTTATCGTTATATAACAGTTATAGCTATTTTTACGTCCAATTTTTGGATTGGTGATTGTAGTCTCTTCTAACGGTTATTTTGGTGGGATTGGTTTGTTAATTTGTTTATTATTATTTACTTTATTTATATATTTAGGTTGATTATTTTGTTTTGTGTATTTTATTTTTTATTTTTATTTATTCTAGTAGTCTATTCTATCGGGAGTGGTTTGTTAATTTGTTTATTATTTGTTTAGGTTAATTCAATTTAAGTTTTTTATATTATTTTGTTTATTTGTATTGATTCATTTCAGTTCCCGATTTTTAAGTAACGTGGTAAAAATTTGTTTTCATATCTACTTTTTCAAATGAGCTCAGATCGTTTATTTAGTAATTTATTTTGGTCTGGGAAGGTAATAATAGCTATTTTTCCTCCAAGCAAAATTTGCAGGTTTTGGATTGATTGTTGTAGGCTGATGATCTTTTCCTTATTTTCCATGATATTTTTGGTGTTATTTGCATGCTGTGTGACGTCACGAGCTGCGACGCAATTTTCGCTTCTGCGTCTCGTATACACGAGTTTGTCATTGCTTTGAAATTTTTCATGCAACAAAAACAGACTATGATTATTGTTTCGTCCGTGTGTTGTTTGATATATTGAACTGTAATTGTCATCTTTGATAATGGCTTATGTAAGCCGAAAGCTTAGATTGGATTTAAACATGTATCAATATGGTGATTTCCTTTCGTCTTTCAATGATAACGTTATTAAGCTTATCAGACAATATGAAAGGAACTTAAAATAAATAGACAAAACTTGTCTATGTTATTTAATGTTACATGCATATATATATATATTGAGCACTAATATTATCTATCTATCTATCTATCTATCTATCTATCTATATATATATATATATATATATATATATATATATATATATATATATATTATTAAAGAAAAAACGAAACCATTGATGTAATCAACGGACAACTTGCCAGAAGACCTAAATACATTTAAAGAAGATGAAATCTCGAACAAGTACAACAATAGGAAAAAAACCCAAAGGAATAATCCTACCTACCCAATAAAGTGCTCAACGCCCAGATTACCTAAACAGAGCAAAAAAATGTTTTACAACGTTAATTCCTATGAAAGGATAGTCCTAGGCGTAACCCGCTTGCGAGATTTTTAGACGACTTTAACACGAATGAAAAAAGGGTAGGGACCAGTTTTATATAACCCATGACCATAAAGCACGGCACTTGAAGCATCGGCGAAATATCCACACTATGTTATCTAGCGAATATGCATAATATCCAACGTCGATAGCACGACTCTGGGTTTCCTGCAAATTTTTATGAAACTCCGAGTCGTACTATCGAAGTTAGATATTATGCATATTCGCTAATATATATATATATATATATATATATATATATATATATATATATATATATATATAGGACGCATATTTTCAATGACAGTTTCTCGGACATTCAGGCCGGTAAATGTTGTTTAATACTGTTTATTATAAACAGAGCATTTACTTAAATATTTGTATCTATAAAAAAGAATGTATAAACATAAAAATGTCTTAAAATAATTGTCGGACTTTGTCCATTTCATAATGTGTGACGTCATTTGTTTACATTTGGATACGCCATGAGCAGATATGAATGTACGAGAGAGAATTATGGAAGATTGTATTTTAAAAACAGTAAAATCGACCTAGCTCATCGAGCGCTCCTCTGAGGCAAAATCGGTAAAAGCACGTTAGGCTATATGATGGTTCCGTATAGGATACAGGTTCGATTCCTGGCGGAGGACGAATATTTTCTATGAAAATTTCTCGGACATTCCGGCCGTTAAATGTTGTTAATACTGTTTATTAAAAGCAGAGCATTTACTTAAATATTTGTATCTATAAAAAGAATGTATAAAGATGTCTTAATATAAAAGGCTCAAACACTAATATTTATATTGTTACTAATATTTATTTATATTGTTACTAATCTTACTAATACTTTTATTCTTACTAATATTTTATATTATATTCTTACTCTGTCCTGGACATTGAGTTCTACCTGCGTTCTATCCTCTTGGGAATTTAATTATTATTATTTTTATTATTAATTATTTATTATTATTTATTTATATTTATTATATATATATATATTTTTTTTCTGTTTTCCGTTATAGTATATTATTGATTATAAAACATAGAAGCATTCCAATGGTTATAGGATTGATGGTCTTTATAAAACACATGATTTCTGCTTTCCCGTCACCCTCGAAGACATTTTATCTTCGTTCCATCCGTTCAAAGTACCGAGCAAAATGGAAAATCTTAACGTAAAATATCTGGCTAATTTTATTCTCGATTTCTTTTCTTATTTTTTTTCATCGTATAATTCATTCATTGCACGGTACTTTAAAAAAAAAATTATTTTGACTTTTGTTGAACATAGAATGGTTTGTAGTGCAATTTGTTACGATTTTCTTTTTTCTGATGGCAGGGTATTAAAAAGAAACGAAGTTATTGAAGTCTTTGAGAAAAAATTTGCTCTCCAAAAGTTGAAGGCAGAAATGATTCATGTTTTGCACCGGGTAAATCAGTAGAAAGTCACTTTACCTGACAAGAATCGCTTAAAGTTTCAATTTTGAATTTTACCTTTTTTTTTAAACATTTCCTTTTCTTTTTTCTTTCTTTGTCGTCAGTTTACATTCTGTCTTTTTTTTCTTCACATTCGATATTTCGGCTTTCATAAAATCTTTCTTTCTTCATTAATTTCCTTCTTTATGTTCATTATTTCGTCTTTATGTTCGACGTTTAGTCCGTTATTCATTTTCCTTTCTTTCTTTCTTTCTTTCTTTCTGTTCGTTATTTCGCCATTTATTAATTTTCTTTCTTTCTTTCTTTCTTTCTTTCTTTCTTACGTTCGTCAGTTTGTCCTCTATCAATTCTTCTTACTTTCTTCATTAACTTCCTTCTTTACTTTCGCTATTTCGTCTTTATTAATTTTCATCTTTCTCTCTTTTCTTCATTCTTAAATCCCCCCCCGCCATTTATTATACCCTTTCATAAAATGATATCTTTAAATCGAAAGGTCTTTTGTGTCAGTCGATTTATCCAATTATTACGACGCTATCCACGCAAACAAAATCTTTGTGGTTATTTAGACTAAGAAGTTCAACGGAGACAGGCATAGTAAACTCTCCAATGTCTCTGCCGGCCACAGATGATTTTATTAAAAGACAAGTGAAAGACTTTCGTTCACACTCAAACATCAACAGTGACCAAATAACATTGTTTTCCTTTTTTTAATGCAGCACAAACGCATCAGAGTTATCAATTGGACAATTCATTCTATAATCCTGTAAACTTGAAGAATGAATATATTTACAATAGCAAAGAAAGCTGAGAGAGAAAAATGATTGACTTAATTCTGAGATGTATTGAGAGACACCCGGTGTCTATTTTGGGTTCTATATTAACGTTAAATGTGTATTACTAAGAATACATTTAGTAAAAAATTGATGTTAACGAACTGTTTCGAATCAATGATTTTTACTATTCTGTTTATTATTTGGAAATGGTGAAGAATGTGTCACATAATTTTTTTTCAAAACGTCAAAAACGAGAAGATACGAGATGACCTACGTGATTTGTTAAAAAAATGATTTTCTATGCGAATCGAACTGACTATTCAGTCATAATTGAATTACAGAAACAAACTTTCTAACTATTAGACCACGTCGAGGTGCCCTAGAATAGTCATATTCCTAGCGTAGCTTAGATGTGGCACAAGGCCGAAAGTATGGGGCACCCAGTGAGAATCGAACTTATTACTCACTCGTAATTGAATCAGCGAGACAGGCTTGCTAACCATTACACCGACTTGAGATTACCCTACGTGTTTTGTGAATCAGCCATTAACTGCCATAATGCTGCAATTAATTCAGTATCGAGGATTACTTACACACTCAGTCATTCATTCCACCGGTTTTAAAAGCTCGGTGTTAGAAAAACTTCGTATAAAAATTATAAAAAGGATGCTATTAAAAATATAATTTACCGGAACATATCACTTAAAGATCATAAACACTTTAGATTTACCATTTACGATTTCAAAACATCTAACGTAATTATTCCCAATAACCCCAAGCCTCAAGCCCCACCCTATGTAAATATAATGTAGTTTATCAATGATCATTCCATTAGATATCCAATATCAACAACAAAAATACAGTATTAAATTTTTACATCGGTTACACATGTACCTCACTCTCTTGTCAATTGAGTTGCCACTTGAAACATAATAAAATTCGTGCGTACATAGACGAGCACATTATGAACAAGCAAAATAGAACTACGGACATAGGACAAATATTAGTGGATATTACCAAAACTCTTTCAATATATAATATAGAGTATCCAATGTAAAAAAAACTGAAAAGCCTTGTTAAACCCACAGTAAAATATCCTTCATCAAATGAGTCAGTATCTTGAAGTGTGTATAAAATATTTGTTGCATATAAAAAAAAAATTATATTGGAGACATTTTATAAAATTATTTCTGGTGTGGTTTCGTTCCCTTTAACATGACGTGGTATTGACCTGATTCAAACATTAATCTCTCTATAAAATAGCAGGATGTTGTCAACGAATCTTACCTACAACACTGTAAGCACATTATTCTTGATAATGATTGAGACGGTCGAAAATACTTGGACGAAAGCAAATTGTGGCCAATCCTCTTACTTAGTGTGGACGAGTACTTCAGCTAGTTTCTCTCTCTTTCTCTCTCTCTCTCTACATATATGTATATATATATATATATATATATATACATACATATATATGTGTGTATGTGTGTGTGTGTGTAAAGGTAAAAGACAATGGGAAAACTGTATTATTAGCCGACGAGTTTCGTCCAATGTGGACTTTTTCATGGCAAAAACGAAATGAATTTATTAAAAACAAAGTAACTATTAGCAACAAAACAAAATGGCCTTAGCAACTAGAAGAATTTAGAAAACGCTATCGTATTCATATTGTCAACTGAAAATTACGTGTCACGTGTGGAAATATTGTTTTTATTGTTATGTTGACGGATTCAACCATTTTCTTTTGATTTCTTCATACAGTTGTATACGTTTTTTGGGGAGAATAGTAATTCCGTTAGGAAAGGTGATATTGGAAAAAAAAACCTGGGCTTAGATTAATATTTAGATAATATTCAATGGCGGCACTCTTTGATTTTTTTTTCTGAATGAATATTTTCTTTTTTTTTATGAGTGTAGCATTTTAAATTCAAAATAGTGGTTGAATTTATTTCTATGTAGGTCTAGTGTATTAGTTAAGTTTGTTTTTGTGAGGTCTCTTTTGTGCTAATAGATGCGTTTTTCTTTTAAATTTCTGCTTGTTTCTCCAATATATTGTGAGGAACAGTTTTGGCAATTTATCTTATAAATGCCTGCTTCAGAAATATTATGGCTATTAGTGTTTGAGGATCTGAGTATATCCATAATGGTTTTGCAATTGTTTGTGATTGTTTTAAGATTATTTAGATGTGATTCTATATATAGATATTCTAATCAATCCACTTTAAAATTAAATCTGGAATTATTATAGGTTTCTATGTGAGAGCATTAAGAATTTGCAGCCCCCAATATTTACCTAAAGAGAAGAAACATACATAGAAAACGCATTCAAAAACCTACAATACCCATATAATTTCATCCACAACGCAAGAAGAAAAGCATACAAAATATACAACTGAAACAAAAATAATAACATAATCCGTAATAATAAATTACATGAAAAGAGATTCGTAGTACTACCGACCAAATCCGTGACGTTCACTATCCAGAACAACCTATCCCATCTATTCCTTGTAGCTCTCAATAAGTTTCGTCTCTCTGCCATCTCCCCCAGACTACGTTCCATTTGCTTAAGCTCGACAGGTATGACATGCGTTGCTTTCCCTTGTCTCTCTTTCCCTCTATTCGACCTGTGAGTATCAGATTCTCCAGGCCCTCCTTTCTCGTTTCCCAGAAATTTCATCCGCCTCTTCCTGATGTTAATTATAAGCTTCCTCCTTGTTCGCATCCTCTCCAAAACCTCATCGTTGCTCACACGCTCGGTCCATGATATCCTCAGCTTCCTTCTGTAGAACCACATCTCCGTTGCCTCGAGTCTCTTCTTCATCTTTGAGGAAACCGTTTAACATTCGCTGCCGTAAAGGAGGACAGATGTCACGTAGCAGCCCGGTAATCTTTTCTTTGTCAACGAAGAAATCCTCCTGTCTCGCAATACTCTGCCCAGCTTTTGGAATGCCCCCTTGGCCATCCCAATACGTCTTTGGATCTCAGCGTCGCACTTACCGTCCTCCGTCAAAACACTTCCCAGATATTTAAACTTCCGCCCCTGCTTGATTTTAGTGTCCCCGACTTGAAAATCACATTCCGGGCTCATCTTTTTACTGATGACCATGCATTCTATCTTCTTGTGGTTTATGCTTAGTCCTTTCTTCACGCTCTCCTTTGCTACCTTCTGTAGGAGGTTTTGTAGTTTCTTTTCCGCTGTTAGTACTGTGTCATCTGCGTATCTTATGTTGGTAAGATTGTGTCTGCCAATGCTGAACCTCGGGAGGATTTCCAATTCTCTCAGAATTCCCTAAGCTTATTAAATAATGACTAAATAAGTAGAAAAATACAATAATTGTGCGACTGATATATCCACATGAAAACACAGTGATTGATTTACAAGAAATATTAAACAAACGCTGACCACATTGACAAAAACAAATGAAAACTGTAGAATTTTAATTACCTCAGTGATATTTTTCGCTATAATTTATTTTTCTATTCCACAGTTATTTCGCAATTTCCTCCTTCCATTCTTTAAAAAATAATTTTAATTTTCCTGAAGCATTTACGTAATTTCTCATTTAAACAAAAAAAACAGCGATATTACTAGCAAACATTTCTAAGCATTCAGGCAAGAGGTTCTATTGAATCCTTTATGACATGAAAAACGAAGGTAATTTACATATAATCTTATTAATAAATAGAAATATGAAAATGTCAAAAAAACATCCCCTACATTTTTCTAGCTTAAAGAAATAAGAACATATATCACCTACAATAAATAATCTACAAACTATATACATCTATAAAACATACGATTACTCTGAAAGTATAAAACTATGAACAAAATATATGTAGTTGGAGGCATAAAATTCTGTACAAAACATTTAGATTTCGGCGTTAAATAACCTATAGAGGTGTTGATATGTCGCTAAACAGAAACAGCCAAAGCAAGCCTCTGCTAATCATGCTTCCTACTGACGATTTCTTCAGAAGATGGATTGTCAATTTAGAAAAATTCAATTAATTACAGAAAAAATTGACAAAGAATACAATATTCATTCGATTCGCATATTTGTTTTGGGAACAAAATGGATTCACATTAAGTGAAAGTTTAAAAAAAACATCCTATTATAGCGGATTACTAATGGCAATTTAAAAAGCAATATGTCGCTTAAAAACGCGTTATGATATTTCAAAAAAGGCTTTCCAGGAACGTAAATGCCATTTCATAGAATTTAAAAGATAAATGCCAAATTGGAAGCCTTGAAAACTGTTAAAGATTAACAAAAGAGTCGGAAATAGAAAATGGTTTCGATATAAAAATTAAAATCATGCAAGTGAATACCGGTGTTTAAAAAGATATTAACCATTTAATGCTGTTTTAAAGACATGAGAGAAACATTTTAGCAAAATACGTTCAGTGATTTTACAACATATCTTCTCGCTGATATTTTCTATAGTGAAACAAAACTGACAAGATACTTTCGTTTTTTTTTAATTATTTCTTCTTTACGTAAAGTCTCTTCTTTTTCTGAAGTAAAAAATGTTGAAAAATTTGAGTCCGAACATTTTTTCGGCTAAAGTATTATCCACTTTTAAGGAATCTGTGTCAAAAAGACTGATTCTATCAGATCATCCCATAAGTTCTGTCCGAATTTTGAAGAAAGAAAACAAGTGACCAAATATCACATTTAATTACAGATTCAATCAACAATGTATTTTCCCTGATTATCTATGACTTCCTTCCATCTATTAACAAGCTTACTAATTTAATTACTGTAAAATTCTTTGATTTGATTCGAAGAACTCACAAATGTCAGTTTTAACCTCTTCCTGTGTTACAAAAGCTGTTTCTTCCAAATGATTCCGTAAGCTACGAAACAAATGGTAGTCTGAAGGAGCAAAATCGGGAGAATAAGGTGGATGAGGAATTTTCTCCCAACCAAGTTCTTCGATCTTTTGTGACGTGATTCTTGCTGTGTGTGGTCGCGCATTGTCCTGATGAAACATCACCCGTTTTCGATTCACTAGAGCAGGTCTTTTTTTCCTCAAAGCTTGGTTCAAACGCTTTAATTGCTGACAGTATATTTGAGCATTATTTGTTGCATTAGGTGGTAAAAATTCAAAGTGGATTATTCCTTGGCAATTCCACCAGATTGAAAGAAGAACCTTTTGCCCATGAAGTTCCCTTCTAAGCTGTGGCTGGGGTCCTTCCCCTTTACCAAGCTACTGTCTACGACGTTTAACATTTCGATAAAAGATCCATTTTTCGTTGCCAGTCACAAGTCTATCCAAATAGGTGAAACAAGTTGGCGAGAATGGAGAGAAGAGCAGATGTCAACTCGGGATTTGAGGTTGTTTTCAGACAATTCATGAGGCACCCATTTTCCAAGTTTAGGAACTTTTCTAAGTTGTTGAAGATGACGATGAACAGTTGTATGGTTTGAACTGAGAACCACTGCCAATTCCTCAACTGATAAAGGGCTACTTCAAGAAGCTTTTCATCAAACTCAACTGGACGTCCGGTTCGATCGTCATCTTCCTCTGAATTTTGCAAACCATCTTCTGCATGTTCTTTCATTCACACATTCCTCTCCATAAACTGAGTGAATGTTTCTAGCTGCTTCGGCTGCTGAGTTTCCTTTCTTGAATTCATAAAGCATTATGTGCCTCAAATGATTTTTGGATACTTCCATGTTAGCAGGGTTTTAATCAAACAAAATTTAATTTTATTGTTCTCTGAAATAAAATTTGATCAGTTTAAATGCATCTGAACATAGAAATAATGTTCAGCTCCATTAGACATTATAAAATACTCGTTCATTTTAACAAAAAGTTAAAATTCGGACAGAACTTATGGGATGACCTAATATATCTGTTTAATATGGACACAATTTGAGCAAAGGAATTGTACGACCCCAATAGGCGTCCTGGATAAAACGATAAACTACATCTGGCAGTAAGGCCATCGATCATGAGGTTTTGAGGTGAGTTGAACCACCTCTTAATTGATGGTGTTCCTAGGTCAACCTTGACCTCGCGTGGTAGCACCTGTTAGAGTCCCAGCTATGGGTAAACAGTTAACCCCTAACTGGGGTCAAAACGGTATGAAAATTTCAAAATAGGTTTTAATACCAGCAATACATTTTGGTAAAAAATTATTACCAGCAATGCATTTTTGAAGGAAATAAAAAACGTATTATCAGCTATACATTTTTGAAAAAAATATTACCAGCCATAAAAATCTTGTCGGCATTAAATAACCCATTGAGGTTGATATGTTGTAAACCAAAGCAAACCATTATATATTCCTTGAGAATTTTCAAGTACTTTTAATCTAACAAATATTTCTAAGTTATTCCCATTTGCTTGTGTTTTAGCATTCCATTGTACAGGTACAAGTCCTATAATTAGATTTTGTTTTAATCAGAGAAAGATTTTATCAAAATGGCCTTATTCTCCTTTTACTCCTTCTGTTTGCGTTCCGGCAAATATTACATGAAATATTTTTTTTACCTACAGTGATATCTATGACATAGGAACCAAAAAATATACGAGGGTCATTCAATAAATAAGGTGGATTTTTCGGTATAAGGACTTCTAATACAGATAGAAGCTTTTTTTAAATTTTTCAACGTAGTCTCCCAAAACTGTCACACACTTTTCCCATCTGTGCACAAGCTCCCGTATTCCCTCAGTGTAAAAATCTTTGGACTGATGTCTCAGCCAGTCGCTCACAACACTTTTGACTTCATCGTCACTTTTAAACTTCGTGCCTCTCGTGAACGCTTTCAAGGGACCAAACAGGTGAAAGTCTGAAGGGACAAGGTCTGGGCTGTAAGGGGGATGAGGGAGCAGTTCCCAGTACAGCTCGTTGATGGTCTGCACCGATTGGGCTGCTGTGTAAGGCCTTGCGTTGTCATGATGCAAGATGACTCCTTCTGACTGATGACCCCTGCGTTTGTTCTTTATGTCTTTCAAAGTGCTTGCAATGTCATCCACTGTCACCCTTCTGTCAGACTGAATGAGGTCAATGACTGATTCGATCACCTCAGGAGACCTCACTTCTGTAGGCCTCTCAGGCCTGTCTTCATCCTCAACACTGCTCCGTCCTTCTTTAAACAATTTATCCCACTTGTAGACATTTCTTTGGCTGAAACATGTGGCACCATACACAGTTGACATTCCCCTATGAATTTCAACTGGTTTGCACTCTTCAGAAACCAAAAACTTGATAACTGACCGCTGTTCAACCCTGGAGCATGCTTCTTGGTCGGTCATCTTTGTTAATCGCCAAAACTCTCAAAGTTTTTTTTTAATCTGCAAAAGAAATTAAATCCATGTGAAAAAGAAGTAAAACAAAATAAATAAAAAACTGTAAGCTTCTATCTTTATTAGAAGTCCTTATACCGAAATATTCACCTTATTTATTGAATAACCCTCGTATTTGCAGAGTCATGTTTAATTGTAAAACTAACGACAGTGCAATTTTAATAATCGGCTGAATGAACCAAACTCACCTCTTTTTAGAACTAGTGTTCATCTATCTATCTATCTATCTATCTATCTATCTATCTATCTATCTATCTATCGTTTTTATAATCAAGATAGTTTACGTTTATATTGAAAACACAAATTGCATATTCTATTTGATGCAGAAGAAATGCACTGCCCTTCATGTGTATGCTCCTGGAGGCTGCTGTTGTTGTTGTTGTCGATAATTTTGTTGGCAGTCTGAATGCCGGAGTTAAAAACATTGAAGAAGAAAATCATTTTCATTCCTTATCGATCACTCGTTTAAAAACTCTGGTCGCTTAAGCAATTTCATTTTCATTTGCTTTGAAATAACAATGCTTTCATCCGTTTAAATCAACTCAGAATTCCAAAAATATATTGAAAAAATATGAATGTGTCTGAGAAGGCGTCTGTAACAGGGATTTTACAATCGGATATGCTCGGATGCGAATTGCTCGCAATTACCATTATTATTATGTAATTCATCATAATCATTTTAACAGTAAGCCTCTACCTTGATTTGCTCTCGGGCCTTGTATTGGGTGAACATTTGTATGAAAATGTCGTGTAGACCGCCATGTGGAATATCAAAGAATAGACTCGTTGTTGATGTTGTGATTTTTGTAGCAAGAAAGTTTATGGAGTTGAGTTGCGAGCGACGCACCGAACTGGTCTGGAATTCAAACATCATCATTTCCTCGACTGGTTGCAAGACAAGGATAGAAGATCGAATTTGCCCTGCTAAGAGAAGATATTGATTTATACAAGAGTATTTGTGCGAAAAATAAACGCAAAGACCTCAGCTGGAATTTAAAATTGACACGCCATTCCTATTTTGCAACGCGCATATAAATTTATTTCATAACAATTATAAAATAAATACATTTTACAATAATTACAAAGTCAAGTTTATAATTGTGGCATTTTTAGAAGTAAATAAACAGTTTTTTAAAAGTTATATTAATTTGTAGACCAGTTTCATGAAACATTACCCAGATTTGTGTGAATTTGAATCTCTTGTTGTTCGGTGAAGGGATTCTGAGCGGAAAAGACAATGTAGATTGTTTTTTTTGGCGGGGATTATAAATCCAGCTGTCACGTGTGCTGAACCACTGTAACTGATAAGACGCTTAGCACGCTAGGCTTGTTTGATTTATCGTCCTTTTTTTTTCTTTATCTGTTTTAAACACTATCTACATTATTCGGACTATTGTCCTCATCTTTGTCGCCATATTTATTAAAACGTTTCGGCCGTTGTACGCTCCGGCCTTCTTCAGTTGGTTGGAATGTTGAACTGAACCCTTTATTTCGCACACTGGGGTAGACTGTTCTAGTTCCACGTGCCATGTTTAATGGATGTCAGTTATCAGTTATCTCCTGTTAATTCTCCACTGCCTTAACCAGGTATTGAAATCACACTCTGTCAATGGATTTAACTAACGCCTTTATTCACTGTGCCATGTGTCCTTGAGGACATCTGTGTATGAATTTCTGGGTATTATAAACCTAATGTCTTCATTTTTTTTACCAGTGCTCATATTGGAGAACTTGGAGAGGGGAATTAACAGGAGATAACTGATAACTGACATCGATTAAACATGGCACGTGGAACTAGAACAGTCTACCCCAGTGAGCGAAATAAAGGGTTCAGTTCAACATTCCAACCAACTGAAGAAGGCCGGAGCGTACAACGGCCGAAACGTTGTAATAAATATGGCGACAAAGATGACAATAGTCCGAATAATTTAAATAGTGTACATAATACTTCATTTCAGAAATATAGACTGATATTGAAGGGCCGAAACGTGATAAATATGGCGACAAAGATGAGGACAATAGTCCGAATAATGTAAATAGTGTACATAATACCTCATCTCAGAAATATAGACAGATACTGAAGGGCTGGAACGTTGTAATAAATATGGCGACAAAGATGAGGACAATAGTCCGAATAATGTAAATAGTGTACATAATACCTCATCTCAGAAATATAGACAGATACTGAAGGGCTGGAACGTTGTAATAAATATGGCGACAAAGATGAGGACAATAGTCCGAATAATGTAAATAGTGTACATAATACCTCATCTCAGAAATATAGACACATACTGAAAGGCTGGAACGTTGTAATAAACATGGCGACAAAAATGAGGACAGTAGTCCGAATAATGTAAATAGTGTACATAATACCTCATCTCAGAAATATAGACAGATACTGTTTTAAACAGTTAGCGGAAAAAGAAACATTCTTTCTGTTTGCATTGTTGGTGGACACTACCCGAAAAAGTGCCCAGTCCTCTTTCTGTTTTACACTATTGGCGGACCCTATGTGAAAAAAGCTACACCCTAGTTCTGTTTTACAATACTGGAAGACAGGACCAGAAAAAAGCCTCGTCTTCTTTCTGTTTTACACTTTTGGAGGATGTCTATGTCTTCTGGTTTGAACGCACGTATTTAAGACAATAGAACATGTTGGCCTCGGTTTCGCAATGAAGACATTTCTTGCATTGCAAATGGCGTCGTCAAGCGCCCGCATTCAGCCTCTTACGAGATAATTTGGTATTTTCGACACAAAATCTCCCTTTTCAAAGCCTTAGATAAAAGTCAGTGGTGGAAAGCTTAGATGATGCTATATTTTGCCTGAGATATTGCGCTCTGACGTCAACATGGTTAAATCAAGGCCCCGCAACTGATTAACCAGATATTCAAATTGAATAAGTTCTTTACAGGTAGAATTTGTATAAGTAAAAGAAATTAATAGCGAGATCTCGGCATTACGTTTCAATCTGGGTTTTTCTTTTTGCACTTATTGTAATCAGTCTGATAGACCCTGTCACTTTATTATATATCATTCTGCTATAACCTTTGAGATACACCCGCAAATAAAGAATTCAACGATTAATATCGGTAATTTATCTAAAAAAGATGATATATTTCCTTTATATAAAACGAAGTTTTATATTTTAGATTATCTTTTGACAATTTACCGAGAGACAAATCCACGAGGAATACCATGAAAGATTAAATAGAATTATTAATTAAAAGCAGAATTTATTCATTAATATTTTCAAGAAACGCATATGTCGTCTTTTGAAATAAGATTCGAAAAGCCTTTTGAATTTCAGAGCTAATCGTACATCGTCTTTTTCTTGTGAATTAAAAGTTCAGCATTAGATTAACCAGGATGGCTTAACTCTAGAAAACACAGTTTTTAATTTTGTTTTAAATGGGGAAAAATTAAGGCAGTTTGCATTTAAGAAAAACAAACAATATTGGCTTCATTATTTAGCTTAAAGCGTTTGTTAAATCATTACGAAATGAAAAGAATATTTCTCTCTACGAATAAAGGGCTGGTTATAAAATAAATGTAAATAAGAAATCGTTTAGTGAACGCATTACAGAAAATTCAATTAGCGTAAAAAAATGTTTAATATCAAGATACACAATTTTTATGTAACGAAGCAAATTACAGTTTCGTCCAGGTGATGGGAATCAATTTGAAATTACAATTCCCTATCCATGGATTCGTATTTTCGTGGGCAACTCCCCACAATAAATAAATAAATAAGTAAAAACACATTTTGGCTTTCGAGTGATGTCCTCGTGCGTCTTAAGTTTCGTAACAAAATTAATCCGTGAAAGACCAACTATAATGTTCCTTCCCTTGGGGTAATTATTGCACCCGGGTTAAGTTACCGATTCTTGAAGTTATTTCTTTTTGAATTTCTGGGAAGAGGAATTATCATTATTCGCATGATTTACATTAGACCTAATACCCTCATGCATTGTTGTTATCAAAACGTTGCAGCTGCTGTGTTTTCCAGCCTTCTTCAGGTATCTGTCTATTCAAATAACTTTCAAGAACTGAATCCTTTATTTAATTTACGGGCAAGGTTGTTCTCCTTCCGGTGTTCATTTCTAGGGGAGACAACTCTAGACATGGACAATGGAGCGAGAAAAATCTATTTGTAGATCAAATGAAATGTTCAGTTCGAATTTCCCTAAAGATTACCCCGAGCGCCAGACACGACCGAAACGTTGTGGCAATAACAGCATTAACTCAAGGACACATGGCCCAGTGGATAAAGACGTTGCTTAGATCCAGTGACTAGACCCAAAGAGTTATGAGTCAAATACCAGGCTACAAGAGTGGTGAACCAAAAACTTGGAGAGTTGAGTTAAATGGAAATGACTGAAAGACATCCAGAAGAGGCATGTCATGTGGAACAAGAACATTCTGCTCCGGTGAACGAAATAAAGGGTTCGGTGCTAAATTCCGATCAGCGGAAGAAGGCCGGAGCATGCAACAGTCGGAACGTTGCGAATATGGCAATGAAGATGAGGATAACAGTCCGAATAGTGTAAATAATGTAAAATAGCAATGGGCTATAAATGATGAGGAAACAGTGAAAAGTTGGTAAAGGCCAATGAAATAATGAAATTGAAAACAAAATTGTATATTCTTCACAAATGTTAAGAAAGCTTTTTGTGTACTGAAAAGTAAAGACTGAATATTAGAATAAATGCTATGTTATATACGTGAAATAACTAAAAAGGAAATTATAATTAAATTTAAAATATTTTACATACATTTAAAAATCTCTGAAATTTGTGCAAGACATTCGACAAATCCACGTTTTGTTAATACGAGGGTCGTTCAATAAATAAGGTGAATTTTTCGGTATAAGGACTTCTAATACAGATAGAAGCATACTTTTGTTTTCAACGTAGTCTCCCAGCAGTGTCACAAACTTTTCCCATCTGTGCACAAGCTTCCGTATTCCCTCAGCCTAAAAATCTTTGGACTGATGTCTCAGCCAGTCGCTCACAACACTTTTGACTTCATCGTCACTTTTAAACTTCGTGCCTCTCGTGAACGCTTTCAAGAGATCAAACAGGGGCAAGACTTGGGCTGTAAGGGGGATGAGGGAGCAGTTCCCAGCCCAGATCGTTGATGGTCTGCACCGTTTGGGCTGCTGTGTGAGGCCTTGCGTTGTCATGATGCAAGATGACTCCTTCTGACTGATGACCCCTGCGTTTGTTCTTTATGTCTTTCAAAGCCCTTGCAATGTCATCCACTGTCACCCTTCTGTCAGACTGAATGAGGTCATTGACTGATTCGATCACCTCAGGAGACCTCACTTCTGTAGGCCTCCCAGGACTGTCTTCATCCTCAACACCGCTCCGTCTGTCTTTAAACAATTTAGCCCATTTCTTTGGCTGAAACATGTGGCACCATACACAGTTGATATTCTCCTATGAATTTCAACTGGTTTGCACTCTTCAGAAACCAGAAACTTGATAACTGACCGCTGTTCAATCCTGGAGCATGCTTCTTGGTGGGCCATCTTTGTTAATTGCCAAAACTCTCAAAGTTTTTTTTTAATCTGCAAAAGAAATTAAATCCATGTGAAAAAGAAGTAAAAAAAAGAAAAAAAAGAGTAAGCTTCTATCTGTATTAGAAGTCCTTATACTGAAAAATTCAACTCATTTATTGAATGATCCTCGTAACAATCAACAACAATTAAAATAGGAGAAAAGAAAATCTAAGAAACAGTTACTAAATTCTTAAATTTTAGCATTTGGTTAAGTTTGAACCCCGATAAATGTTAGACAGCCCTTACCGCAATCACTGTTCGAATCCAGATATGGGTCATTTTTTTTATTTCAAGATAATAAAAATGTTTTTTTATCAATTCACCCCGAGTAAGGTGATAATGCGACTAAGGGACTAGTGGGCTACTGGGGATAAAAGAGAAGGAAATACTTTAGAAGGAACCGGAAGTCCAATCCTAATCAGGGAACAAGGGATAAATTCAAGTTAAAAAATATGGATCATTTTTTTTTTTACAATATGTATTAAAATTAATTTAACGGTGTACAGTCAAAATAGAGGGAAATGGAAAGAGAGTGAAGATTGTGTTGCGCCAGCCTTTCGATTAGGGAGTTACCTGCCATTTATATTCTTAGATATAGTTAAGTATCTGATTTTGGTACCTGATTTCCAATCCAACAAAAAACAGATATCTTTTTCCTTACTGTGGCATATAACGGAAGCATAATGACACGCTTGGTTTTTCTACCGGCTTTATTCCTTTCCATTGTAACTTTCATTAGTTTCTTTATATAAGAACGTTGCACTTTGATGAACCTTGAACATCACGCTTCGGCAGACATCTTTTCATCTTTCATTATTTTCCATATCATGCCAGAGACGATAAGGTAGACAATATCACGACTTTCAAGAATCAGCTATGGACTACTTTTGGTGAGTCAAGTGAAAACACCAAATTACAATTGCATTGCCAATATTCTCTCTGCAGTGGCACATATTAAAGGGCATAGAGTTTTCGTTTCTTTTTATTATTGGTATATTATGTTTTTAACATTAACATCAGATTCCACGGGGCGCTATTACCTACTTTTCATCCTTAGTCCGTTCGTTTCTTCGCCCTAAATGACAAGTAATACATAACATAGATATTCATACGTACTTGTAGTAGTAGTAGTAGTAATAGTAATAGTAGTAGTAGTAGTAATAGAAGAAGAAGAAGAAGAAGAAGAAGAAGAAGAAGAAGAAGAAGAAGAAGAAGAAGAAGAAGAAATGGTTACCCTAAGTCTCGCAGAGGTCTCTGATTGAAGAAAAGTAAACATTTTATTTACTTATGGATTATTTTCTTAAGATTTTTGTTGTTTGTCGACATGTTCTTCAAACTGCATGGGATAGAACCGAGTGTTTCAATCACTACCGGCATTACTTTTTTTTATCCAGCATTCAGGTCAGAGTAGTTTCTGATCTTTTCTATTTGCTTTTCTGCTATATCGTCGTCAGCAGGTATGACAATAACTATTACCTGGCATTCATCTTCATCATCATTATTATTATCATTATTATTAATAATAATAATAATAATAATGATAATAATAATAATAATAATAATATTAACTCTTGTGATTAAAAACCTTGTGAAGCGTCTGAAAAGCATTCCGCGGGTTGACCCAATCCTTGTGAGTGAAAATGGGTAGACGGAACTTGTCGTCGATGTTTGTCCTAGCACGAAGTCACAAGTCATTGTGACGGAGGCTTTAATCGTACTAGTCGTGTTCAAATTGTTCATCACGCCAAAAACTGTAAGAAAGGTCCACTCAGCGTTAGTTGCAGTATAAAATTCTAAATGATGATGCATGGTTATACCACCTCTTTTTAAACTGGCTCTCAATGCAACCAATGTATTTTTTGCACTGCCATTGTCACTTTCTACCTCGGCACAATGCACGACCCGTTCTGTACAACATATCCCATGTAATGGACAATTATTGTTTTATCCTACAATTACAAAGGATCTTATTTTCAACTCTCACGTCCAATTATTTGTTCAATCATTTGATAATATTACTTATGTTGCTAGTGCAACTCTAGTTCAATTTGACTGTATTATGATAAAGTAACTTGAGCAGCCGGACGCTTTCGGGAAGTGCTTATTTAGAAGGCTGAAAAACATTTTTCCTATATTTGTTTTTATTTGCACGTTAAAGGGTGGGTTGAACTAGATGATATTCTTTTTTGTTTTTCTATTGACATCTGTTCTTGGGTTTGTTTGGTCCTTAAAACACAGGCTGGCGTTATGCCCCTCCTCTCTTAAGGTAGACACGTATATTTTCTTTTTTCCGTTAAATATTTCTTCATTTGAAGAATTCTTTGACATTCTGCATTGTACGCCTAACAGGATATGTCGAATCAGACTTGACGGATGACGCATTAATATCCCCTCAAAGCCGTATTAGGTTTTATGAAAGGTGAGATGGTTTCTCTGTCCAAAAACTGAACTACCTTTCTGTTGATCTCCACACTGATGTTGAAATCCAGATCTTTTAATATCCTGTGTAGCTTTTTCCTGATGGAATCATTATTTCTTGTATTATCCAGTACTACTATCAGTCCACCATCCCGTGGTCGTCGATGTGGACAATTTTATTTATTTTACTTAAGATGTATATTCGCATCAGTTCAGACACCTTGGCACCGTTGAATGATCTCTGGGGGACATCAAAATTACCAGTTTTCTTAATCCATGCTTCACCACCATGAAATAAACTTGATTTACGTCATATATATATATATATATATATATATATATATATATATATATATATATATATGAATATAGTTTTAAGGTGTCCTATATTTATGGGATAAAGTGATCAATATCAGAGATAGAGCGTGTGTAAATATAAAAGTGAACATAGAAATCAACACTTAGAGGCGACAGTTTGTTTCATGCTAGACGTAAACGTCAGGCCGCCTGACAATTGCGTCTAGCATGAAACAGCCTATGAGTGTTGACTTCAATGTTCACTTTTATATATATATATATACTTATATATATATATATATATATATATATATATATATATATGAACAAATGCTTGGAGGTACAAAATCTATATACTATTTTAAAAACAAGGAATTTATTAATCGTAATATTCCCGAAGGCCCTTTCGTCAAACATCTCATCAGGAGAAAATCGTTGGAAAAATTGATAAATTAAACGAAAAGAACAGCAACGAAAATGAAGAGCAAAAAAGTGGGGGGGGGACACGTTAAAATCAATAACGTATAAGTATATATACTTATAACGGGGGGGGAAATTGCCTGTAAATAATTAGCGAGGGACGGTTAAAATAAAATATCCCCCAACAAATTTAGGGATTTCACAAAAATCCTTCTGCCGGCAACGAGAAGGTTTCCGTAATGCTATACAGATTGATTCCAAAATCTTCAAATGATTGTTGAACGTTTACAGGCCATACAGCTTTGCCCTGATACTGATTTTATGTGCTCTTTTGATGTGTCCAGTCTGTTTACTAACGTACCATTAAGGGAGACTATTAATATTTGTGCAGACTCGTTATATGAAGGTGACATTACTCCACCTCCTTTTCCGAAGGATGTATTTATGGAACTTATGACAGTCCAGTGGAGTTTAGCTTTGATAATGTCATGTATAGCCAAGTGGATGGGATCCAGATGGGTAGTCCCCTTGGCCCTCCGTTGGCTGATATTTTTGTGAGCTACCATGAGTCGTTGCTCTTTGGCAAAGTGACTAAACCGTTAATTTATTTGATGACACTTTTGCAACTTTTTCAAATGAAAGTGATGCCGTAAACTTTTTTAATAAACTTAACTCCTTACATAAGGCTTTGTCCTTCACTATGGAAGTGGAGACGGCCAATTGTCTGCCCTTTTTGGACGTTTTTGTTGATCGTAGTAGATGGGGTTTTCTTATAGGTATTTATCGTAAACCTACCTTTACTGGCCTGTATTTGAATTAGTGTGCGTTTGCACTTACATCAAGGAAGATTAATCTTATCAAAACCTTGGTGTACAGGGCGCTCAAATTTTGTTCTCCTACTAGACTGGATTGTGAATTTGAGAACATTAGGGAGATTTTCCTTAGTAATGGCTATCCGGAAGCCCTTATTAATTATATTATTAATAAGAAGACTAGGGAATTTCATTCCCCTAAAATCCAAGGGCCTTCTAAATGTCCGGTTTATTTGAAGATCCCTTGGATTGGGGATAAGGGCCAAAGCTTGGTTAAGCAAGTTAGCAAGTCGGTTTCTGGTTCATTTCCTTCTGTTGCTTTGCGTTGTATTTTTCGAACTAGGTCTGCGTTTCCGTCGTTTCGCAAGGATGAATTGTCCTACATCAAATTAAGTAATTTGGTATATGAATTTAATTGCCAGTGCGCTGCTGGTTATGTGGGGGGTACAACCTTGCATTTGGAAACAAGAATTAATCAACATGTACCTTCTAAAATACGATTTGGCAAAATAGATAACATGTATTATATTCCCTCTACAAATATGGAATCGGCTATTGCGCAACACCTAGTAGAGAATATAGCCTGTGCCAAGTCGTATACGAAAGAGTGGTTCAAAATTATTCACATGGCTGGTTCCAACAATCATTTGAAGATTTTGGAATCAATCTGTATAGGATTACGGAAACATTCTCTTTGCCGGCAGAAGGATTTTGTGAAGTCCCTTAATTTGTTGGGGGATATTTTATTTTAACTGTCCCTCGCTAATTATTTACACGCAATTTCCCCTCCCCTCCTTATAAGTATATATACTTATACGTTATTGATTTTAACGTGTTTTCCACCCCCACATATTTTTTTTGGCTCTTCATGTTCGTTTCTGTTCTTTTCGTTTAATTTATCAATTTTTCCAACGATTTTCTCCTGATGAGATGTTGGACAAAAGGGCCTTAGGGACTATTTCCATCACTAAATTCCTTGTTTTTAAAATAGTATATATATATATATATATATATATATAATGAAATGGACAAAGTTCGACAATTATTTTAAGACATTTTTATGTTTAACATTCTTTTTATAGATACAAATATTTAAGTAAATGCTCTGTTTATAATAAACAGTATTAAACAACATTTACCAACCAGAATATCCGAGAAATTTTCATAGAACCGATTCGGCCACAGAGGATCGTTCGGTTGGCACGTCAGGCAATATAACGGTTCCGTATAGGATACAGGTTCGAATCCTGTCGGAGGACGAATATTTTCCATAAAAATTTCTCGGACATTCAGGCCGGTAAATATTATTTAATACTGTTTATTATAAACAGAGCATTTACTTAAATATTTGTATCTATAAAAAGAATGTTAAACATAAAAATGTCTTAAAATATATATATATATATATATATATATAGATATTAAATATCTATCTACTCGTATTCGAGAATACCCGTCTACCAGGGTGGCTAGCCAATCCCTATTTCAGACGCTCGCTCAGGCACACTTCTGTTTGTTCAACACCCATAGAGCCCACCTGTGGTTTATACTGCAGCTATGCTGAGCAGACCTTAATTACAGTTTCTGGGAGAGAGCGTGTTACCTACCATGATCAATAATTTGAACAAGGCCAAAACACCCAATCCCTTGGCTACGATGAATTTAGGCTTTGTGCTAGTACAGCTATCAACGGCCCTCAAGAGTTCCGATTAACCAATTTCACTCTTAAGGCTTGGGTGAACCCGTGGTATGACTTTCAGGCCCTTTCCAAAAGTGCTGTACGCTCCGATCGACCTCAATCCATTCCGATACCATCAGGAAGTCTCCTTCTCTCTCTCTCTCTCTCTCTCTCTATATATATATATATATGCATTTATTACTTGCTCTTTATCTATTTCCATACTTTCCTATTGATATATATATATATATATATATATATATTATTTACGTTATTCGGACTATTGTCCTCATCTTTGTCGCCATATTTCTTACAAGGTTTCGGCCGTTGTACACTCCGGCCTTCTTCAGGTGGTCGGAATGTCGAACTGAACCCTTTATTTTGCTTACTGGGGTAGACTGTTCTATCTAATGCCTTTATTCACTGTGCCATTTGACAGGACCCAAAGAGTGTGTGTTCAGTACCCGGTTAAGGCAGTGGAGAACTTTCAGAAAGAAATTAACAGGAGATAAGTGACATCCATGTTTCTTGCCGTTTCCTTGATTGCCAAAAGATACAGCAGACTGGCGAAGGAATTCCCGTAAGAATAGATACAGCAGACTGGCGAAGGAATTCCCGTAAGAATAGATACAGCAGACTGGCGAAGGAATTCCCGTAAGAATAGATACAGCAGACTGGCGAAGGAATTCCCGTAAGAATAGATACAGCAGACTGGCGAAGGAATTCCCGTAAGAATAGAAAGGATCATGCGATATTAAGGGTTAATTCGCTTGTTTGGAACCGATGGAAAGTGAGCTAAAGTCATGCTGACTGAATTAAAATGCGGCATTTTGGAAAGTCGACTTGGTTCAGTGAGTACGTGTCATTCGATGGAGGAAAAATATTCCCTCCTTGTTTTGCAAATGAAAGTTTTCCTCTTTTCTTTTCTTTTTTTTTTAAATGGCAACGAATAACGCGAATTTTCAAATGAATGAGAAAGCCTTTTTTTTCTCTGGACAACAAGTACTGAGTGGAGCTCATTGTGAGAAAGAAATTATTGCAGCCTCATTTCGGGATATTCATTTCCGTTCAAGTGGGCGTGCGGATGAATCTCATTTTGATGTGGTCTGCCTTTCGATGACGTCGATTGGCTGTTTTTATAATCATCGCAAGCGTCATAATTTCCGTTGCGATTAAACAAATATTCTTTAGCAACAAAACACATCACGTTATCCGTTAAGAAAATGTCATGAATAATTTTGCGTTTTGTTTATTAACTTTATTTTTCAAAATATTTCAACTGGTTCCCCCTAAACTGAAAATTCTCATTAACTTCTAATGGTAATACTAATACTACTGCTAATAAAAAATGAAATAAAAAAGTGAAAATATGAGAATTTAACGTACTTTTCACTGTAGCAGAAACTCTGTAAAAAAAGTTCAATAGATAAAGAGAGCTATAATATTCAAAAAATCAAGAAAACTCCAATTGACTTATCAAGTTAATCAACTCAAAAATTTGAAATTTGAAATTGTCGTTTCATTTGTTCAGAAAGAGTAAAAATATGAGATCTGATAATAAGTTAAATAATCAAACACCTGACACTGATGGGTGTTTCGATGCTAATCTTATGTCGGTCGAACAGATTAGTTATTTGAACTTTTCTTGGTTTATTGAATAGTATATTAACCAACGAACTAGATTGAGACTCTGGTCCCTGTAGTTTGAAAAAGAAAAAAAAATTACTTCATGGACGTCTGTACGTAAAAAGAATCTCGTGGAGGAAACCATATTGTTTTATACTGACAAATTGACGTAAAATCACGGCGACCACGAGATTTGAAATAACATAAACATGGAGTGTACGAAAGACGGGGAGAAAGAAGGAAGTTAGTCTACAAAAGACCAGACGATACGACAAATACAACATCTACAGTCTCATGTACACTTGGGAAGCCTACGTTAAAATGACTCTTTTGCCGCATTCGGAAAGTGTAGGCTTTTCGTTAAATATCGTAACTACTAAGAAAGTTTGGTCGCAAAAATTAAAGTTATATTATCTCCTTTTTCTTCAATCTTGTTTTTCTTCTTCTTTTTAAAAAAATCTTTTAATCATATCACCCCAAGCAAGGCGGGAATGCCACTGAGACGCAGGTAGTTACAGAGAATGAAGGTCCAAATAAAAGATGGGTATAAAGCTGACCGAGGAAAGGATCAGAGCTGAACGAAGATAGAAGATGGCGATTGACGTTCCATTTAAAGTTTTGAAAATTGTAATTACCGGGGAAGCAAGGAAACTGAAGAGAGGTCAACAGGTGGGAAGTGCGTGAAATGAAATTGTTGGAGTAGAAGTGGCAGTTATATTTAACTAATTCAACAGTAAAAGGGTGGAACTTAGATACCAATCTAGTAGCACAATTAAGCTCACTAGTCCGGGTACCAAGGAAAGAAAGTTCGTCATAGCAGTTGTCATGAAAATATTTGTAGTAAAAAACAGAGGGAAGCCAGGTTACGACGCTAAAAAGTGAATGAAGTCGAAATGCTAAATCAGGTTCGATTGCACCGCAGATCCTTCTTTAGATTTTGTCAAAAACCTCAAGATGAATAAGAAGAGCACCAGACCAGATAAGGCAACAGTATTCAATGCACGTATGAATGGTAGATTTGTAAATGAGGAAAACCTTCTGGCACGACATAATGACCCAACTTTCCTTGCAGAAGATGCAGCCATTGATACTATGTTGTCGTCCCATTTCAAGTCAGTTGACGACGTGAGGGTCAAGAAGCTGCAATGAGTTGCTCTTCATGAGTCTAGCATCAGCCATGATGATGGTGGACAGGGAAGTTTCTCTCTGGTGGTTAAATCAGAGCAGTTTCGTTTTGGAGGCATTAAGATTTACGAGACATTTCCTGCCCCAGTTAAACATAGATTAGCGGTCCTTTTCAAGAGCAGCTGCCAGGTTAAGTTTGTCATCCCTGGTGGATTTGCTATTGAGACAGGAGTAAATTGTAGTGTCATCAGCACAAATGCCTACTTGGGAATTGAGGATATCAAAAAGAACATTGATGAAGATCAGAAACAGCGTAGGACCCAGCATAGAGGCTTGGGGTACAGCCGCATTCATGTGAAAGGATCTGGAAGCGAGCCTGTTCAAAACGACCTTCATTTCACGATTTGATAGGTATGATTGGATTAAACCAAACAATCGTCCCGTAATACCGTAGCCCTGTAGCTTATGTAGAAGACAAGAGTACCAAACCCTGTCAAATACCTTCGAGATATTTAGTGCCACAACTAAAGCTTTGCTTTTATTAATCAAGAGCTTGATATACATATTCAGTGATAGTCGTTATTAGCACATCAGCAGTAGATCTGGCAAAACGGGAACATTATTGTTCCTCAGAGGGTAGGTTGTGCTTAACCACTTCAGCATTGATTAAAGGCTCGAATGCTTTGCCGAAAAGCGGTGGGAAACTAATAGGGTGATAGAGGGGTTAGATGGTTCTCCAGAGTTCTTTAAAACAGGAACTATATAGGAGGACTTCGAACAAGATGGACAGCAGGAAGCAGCGAGGAAATAATTGTAGAGTTTGGAGAGAACTAGAGTCAGTTCAGGAGCACATTTCTTTAGGACGATGGCTGGGATCTCGTTACCCCCGTTTGCCTAATTTAGAAATGATATATGAGACGAGTGATGGAATAATTTCGCGTATCACTCAGCAGAACCTCTGTCCTATTGGGGAAATCAGGTGAGGGTACTCCAAATGAGTCGAGTGTTGAGTTGGAAGAGAATCTCCGAGCAAAGCATTCAACTTAAAAAGCTGTAGACGTCAGGAATTGAATTGAGTGAATAGCAGAATTGAGGATTTACTGTTGTTCAGCACACTCTTACAGAACCGCCAACAATCTCTAGAATTTGAACTTGCGAGATGCTATATGTTGTTTCATTTTATCAGCAAACAGTAACTTCGCTTCTTTGTGGACACGCTTGTACTCGTTACGAGGAGAGACAAAGAGATGCCTGTTGCAATCAGACGTGTCTTTCTGGTACAGCCAGTAGACATGGTTCCTGACGGCTATAGCGGCCAAGCACGCAGGTGAGAACCAAGGATATGAACGCGGTTTAACTTAGTATTTCCTTGCTGGAATGAATAATCGATGCCGGTTTTCACCCAGGAGGAGACACCAGGCGCTCACTTTTGAACAGGATGATTAAAAACATTCTAAGGGACGTCACGAAGGAAATCATGGAACGAGTTCCAATCTGCTCGTTGATAACAGAAAGGTTCTTGGCTGATGGGGAGTGGAAGGAGATGGTTACAGTGTCTGTATCGTATGATCGGATTACCAAGGGTCTGGGATAGAGGTTAAAAAATATCGACAAGGGAAGCATGTCCATTAGGGTTATTGGGGAGACGCGTGTAGAAATCAAGCGGTTGCGTGAGAGATTGGGTGATTGAGTGATAGAGAAGTTGAAAGTTTGGATGACAGTGAGGTCAGTGACAGAGTGTTTAAGTTACCTGGTATGGTGGGCATTAAAGACACCAAACACAAATATATCTGCAAACGGGTGTCGAGAGATGGCCTTGTCTATATTATCGGAAATACCCGGAAATACTAACACGCAACAGTCTTGAGAGGAAGGGGAACAGTAGAGAAAGCTGACTGAATTAAGTAGAGAGAGACGAAGACACATGTAAGAATGGTCTGGAGATTCAAGAGAGTTCCCTAGCCAGCGGGAGATGTTTGTGGACATAAACTCCCAGGCTATGCATATGGATATTAGAGTCCTTTTTAGGGAGGGAGATTGAAGAATTTAGATTAGTTTCACAGAGAGCGATGATGTCCGGAGACCTTCCGAAGAGGAACGATTCCACACCGCAGAAGTTGGTACGAATACCACGAATGTTAGAAAAAGAGAGGTCAAGGGGTTTAGGTGTTTTGGGTTGTTTATAATCATGATTTGTTATTTTGGTAGGGAAAGGAGTTAGGGTAGTAGTGGCAGTCGGTCATCTAATGTAACATGTGCAGGAAGGGAGCTGGCGCAGACTGCAACATAGTGTAACCTCAGGGTTGCCCACCGGAGGTGCTTGTAGGGAGACCCTTCCATGCGCAACAGGACACTGCAAGAAACCTGATATTATAAAACTGTTGATCAGAGCAGCCTCTCAAGACGCTACGCAAGAGATCCTAACTACCAGTCGGGAGTAGCAACCAGAAAACTGCCAACCCGGTACGATCAGAATGAAGAGACGTTGCCACCATCAAGAGATATCACAAATAATTCATGACAGCACCACTGTCAAGGTCTGAGAGAAGGAAAGAAACCTGTAAATCCTTCCTAAACAAGAAAGAAGGGATGAGCCTCTAGTTCTGTTCAAGAGAAAGGGGAGGATTATGGACAGGGCGACGGGAAAGTCTATCTACTCCTATTAAAAAAACGAAGAAAAAGGTATTAAGTCGAGATGTTCATTAGAAAAAGAGTTAAAAAGGCAGAGACCTATATTTAAAAGGACATTGCAAGAAGATAATCAATCCTTGGGGGGGGGGGGCACTTCCAATTAAGTTATATTAGAGAATGGACACACATATAACTTATCTGGAAAGATCGGCGGCACACAGAACTTACATTCTAGAATATTAATAGAAAGGGGTGGAAACAGGGGGATAGAGTCGGTCCCAGAATCATGAGAGAGTGACCACTAGCAGCAGGATATATGAGGAAAAAAACAAAAAACACGACGACTGATAAATATTAAGATTCTTTGTAATCAGGGATGATGAAAGATTCAAATGTGAAATTTAACTCAAATTTAACCGATACTATTATTATTATTATTATTATTTTTTATTTATTTCTTTTGATATCTGCCGTTTACACATTTCTTTCCGGGTCCCGCCCAGGGACCTAAGGTTAGAAACGGTATCATGACACTTTCCACTGCAAAAAAAAAAAAAAAAATTACATAGATAAAGCCCTTTGTAAAGTGTGGGCTGTACTTGTTAGAATAATTTTTTGTATCTCTTTGAGGCATGGACTTCCAGGGATCCCTTCAATTAGTCTACTGGAATCTTTTCCAACCAATCCTAAGGCTCCAACTACAACAGGGATTGTTGATGTTCCCATGTGCCACATTTTTCAGATTTCTATTTCAAGGTCCTTGTATTTTGACAGCTTTTCGAATATCTTCAAAGACACATTGCAGTTTGCAGGGACTGCCATATCAATAAGGAGGCATTTTTTTTGTTTGTGGTCTTTAATAACAATGTCTGGGCGGTTGACTTTGATTGTTCTGTCAGTGTGTATTGTGTTTATTATTATTATTATTATTATTATTATTATTATTATTATTATTATTATTATTTCCTTTTATTTCTGTTTTCTAAACATTTTCATCCGGGTCCCAACCAGAGACCTAAGGTCAGAAATAACATCATGGCGTTTTCCACTGATCATTTTTTTGTTAAAAACAAAAAACAAAGATCTCGCATATTTTGCATAGATAAAGTTCTTCGTAATGTGTGAACTTTACTTGTGAGTACAATGTTTTGTATTTCGTTAAGGCATGGGCCGCCAGGAATCCCTTCAATGAGTCTATCGGAATCTTTTCCAATCACTCGGAGAGCTCCAAATACAAATGGAATTGTTGATGTCCACATGTGCCACATTTCTTAGATTTCCGCCTCCAGATCTTTGTATTTAGATAGTTTTTGAAGATCTTCCAAGATACATTACAATCTGCAAGAATTGCCATAATCAATAAGAAAGCACATTTTGTTCTTGTGGTCTTTGATCACGATGTCTGGGCAATTAGTTTGATTGTTCTGTCTGTGTGTATTTCAAAGTCCCATAAAATTGTTACAGCTCCAATCTCAATAACCGGGTCTGGATGATATTCATACCAGTTTCATTCCAGTAAAATTTGCATATTTTCCAATGTAGATATTGGCCCAATATATCGTGCAGAGTTTTCTATTCCGTCAGTGGTAACACGGTGCAAACTAATGTTCAGTTGTTCAGTTGTTTCTGGATATTTATCAAAGAATCTGCATTTCAAGTTAATACACTTTTATTATTATTATTATTATTATTATTATTATTATTATTATTATTATTATTATTATTATTATTATTATTATATTTCCTTTCATTTCTGATGTGTACTCATTTCTTTCCGGGTCCCGCCCAGGGATCTAAGGTCAGAAATGGCATCATGACATTTTCCACAAAAAAAAAAGAAGTTACATAGACAAAGCCCTTCGTAATGTGAGCGCTGTACATGTGAGAACAATTTTATTGTATTTCGTTAAGGCATGGGCTTCCAGGGATCCCTTCAATTAGTCTACTGGAATCTTTTCCAACCAATCCGAGGGCTCCAACTACAACGGGGATTGTTGATGTTGCCATGTGCCCCGTTTTTGAGATTTAACGTCTAAAAAGTACCCACGTATGCTTCAGAGTCCTCCATTAAAAAGTCTTGGGGACATTCGGAACGAGTAGATGTCCTGTTAAATATTTTACAGTGAACTCATCAATTGGTATAAAAACGGGGGCTGGCCATACTTAGATAGGAAAAGGGATAACAAGGCGATTTATCGAAAGATCCACTCGAATGTAATGCTGCATAGGACCCGGCTTAAAGTGACGTCCCCTATATACATAGAAACGGAGGCCAAAATAATTAGAATTTGTAAGAATCCTGTGATGGCTTTTAGCTTTAAATTTTTTTATAGGATGCAAATTTTATATTGGCACAAAGCTCCGGTCGATATAATAGAAATTTTATTGGTTTGTGTGATTGATAAAGAAATTCTTTGAAACAGCCAGGTAATTTATCACGTTCTTTCATGGGACTGGTGTTAATTTAGCGACCAAACTTAGCAGGAATCAATAATGTTGGACATATCGATCACGTCTTGCATATAATTTATGTCTGATGGATATTGACTTACGTCTGAATATTTTGTTCCTCCCTTTTCCTAGACAAGGGTTCACCAAACTACAGCCCGCGATGTCAGTTCATAAGGAGCTAAAATATAATTATTTATATAGAATTATCAATAAATTATAGTTAAACTTGCTATGTAGAAAAATTAAAATAAATGTAAGTAAAAATGCCTACAGTTGGCCAATCTGATCTTTGCATCTGACAGTAATATAAGTTTTAGGAAAATCAGTGAGAGCTGGAAGGGAGACATTTCTCTAATTTTCAGTGTTGCAAAATGTTTTGCTCTCGAATTCATCACATTTTTTTAGAGAGGTTTTCAGATCTCGATAGAATTGAAGAGTGACATTCTTATGTTCCAGATTACTTTTGCTTGTAAACTTGATGACATACCAGTAGAACTACAGTTGGAATTCATTGATTTGCAAGCAAGAGTCTTGTTGAAAGAGAAGCAAAGAAGGAAAACTTCATGAATTTTATCTCTGCTTAACTAATTATAAGTTTCCAAAGTTGAAGAAATTTGCCTCTGCTATGGCAGAGTTTAAAACAACATGTTTGTGAACAAATATTTTCAAAATTGAAGTATATAAAGTCAGCACATCGAACGAGGTTGACTGATGAACCGACCGATTCTCTTGGTTACATGCAGCAATTACAAAGCAAATATTGATTATATCTTAAAAGGTAACACATCTCACTAAACTTTGTTTTGCTGCTTAGTTTGTGAGATTCGGATATGTGTGCACTTGGTGTGATACAAAATATTTTATTGCTAATGTCGTCTTCTTTGATAACTTTTTGGTAAATAAATGTTTGTCTTTATTTTTGTGCATTCAGTGTATTGATTTAACAAAATGGTCATCCGGCCAGCGCTCATCATTGTCTCAGTTCCCTCCCCCGCTCATTCTTCATTATTAAATTTTTATATATAATAATGTATTATCATTAAATTTTTAAGGCATGAGGTGCGTTTTGTAGGTTCCACTTGAGAGGATGTGGTATTATGGTAGATGGAGGATTGATTGGTGACGGACGAGTTCTTGTGGTGAATGTGGAAACTGTAATGTGTGAATGGGTCGTGAATCAGATGAGCTAGGTATAAGATAGTCAGTGACGACCAGTCTCAACCCCTCCCCATTTTGGCTTTGTGCCCTAATTGTATTTTAAATACAATAAATATACAAATGAAATGAAGGTGATGGTGATGCTGCTTTACAGAAAGATACTGAGAATAATATTGTTGTGGTAAACTCTCAGTAGAATAAACTCTTCCTCCTTTCATAAATACTAACTGCGAGACTTCCTAGGGGTAGAGTCGTAGGGCAGCTGAGTTGCAGTGTTAACCTAACGTTCGGATGTACACCTCTATCTACATTTTACTAACACTTTTGTTTTGTATATATCTCCCTTCGTCTTCCGTGTCTTTCTTTCTGGTCCCTAAACAGTCCACAACAAATATGGACAGAATATGTGTCCAACGACGAACTTTTAAGGAAAATGGGAACAAAAACGAACATTCTGCCTAGAATCAGTAAGAGAAAGGGTAAAAGTCTAGAATCGTGGTAATGAAACGAAGGCTATAATTCGTCAGTCGAATTTTAGATGGTTTATTGTTTTTAATATATTTTCAAATACATTTTTTGATTTTTCTCCAAATATATATTCAGATATATATTTCCATTCACGCGGATGCTTGCTGGTTCTTTTTTCTCTTGAGAAAATCCTTTAGATGTAGCCAGCCATTATCTATTTTTTTGAGAATAAAAATATCGAGCCTTTTCTGAAATATATATTTTCCCCTACAGATGGGTTTAGTAAGACATCTTCAACCTAGCCTTGATTTTCTCTTTTAGGTTTACTTATGTCCCATCGGGGCGGCTTCCTGTGGAGCCTTCCCCTGGTTAGGCTATACAAGCTTTGTGTACCTAGTTAATGTGAGAAAGTGTTGTTCCCGGCCTGTTCCCGACATCAGTTATGTTTAGTTAACTTTGTGTTGATTTTAGTTTATTATCGGGTTCATCCCCCTCCCCTCTTATTCTTCATTATTAGATTTTTATGTATTATAATTTATAATCATTAAACTTTTATGGCAGGGGGCGCGTTTTGTAGACCCCCACCCTTGAGAGGATTCGGTATTGTGGTGTATGGAGGATAGAGTGGTGACGGACGAGTTTTTATGGTTAATGTGGAAATTGTAATGAGTAAATGGGTCATGAATCGGATTCAGACCAGCCTCAATCCCTCCCCTTTTTCGGCCTTGTGCCATAATTGTGTTATTTTCACAATAAATATACCAAGGCCTTATTGCAGCAAAAGAATCTTCACAAATTCTTTTTTCTTCAATTAACTTGTTTTCTTTCAAAAAATGCAAATAGGTTCTAGCAAATTTTCTACTTTTATTTTTGTGTATACAAATTATAGTCCCGATTCTAAACTTTTATCGAGAGTTGATGGTCATATAATGAGGAAAACCTGAGACACGTAATGAGGAAAAAGAGCTTGGAGAATCTGACACGCACTGCATTTACTGAAGGCAGCAGGGACTGAGGGAAATAGCAAGTAATTTATCTAACACGCTTTTACTGATATTCACCCTATAAAATGCCCAAAAGCCACTCAAAGTAGAGTCTTACTGAAGGAGATCGTTGTGGAAGCAGTAAGATTAAAGCGAAAAGAGTGGCAGTTTATGTGGGAAAGATAATGGTTAAGTCCAGGCTTGAAGAGCTTAAATTGTAGTGATTTGGAAAGCATCCTTTTGGGAGTCGGTTCCACATGGTAACGCTTTGTTGAAAGAAGCTCTTCGAGTAGAACGTATTTTTAATAATGGAATCTGAAGAAAATGAGGGTGGTTCGCCTCAGTGGGGCATAATGTGTCTTAGCTAGAAATGGTTAGAGTTAGTGGATCTAAGGAGTGTAGCTCATTTGAATATTGTCCATAGACAATATTCAAATGAGTCCTGGAATAGTGACAGTCTGGCACCATTTCGGCCATGAATAATGGTTGTCGGTTAGAAAATAATTAATCACCCACAACACGAAATAGACACTTTGGGACTCTATCATAACTTGAAAGGGAAGATTGGGTAGCTCCAGCACTACTCGATTTTCGACCTGGTCGGGTTCTTTTAAAAGGAGACCATGGCAGGAGGCGAAAAATACAATGAAACATTAAAAAGCACTTTGACAAAATCTGAATAAAAGAACGAATAATGCTACATTCACTCGAAGTTTTAAAAACAAAGAATTAAAACAGAAGCTAAAGACCGCGAAAAACAGCTTTACAACTTATTCCAAGGCAATATTCCACTTCCCAATACCAATGAGAAACACATAAACCAACCGGACCATAAACAGGAATATCTAAACTAAACCTACCACCTGCGAGCGAAATTTGACCGACTCATAAAGAAAACTGAAATAGAATTCTTATTCCAACTTGAAGCTGAAAAACTAATTAACATCCATCCAAATTTAAATGATACCCTAAAGGCAGAAAGACTTTAAAACCCCGCCTAGCAGAACAATTAAAATTATCCTATAACAAAACAATTAAAATGGCTGCAGAAAAATTAAAAAGCAATCCCGACATTACACGGGGATGATAATGTAAAAATATACACGCTATACTAAATAAACATCACTACAACAAAAACCATCGTAACGACCAATATATATATATATATATATATATATATATATATATATATATATATATATATATATAGGGGTTGGACAAAATAATTGGAACAGTTGCAAAATCCACTCCTATATTTCAAAGACCTACTATATTAAGAACTTTAACTCAAACTTCGTAATTGCAGGTTATATCTATTATAAATACGTTTATTTATCTAATTTACTCTCTTTGTCTTATTTATTTTTAGAATTTAGTAAAATTTAAGCTAAATGCGTGACCTCTCCGAGTTCGAAAAAGGGCAAATTGTTGGAGCTCGCATGGCAGGAGCCTCGATCACTAAGGTTGCTGAACTGTTTGTTTTTTCAAGAGCTACCATATCAAGAATATTGATGCAATTCGAGAAACAGGGCAAGACCTCTAGCAACCGTAACAATTCGGGCCGGACTTGCAAACTTACTGACAGGGACTGACGTGCATTGAAACGCAATTTGGCAAAAATCATCGGACAAATGCGGCCAAAGTGACTGCTGAGTTGAATAATCATCTGAATGTCATAGAAGAGCCAGCGTAAGGAAACCTCTTCTCCCCACTCGGAACATTCAGAAGAGGTTGAAGTGGTGCAGAGATCACAGTGCCTGGTCTGCAGACCAATGGAAACAAGTCATATTCTCAGACGAATTCAGTTTTTTCTCTTTTCCCAACTTCAGTGTGAGTTTATGTGTGGAGGCAGCTCAAAGAAGCTTACAACCCTGATTGCCTTCTTCCAACAGTGAAGCATGGAGGTGGATCAGTGATAGTTTGGGCCGCCATATCATGGAAATGCCTCAGTCCAATAGTTGCCCTGCATAGAAAAATCAACAGCAAAGCTTCCCTGAACATTTTGGGAGATCATGTTCATCCAATGGCCCAGACTATTCCCTGATAATGACTGCATATTTGAAGACGATAATGCTCCAATACATACCGCTCGAGTAGTTAAGAATTGGTATGAAGAGCATGAAAGTGAGCTAGAACATATGGAGTGGCCTCCCCAATCTCAAGATATCAATATTATTGAACATTTGTGGAGCATTTTGGAGCAACGAATTAGGAGCCGCTATCCTTCACAGTCGTATCTTAAGAAGCTGGAACAGGTATTAATGGAAGAATGGCTGAAAATTCCCCTGGATGAAGTCAGGAAGCTGTATGATTCCATTCCTAGACATATTAAAGCATTATGTTAGGCTAAAGGAAGACCAACTCCATATTAAATAAATTTTCTTTGAATTTAACAAGTGTTTCAATTATTTTGTCCAACCCCTGTATATATATATGTGTGTGTGTGAAATATAAATATAAATAAAGCGATTGAGTCCGACAATTATTTCATTGTTATACGTTATTTATATAGACACAAATATTTAAGACTTAAGTAAATGTTCTTTTTATAATAAACATTTACCGGCCTGAATATCCAAGAAATCTCATAGAAAATATGAGTCCAGTTTTTACGTTGACGTCCTCTCTTACGTCC
Organism: Acanthosepion esculentum; assembly: GCA_964036315.1. NCBI lineage: Eukaryota > Metazoa > Mollusca > Cephalopoda > Sepiida > Sepiidae > Acanthosepion > Acanthosepion esculentum. The sequence goes on along the minus strand of OZ038477.1, from coordinate 148,082,152 downwards.
ACCTTCAATGTTGACTTGCGTGATGGTCTTGAACAGGCTGTTGTGATTTGCAATGTGTCCAAACCATACCATTTTTGTCCATTTGACAGTGGTGAGAAGTGGTCCCTGGAGGCCCATAAAACTTTTACCCTATTCTACACTCATTGGTTTTTTGTTCCCAATAGAAAATGCCAAGGAGTTTTCTCATGCATTTGTTCTCAAACGTTTGGATCGTTCTCTCTGTATCCGTCAACAGTGTCCATGTTTCACATCCATATAGGAGAATTAAAACTATCAGCGATTTGTACAGTCTGTAATTTGTTTGAAAGCTGAGTTTGCTCTTCCATATTCTTGTCGGTTTGGCCATTAACATTGTATAACAATAAAATATACTAAAATAATTGTCGGACTTGGACGATTTCATAATATATGACGTTATTTGTTTGCGATAAAATACATTTTGAGCAGATATGGACGTTCGAGAGAAATCATGAGAAATTTGTAGTTTAAAATCGATAACTCGACCTTGCTAACCACACGCTCTCTTCGTAGCTAAACTGGTATAGCACGTCAGGTTATATGACGGTTCCGTGTACGATACTGGTTCGATTTCTGTCGGTTGACACGTATTTTCTATGAAATTTCTATGTTAATATGTAAAAGTGGATGATATTGCCAACAACAAGCTGTTTGGTTTAACCTTCAGTGTCTACTTATATATATATATATATATATATGAGTATTTAGACAGTAAATTCTCTTTTAGACATGTCTTATTGAATAAATTACAAACATTATGTAACATTACAATAATAAAAATATTCGTGAATATGAAAGGATTATGGTAAAAGTAAAAATAAGCAGACATAAGGGTTGTCATTTATTCAGTCATATGTATATATATATATATATATATATATATATATATATATATATATATATATATATATATATAGCAACGGCGAGAATAGGAACATAAACAATAATATTAATATTTGTTATAAAAATCAGATGAACGAAAATTATAAACAGGATGACTGCAGAATTAAGAACATTATAAAAAAATGCATAACACTTAAATTAAATTTAAAATTTAAAACCTCTAACCTTATAGTTAAAAATAATAATTCACTCCCGAGAACAAAATTAAATAGAACAAATATTATTTACGAATTTAAATGCACATTAAGAAATTGTATTCCTGATCAATCAAAATTCGTAACTAATTATATAGGCCACACTACAACATGTTTGACACGCAGACTCACTCTACACATTTCTGAACATAGCTCAATTAGATCTAATTTAAATATTCATGGAGACCTACCGGACACTATTCGGAACATACTTGTCGACAACACTAATATAATAGCATCATCTACATGCTAAAAAAGGCAAAAAAATAATGGAAGCCTTATCAATAAAAACAAACAAACCAACACTTAATAATATTAAATTTGAACATGGACATAATATCTTGACCGTGTTTCGAAACAAAAAAAAACATTTTATAAAACATACATACAACAAACTATTTCTTATTTTAACAATTAAAATATAATCCTTGAAAATGGCTAAATGTATTAAAAATACAATGAAATTATTAGATCGCATGAGAAATTATATAAAAAACTAAATCAAAGCACCTTGTCAGTAGTTTTTAATGAAATGTGCATGTAAGAAGGATTGCTGCCTAAACACACACACACACACACACACACACACACACACACACACACACACATATATATATATATATATATATATGGGAGTTGGGATAAAATATAGATCAAAACGGAGCAATGATAAAGTAATATTTACGGCTTTTAGGTACGCGTGGAATCCGTTGATTTCTTGAAACTTCCGATGGATGCGTAGCCTGTCCTTGAATTCGGAACGACACAAATTATAGTAACGTTTAAAAGAGTTAAATGCACAGGAAACATGATTAACCAACGAAGATCAAAGAACACAAAAGTAAAAATACCGGAAATTCTTCTTTTTCTCCATATCTCAATCTCTGAAGAAGCTTTAATTGTATTGAAACATATATATATATATATATATATATATATATATATATATATATATATATATATATATATATATATATATATATAACTATGAACCTAAAGAGCCAGGTAAACCTACCTAAGTTTCACCTACACGGATCGTCAGTGTGATCTGGGTCTGAAGATCCGCGTAGGCGAAACCTAGGTTGGTTTTCCTGGATCTTTAGGTTTATAGTCAGATTTGCTCTACTTAGTGTATTGAGCACTTTGCTTAGTTACTTTTGCTTGACTCATTTTGGAGGTTTTTTCTTTGGACTCTAAGCTTGGATTCTGGACGATTGTTTTTCGCCTGTTCTTAGTTCTTTCTTATTTTGTTCCTTATTTTTCCTTCGGCATTGGTTTGTTCATTTACAAGCCAAAGCACCTAAGGTTTTTCCAGACGAGTATAGCTACTTATATTTATATTATTATTATTATGTTTATATATATATATATATATATATATATATATATATATATATATATATATATATGTATGGTAAAGTATATTTTTCAGGCATAGTTTATTTATGATTTAATGTGCTCAATATCAGGGATAGAGCATAAGTAAATATAAAAGTGGACACTGAAGTCAACACCCAGAGGCGACACTCTTTGTCTTGTAAAAACGCAGTCCTCAGGCTATGTGCTTGGCCTGACAATTGCGTTTATCATGAAACTAGAGTGTCGCCTCTGTATGTTAACTTGAATGTCGACTTATATATATATATATATATATATATATATATATATATATATATATATATATATATATGTATATATATATATATATATATATATATATATATATATATATATATATATATATTTATATATATATATCACACACACAAACACACACAAACACACACAAACACATATATATATATATATATATATTATTTTTCTAAGCTTTTCACCCCAAGCAAGGCTGGAAGCCACTAGCACGCAAGGGGTTACAGAAGGTTTGCAGGAAGAGCAGATAGGAGTGGTAGAGGAAAGGATGTGGAGAAAGATAGTGGATCGATCAAGGCAAGGGGGTTACAGAAGATTTGGAGCGAGAGCAGATAGGAATGAAAGGGGAAAGTATGTGGAGAAGGGGAGTGCATAGATCAAGGCAACTGGAGATGTCGATTGACATTACACTTAAATAGTTGGAGATTATATTTGTCAGGGAAACAGGAATAAGGAAGGGAGTTCCACGGGCGAGAGGTGCGATCCATGAAGCTATTGGAGTAGAAGAGACGTCTACATCTAACAGTTTCAACAGTGAAGGGGTGGGAACGGGATGCCAGCCTCGTAGGACGCTTAAATTCATGAGGCCTTGGAACCAGCGAAAGCAGCTCATCGGAGCAATTACCGTGAAAGTTTTTGTAAAAAAGACAGAGCGAGGCAACGGCGCGTCTGAGAGAGCGACAGCAAACAAGATGGCAGATCAGGGCCAATTACGTTGCATATCCGTCTCTGGATCTTATCAAGAACCCTGAGGCAAACAGCAGGGCTCCAGACCATATATGGCAGCAATACTCCATGCAAGTGCGAATGGTTGATTTATAGATTTGGAGAATCGATTCCGGGGAGAAAAAATTCCTGGCTCGGCACAGGGAACCAACTTTCCTTGCGTTGGATGATGCAACTGACTCGATGTATTTGTTCCATCTCAGATCAGCGGACAGCGTGAGACCGAGCAGCCGCAGAGAGGAGCTCTCGAGAAGTTGGTCTTTAGACATTCTAATGGGATGCAGGGATGGACCCTTGTGGTGGTTAATAGAGAGCAGTTTTGTTTTAGAGGCGTTAAAGTTAACCAACCAAATCTTGCCCCAGTTCACAACCGATTGTAGGTCCTTTCGAGACGAACTGCCAGATTAACTTTGTCAGCATCACTAGATTTGTTTTTGAGGCAGGAGTAAATTGTGGTGTCATCCGCGTAGATGCCGACTTGGGAATCTATAGCGCCAGGAAGATCATTAATGAATATAAGGAACAGAGTAGGGCCTAGGATGGAGACTTGAGGAACACCTGCGTTAGTAGGATAGGAGCTGGAGATGAATCCGTTGAGAACGACTTTCAATTCATGGTTTGACAGGAACGATTGTATTAGGTCAAACAATCGACCTGAAATACCATAACCCTGAAGCTTGCGAAGAAGGCTGTCATGCCAAACCCTATCACACGCTTTGGAGATGTCAAGGGCCACGGCACGAGCTTCACCGTTATTATGAATAGCTTCGTAGACAAATTCAGTGATGGCCGTAAGCACATCGGCTGTAGATCGGGCAAAGCGTAAACCATACTGCTTGTCTGAGAGCAGATCATAGGATATAAGGTGATTAATCACTTCGGTGTTGATAAGGGATTCGAAGACTTTGCCGAAGAGGGGTAGGAGACTATATATATATATATATATATATATATATATAAAAGTGAACATAGAAGTCAACATTTAGAGGCGACAGTCTGTTTCATGCTAGACGCAATCGTCAGGACACAAGTGCTGTTATTTTACTCGGCTATTTATATATACGGGTCAGTGGTGCATTGTGGGTAGTCTATTTTGGCGGTTATTTTAGCGGAAGTCGTTTATTTGTTTATTTATTTGGGTTAAATTATTTTGCTTGTTTTTATTTAATTTTATTTTTATTTTTAATTTTTATTTCTTATATATTTATTTTTTATTTTTGCTAGTCGGTGTTTTTATTAACGTAGTAAAAAATTCTTTATATCGCTTATTTAATAGTTTTGCTTTGTTTTGGGAAGATAAAGCTATTTATTCAATTTTGAGGTTGATTGCTGTAGTTTATTCTAACTATTATTTTGGCGGGAGCAGTTTTTAATTTGTTTATTACTTCATTTATTTATTTGGATTGATTATCTTTATTTGTTTTTTCTAACGGTTAATTTATCGGGATCGGTTTATTTGTTTATTTCTTTGGATTAATTTCTTTTACTTCTTTTTTTATTATTTATTTATTATACTGTATATTTTTATTGATTGTTGGTATCTCCACAATTCATACTTGAAACTAAGTGCATCTTACGAAAGTCAGTTTATTGTATATTTAGAAGAATATAGAGCATATTTGTTCTGAGGTTGTTTAGCGTCACATCCCGAAGCCGTGATTTTGGGACTTTAAATTCAGTCATTTAGCCAGAACGGATAAACAATCTTTGACAAAAAATAACTATTTTTCATTTTCGCAAAAGACAGAAGATAGGACGATATTGGTTGTGACGCAAAAAGATTTATTAGAAATATATACATCGGTCTTTTTTAAGCAAAGAGATGAAAAGAAAATCGGCGCAAACATGAACGAAGAAACAATTTCTTTTTTTTATCAAAAGATAAGATTTCTTGGGCGCATGCGTTAAAATCCTTTGATCTTTTGTTTCAACAAATTTCCTGTCCATAATTCAAATTGAGAAAGTTGTGAGGGAAAAGCAACCAAGTTATTCTCAGCGTACCTTCGAGAACATGAAGAAAACATAAAGATATAAACACACAAATGTAACTGGGATAATATAAGAGGAGTAGGATTTTATAAGTAAATAATAGTTGTGTGGTACTTTTATAAAAGTCGAAGATATTAAAAATCAGTGAGAATTTAGTTAAGAAAAATATACAGACGATAGACAATTAAAAATAGCAAAGGGATAGATAAAGAAATACATAGGATTAATTTTAGGAAATTTCTTGCAGAGGAATTCAAAGCATTTGTTAGACGTTTCCTTGTGGAACTTCTGTCGTCTGATTCTCCCGTTTCAGTCTGACGACGCCACATAAAGAAATTCGATCAACTTTTACATTTTTCACCAATTCCAGTCGCCGCCTTAACGAAGCAGACAAGTACGAAGGAAAAAAAAACTAAAAAAAAACAACAAATCACTTTTATCCTCAGAAGAGTAAATGCCAAATAATACGATCTGATATTGCTTCTCTTCCTTTCAGAACTCTAGGTCAGGGTTTCTCAATCTTTTTAAGCAACGGCACACCTAGACGAAAACGAAATTATCACGGCACATTTAGCAACATTTTTAAAGGCTATGAATTTAAATCTTATGAAATAAAACCATGGATTTTAAAAAAGTACACACACAAATATGAACTTACTTTATTTCAATATTTCTATTCAACTATTTGTGCAGCTTATTTAGTCAAAGCTTATTTAGTAAAATCTTAAAGCTGAGCCATTACTACACACACACACACACACACACACACATATATATATATGTATATATATATATATATATATATATATATATATATGTATGTATGTATGCCGTGACAATATTTCGTGGCACACTTAAGAGGATCGCGCTGCACACCAGTGTGACGCGGCACAGCGGTTGCGAGTCATTGCTCTACGTTAACCAATTTGTTCTCAAAATGAGATTGAATACAGTTTGGCCAAATTGATCAGACAGTTTCTTTTTGCTACACGTGAATCTCATCTCCAGTCGTCGGGATGAATAAGAACTAATAAGACCCGCTCCTAAACTCAAACAGAAATAACAGGTTTTTCTTTCTGACACAACTTTTAAAGACGAGCAAGACGTTGATACACGAAGGAAAAAAAATCAGTTAAGAATTTCCATACGTGATACACACTTGTGCGATCATGTCACTTTCGATTCATGACTGACTAGACAGAGTAGACTTTCCAGCAGTAGGTTGACATTTTTTTCTGCGGTAGACTGTTTGCCAGCCAAGGCTATAGGACCCAGTCTGTCATGTCCCTAGCTGGGTGTAGAAGAGATAGATTCAAACCTTTCCCAAGAGTAACTGCGCAGTTAATGAATGTAACGAACCCGACTGGAATTCGAACTCGTATCTTCGATTTCACATTCCAAGCCGATACTCATTACACCACACCGCACATATATAATGCCGAACCGAACCCAGAAAAATTCTGAATTTCAAAAAGAGTCACTTTAGACAAAAGTACCAGTCATAAACCAAGAGGCAATACACATTTCTATAATCTTTAATAAAACTTAAAACAATGAACATCATAGTCGTTAAGTAATTTTTGATATATTTTAAGTTCATCAGGGTGTAAAAGCATGTCAGCAGAATTGAAGTGCGTGGAACAGCGAAGTATGACTTTTAGAAGCCCAGCAAAGTATCAAGAAACAGGAAAGTTTCATTAGAAAAAACAAAACAAAACCTCCTACTGGACTGCTATGCGATGTCAATCCTTACTCCAAGGAAATACGATACAAATATCCTGTTAGTTAAGAAGTTCCATACGTGATACACACTTGGGCGATGATGTCACTCTCGATTCATGACTGACTAGACAGAGAAGACTTTCCCGCCGTAGGTTCCCATTTCTTTCTGCGGTAGACTGTTTGCCAGCCAAGGCTATAGGACGCATTCTGTTATGTCCATAGCTGGGTGTAAAAGAGATAGATTCAAACCTCTCCCAAGAGTAACTGCGCGTAAGTGAATGTAACGAACCCGACTGGAATTCGAACTCTTCGATTTCACATTTCAAGCCGATGCACATCACACCACACCGCACATATATAATGCCGAACAGACGCTGGAAAGTGAGATGCAGAAATCACAAGACGAATGGAATAGTAAACGTAAACTTCTAGAAGCTAAGCAAAGTAATAGGAAACAGGAAAATTTAATTAGAAACAAGAAAAAAAGAAGCGTACTGATCTTATACCTGATATCAATCCTTAATTCAAGGCAATACGGTAAACATGTCCTGTTAAGACGTGATACACACTTGGGTAATCATGTCTCATTCTATTCATGAATGATTGGCCGAGAAGACTTTCCCGCTGAAAGTTGCCGTTTCTTTTTCCGGTAGACTGGTTGCCAATCAAGGCTAATGGATCTTATCCGTCTTGCTATTCTTCCCTTTAGTTGGGGTGGGGAGAAATGAATAAATACCTTTCCCAATGGCATTTGCGCGTAAGTAAGTGAATACAAGGAACCCAACTGGAATTCGCGATATGATATATATTAGACCATAATGCACATTATTTCTTTACAATAAAGAAATGGTTGTTATTCAAGGAAATCAACTCTTTTGATTTAGTTTTCATCAAAGTGGCTTTTTTCATTTTGACCTTTCTTGGAGATATTAATCATTTCTTATTAAAATAACATTTAAAATCAAAATAATAATTTGTCTATTTATACGAGAGATGTTAAAATGTTCTGGGTCCGACCAAGGACCTACCAAAACATTAGCCGCAAGATCTCATCATTTTGCAGTTGAAATGGCGAGATGTAACCGTAGGTTCTATGCTGGTAGTTTCGACTTCTTGCTTTCCAGTCAACTTTGATTTTCAAACATTTAAATGCAATGACAAACATTATCTTCTGTCTTCTTAATTTCTGTTCTCGCTCCTGAATCTTTTTCTTATATTCTTTTATACTCTGTACCTCCCAGCATCTTCGTGGCTTTGTTGCCTTCCTCGGGTTGAAATGATTGACCAAATGACCAGCATCAGAACATTTTGCAATCACCATTTAGTCGAGTGAGAATTTTCATTACTTCTCCTAGATATTTCTTAAAATATTTAACTGTTTAACCCATAGATTTAGTCAGGTTTTTCAAATAAAGAATTATTATTATATGCTTTACGAATCGAACCAATTGGATCATTTTTTGTTAGGTTTCACCCGTTGTCATATCCGGACTTCTATGCACTGAAGTCAAAGTAATAAAGAACAACACCGAACGATAAGTCAAGGGGCTTTTATAAATCCTTTTTATATTAAAAATATTTTATGATTTGCTATTCGAACCCGCATGCCCACTTTGATTTTTATATTCAACCTTGCGTTCGTTGTATCCTGCGGCCTAATTCTGATGTCGGTCATCGTATTGGGTAACCTTCATGGGATTTCGAGCTGAGTCCGGCGTTAAATTTATGAGGGAATGGGATTCTTATTCAAAGGATATAATTTGCGCCCAGGAAAAGTTATAGACAAAAAATCACTTTGGCAAATGTCACATGAATCTGTGAACTGGAAGAATACGAAGAAGAAATAAACCTTAATTTCAATTAAATTATCACATTTTTGTTGCCTTTTCTTGTAATACTCTGATCGTTTGCATAATTTACAGCTATTAAATAAAACGGAAATGAAACAGAGAAGATGAATTTTGATCTCTGATCCAGTCTTAGGGACAGTCTGTTTGAAATCAAACTTCCTCTTAACGATTTAGTCATGCTGATCAAACAGCAGACAAAATTCAAATTTAATCATTAAAATATTACTACTCGTTTTCCTTAAGTGTAATGTTTATTCAGAACGCATGCGATTATTGCTCTCCACGATTTCTTTTCCTAATATCTGCAAAGTGTGCAAAGTTACGATTGATATTAAGTAATTATTATTATACATATGCATTGAAATGTGTATTTTGTTTTCCTCTAAATATCTGTAACCAGCCCTTTGTCTTAGTTTTTTTATTTACATTCAACATTAAAATTTCATCATTTCACATCAGTTTTAGCAAAGGCAAGTTGAGGCGTTGTGAATTGTTAAACACAACTTTCAAGTATTCAAATAATTTCACTCTGTGGAAATACGATTCAATTAAACTTGATATGATGAAATAAAGAATTAAAAAATGACATGTGCCAAAATTCTAATGACTTGATTCATTGGAAACTGATCGAAATCTAATGTTTGAAAATTTTGGTGAAGTCTTGGGGGAATTATATGAACGGTCATGGGAAAGTTTAACCATTTTATTAAAATATGTATAGCACACACACACATACACGCCCGCGCACACGCACTTATAGAAAGAGAAAGAAAGAGAGAGAGAAAATAATAAGAATAAGATTTGGGAAAGCACCTGATGTTTTTATATATTTATGTGTAATGGTTAAACTATTGGTTATGACTTTGTCTCCGAAACTTTTACGCACCGCATTATATATATATATATATATATATATATATATATATATACAAGTATAGGATTGGTATATACGGAATAAATTCCAATAACCAACAATTATTATTCTTAAAAGAGTGCTCAATACAGAGTAGAGAAGATATAATTATTTATTTAAATATTATAACATAAATATGTTATAAAACCACTACAAAAATAGCCATTTTGTTTCAACACTTCTGGTGTCTTATCAAGTGATGATGTTGAATGTAGAATAAAAAATAAAGGTTTTATTCTACATTCAACATCATCACTTGATAAGACACCAGAAGTGTTGAAACAAAATGGCTATTTTTGTAGTGATTTTATAACATATTTATGTTATAATATTTAAATAAATAATTATATATATATATATATATATATATATATATATATATATATATATATATATATATATATATATATATATATATATATAGGTAAAGAATTAAAGTGTGAAAAAGGCATGTACAAAACTTGCTGTCTAGAGATAATAATATAAGAACCTTTGTCAATGGTACCTGATGTTTTTAGATAATTATATGTAGTGTTTTAATACATGTAGGTTTACAGAGAATAATTAAAATTGTTTTACTTACATGTGGATTTTCAGAAATGAATAGTTATACTCAACCAGTTTCGCTGTGTAGTTTTCAAAAGTTTGTAAATCTTTTCAAAAGTTTGTAAATGTTTATCAGATTACCATGAGCTGTCACGTAAAAAAAAAAACAAAACAAAAAACAAAACAAAAAGAAACAAGGGGTTTAACTAGTTGTATTTGTCGGAAAAAGATGAAAATTTCTTTCTCAGTCTATATGGCTATTTACTTAAAATTTGTTATTTGATTTTCATTTTTAACAGTTTTTTCTGAAGTGTAAAGGAAGAATGGAAATGGTGAAAATAGACGTTTCCTTATAAAGAAACATTTAGTATTCAATGAGCAAGCAGCCAGTGCTATTCTCGGCTGAATTTTATAAAATCTTTCTATTTAAACAATGTAAAGAAAATAGGTCTCTCAAGAACAGTAGCTGATATCACTCTTTCCATCATTGATGGAAGTTTCCTTCCTAATCTTTTGTATGAAATAGTGTGGAATATCAACATCTTTATGTTATTATTTTCTCTTCGAGTTACACGTAATATCCACTTTTGTTGCTTTTGCTGTTTAATTTCCGCATGACGTAGTTTCTATTATTTGGTACAGTCCTTTGTGATTGTGTAGAGCCAGTTCATAAGGTTCATTCAATTTAACCACTGACCTGAGAAAGCAGACAGTTTCCATATTTCTGAAAGAATTTGGAGCCGGGCATGGGATCCATATAAAAGTCTCGATATGACGAGGCTATTTAAGAATATGACTTGAGTTTTTAGGTTAATATTTTAATTATCTAGCAACTTACGGTGTTGAGCGAAACTAAATCGATCGTAGTCTATGATTAATTTCCTTACCTGCAGTACTAAATTTGTTATAACTGATCCATACAGGTATGTGAAGTGTTTAGACGGAACGTTTTATTGGAGTTTGAGCTGAGGTGAAAAGAAAAGAGATAAAAAAGAGAAAAGAACAAAGAAAAAAAGTCAAATTTGTGTCCGAAACTTTCTTCATGAATGTAGGTGTAATTCTACGCGACCGGACATGCGCTGAGGAGAAAATGAAACAAATTCGAGATTAACAAACTAGGGACTGTTTCTTCTTGTTTTCGTGAATTTCAGTGTTGAAGTTAAACGCGCTTCGTTACCCATAATGCATTCAAACATGATGAAAAACTCTCCCGTGACGCAACAGAAAGCAGGGCGAGAAAGATAAAAAAAGAGGGGGGAAATGTTGAACGGACTTCTAAAAGACGAATGCATCAATTCTAATTTCAATAAGAAAGTCAAAATGAAATAGCAAATGAAAATAACGTTTGAACATGACTTCATCCACTTGCTTTAAAAGAGACCACAAAGATATTCAGAAACCTTATCATCGTCTGGCATAAGGATAAAAAGATGAGTCCGTAAGTGAAGTGTGAATATACTACATGAGAAAGTGTCTGATAATTGTTGCTCGAAATCAGAAACGAAAATTATTAAACTTAATTTAGCGTCAAATCTTTAATAAGGCACCCCATGGAAATGGAACGGAATATATGGCGATAATCAGCCATATTAGATTATTAGACACTGTATCTGCAGTCTTATCTGATAATTATACACCTAACTATAATTTTCGTTGGAAAGCTAGTCTGAAAAGAAAACATCACTTGGATAAATGCCCCCTGACAATATCCTTTAGACAATTTCTTTCATTAAGAGAAGATTATTAGAATTATATAAAGATAATTGCAGCGTTTCTTGCATACTTACATGAACTAACACAGTTTGTCACTTCATTGTGATTTTCATAGACGCAAACATCACACAGAAACTCCGTTTTTCCACATTCAATCCATGATAGAACGATATAAATTTTTATATACTCACAGGTTTCCGGCGTGAAGTTCAAAAAATTAGTTCAGACCAGTTATTGATACTTCCGGAATCGACAAGATATTAACAGTTTACGACAATCCCTCTACACTCACAGCTGGTTAAGTTGTGTAGGTTCGAAATGAAATTTAAAAAAAAACTAATATTTTTTTTATTAACATTTACTTTTTGAAAGAAAAGATTTACGATAAATTAGGAAAAGGTTTTTGTGACGCGTTTTATCCGTTAGGATTTCATCGAACTGGGTTTGTTTATGTTGTTCTGACTACGCATGCGCATGGAAGAGAGACGCTGGTAGTTTAAAAATTTAGAAAGGATTTTTATCTTGTTTTGCAATCTAGCTACATTTCTCTAGATTCTTTTTCTTTTCATCATCTTTGTTATTAAATATCCCAAATTGTGATCATAGAAAATTTGCCAAGACTGGAGAAACGTCGTAAGGACCTGGGTGCAAATTTACTGTGGCTGAATTAGCGATTAAAGCATTTTCTAGACATTTTCGTTTCAGTGAATGACTAGCAGCATGACCCGGCGTTGCCCGGGCTTGATTAAAAAATCGCACGACTCATACAGCAATCGCTATCACTTGACTTAAAATATTTTTGCACTTCCTTGCCTTTAAAGGAGTGCCCTTTGTCGTGCTGATGTTGCTACAAGCCTTACTTCTTGCCTATCTGACACTGCGAATTTTTTTATAAGCTCTATACTAAACATTAAATCTGAACTAAACAAAATGAACACAAAACGATCAGCTTTAAAAAAGGACTCGTAACCGGAAAAACCGAATGAAAAAAGAATGTTAACAACAAATACATTTTCACACCCAACCCGTTCTTCGGAATCAGAATCAACGTTGAGTTTAAGCATGCGAATGAGCCAATTGGAGTAAAGTGCCATGCAGATTTAAATTTTCACCCACTTGTGACGAATGCAGCTATCGATTTTTTTTGCATGCTGTCATGCTAGTTAACATTCATGTTAGTCAGCTGTTGGCTCTCACGCTGGCCAATAGAATCTTCCTGCCTATTCGTGGCAGCCAGCTATAGGCTCTCAGTTTGGCCAGTAGAAAATGGCCGCAAACTACATGAAAATTGCCGTAGAAGCATGACAAAATCGATTATTTCCACTATCGATGGGAGTTGGGAAATGCAAAGTCGGTCTTGGCTTTTCACTAACTTGGAGCATGTGCATGTAAATTTTGGTGCAAATCCGTCGAAAATTGCGGCCGTGCATTCGTTACACACACACACATCGTGTTTTTTATAGATAGAGATTTTCTCTTTTAATTCGACTAGCATTTTTTATGTTAAAATTGTGGCCAGTTTCGTTACGGTGAAAAAGTAATGCATTTTGTGTGTTGTTTTTTTTTAAATGTCTCTTTAGCGTTCATATAGTCTTTTGTTTAAACTTGTTGAGGTTTCTCCGATAAATTAGTATTTATGTTCCCTTTAATCGTTGTGTTTACATTTGTACGCTTCTCTCTTGTTGGTGAGGGTAGTTCTGCTATCGGGAGAAATTGTCAGAGGGACAATTATCTGAGACAGTTCTAGAACCATTGATCTGAAAAATACTAAACTTAGTATAGCACAAGGCTATAGTAATGAGGCACAATTTGAGAACAGAATCCGATGTTCTCTATTAGAGGGTTTGAGGCATTTTTAGTGAATAACTCTGCGGCTAAGAAAATTGGATGTGAACGAAAACCGCTGTGAACTGCATATGTAGGCCTTTTTGTGATCTCTGCCTTTGTCGGACTACTGCCAGGGTTACAAGTAAACTGTGGTTACATAGACTAATTTTGTAACAAGCGAACAAACAACGTTAAGTTGTAGAAATAAAAGTTTTCTAAAATTATATAGTAATAAGTAATAATGTTATAGTTATTCTTATTGAAAATAATCTTTTACATGATTGTCGCTTAATGAGTGACTTATTCTTTCATAGACAACATTTACATCTATTTTTCTTCTTGTGGTTTGTCTAACACTGTTGCAGCTATGCTTGATGGAATGATTTCATATCATAGCGTTATTACTTCAAACGTTATTTTTAGTTGATACCCGTATTTGAGTAGACACCCTGTTTATTTTAAATAGCATTTACTTCGTCTCCCGCCATGTGCACGCGAGAAAACTTAATAAAATAAAACTAATTTTAAATTAATTATTTTAATAAATAAAATTATTTAAATGCAAATATAAGAAACATACTCGCCCTATATACTTCAGTTGAAATTAATACGAGCAACTATTTTGGCCATCGCAAGCTACGGATGCGATTTAAATACACTGAATGGATGTGTTCCAGATGTGTGCATATCACAGTTCTTAGAGTGACATGGACAGCGAGTGGGTGTGTGAGGTATGATCAGCAAAAAGGACGTGTTGAGAGATGGCGCTAAGGATACTTCGATATTTCAGGCGACGCGGAGGCTTCGATAAGGACATTCTGCTGGACTCAGTTTAGAGATAACAGCACTGGGAACGACCACCCATGTTTGATTATATTAAGAGGTGGACTGGAATGACGGTGGCTGTGGCTTTAATCAGACAGAGATGGGGGGGTGATCACATCGGTGCAAAATGGGCTAATTGAATAACTGATGATGATGATGATGATGATAAAAGACAAATAGAACATTGCTTGCCTGTGTAGCTCTTCGTTGCCAAATGGTCAAAATAACCCATAGAGGTGTTGATATGCCGCTAAACAAAAACAACCTGCCAACACAAACTGATACTAAAACATAAAAGTAACATTGACTGGTACTGGAATAACAATATAAAAAATATATCAAAATGTAACTCTCGTTGATTTTGTTCATCAACCAGAAAACTCCTTCTTAATAAACATGCCTGGTACTGTGACGAGGAATGCATAGTCCAAAATGTTTGGTAATTAATGTTCTGTACGTGTGTGTGATAACTGCAAAGTTACCTTCTGGTTTACTGAAGGAAAGAAGTGTAAAGAGATATTAAATTAGATTAAACTGATAAAAACAGATACTACACTTTGATCTTAATGTTTATTGACATAATTACATCAATTCAGAAAAAGTGGTGCTGTCATGCAAAGACTAGTACAAAAAATAAAACTAGTTTCTCATTCATCCCATGCACACGAACAATGTTCCTTCCGAATTGCCTCTTTCATCCGTCAAATGCCACTCTATATCTTACCTGTAGATCATCATTTATGCTATAAATTCAAACATGCAAAGGTGGGGATGAGATATGAACATCGAGGGTGGGTAGAACCGATCACACGGCAGATTTCATTTTACCAGGCTTTTCGAAACAAGTAACAGAGACTCTCCCCACAACGGCACACAAATGCTAATAAAAGCTACTTTAGTTTGGTACCTTTCACCCGTACCAAACTGGTTTCCTTTCACCCATCTGTCATAGGAAACATCCTTGGTCAGTCTTTGATTGTCACAGCTGATCTTCACCCTTGTGCTGATGTTTGACGTATGCAATCTCCGTGCAGGACCACGATCTCCCTGCTGTTCCGCACAACCATTCTGGCTACAGCCAAGACTGTGAGGAACATCGTGTGTTTCAGGCCCCCTCCCATGAAGAGCTACCGGTGAATCATAGGAGACGACAAGGTGTAATACATTTTCAGGCTATTATGAGCGACCAGTTCCCCTAGAAAAGGCCGATAGGTGAAGAAAACCGCGATAAAAGCAACTTTTTTTTTCAAACGCACAGTATGGAACGACGGAAATCGAAGAAGCCAATCGCCAAAAATCCAGTTGCCATAGATAAAATAGCATGACTTATTTTAAAATTATTATTAAAGGAAATGTTTGTAAGATGGGATTTGGCTAACAAACATTGATTATCACTAGATTATTTTGTTACTTTTATGTGCAACACGGATAAGAAATAGAAAGGACAAAAGCTCATGTCGGATACGGCTTCATTGGTAGTCTATTTCACGGGAATGTTGCCAGTCCGACTCTATGGTGAGACATGAGTGGTGTAGCATAGGGTTGGGTACACTTCTTTGTTGTCATGGCGAGCGATGATAGGGGATGGAGTGAAGCCGTCGGTCGTTGGGGAGGTCGGTTTGCCGATTAATGATTATAAGTGCGTTCAAGCTTTCCGAGGTCAGTAGTCGTCTCTCCCTGTTTCATTTCCGTCGGCAACCTCCATCTTTTCTTCGGCTAGCGCGCTTTTGTTCTACGGTTATGTCAGCATCAGGCGGAATTCAGATTTATTCAAGCATATAATAATATTTGCACCTCATCTTAGCTTAAAATGCTAGTTCCATTCAGAACGCAGACAACCAAGGTTCCTTTTTTTTTTGCAGCAAACTTTACATTGGCATGATTGTCGCGGGAAAATGAAATCGAATAATTTTCCGAGGACGTCTCTACGACATTCAAAATTATTTTTTTCTGGTTTCCTTATCAAAGCTAGAGATTACAGTCTGCCTTTTTATTTTAGTCGTTGCGCTGGGATCTCGAGGGGATATTGGTGAAGAACGAAGCTGAATATTTTTAACTTTGATAAAAATGTTCAGATCCGACAAAGAAAAAAGAAAAAACAAAGTAACTCTCAATGAAACCTTGCTTTAAATTTAATTCCATAGCAGATGATAGCGTTGTATACTAGATGATAATTTGGAAGACAGAAAATTATATCTTTGTCTTGACTTTTTGGTAATGGCAAGAAAGACGTCAATCAAGCCGTGTTTCTTTTTTCGTGAGTAAAATGCTAAAACGTTCAAACACAGAAGACATTAGTGATAGACGAATTTTTATAAGCCTCTTATGAAATGCTTTTGATGTTATGAAAAGCAAAGAAAATAATTGGATATTCTTTTTCTTTTATTTCCTGAAAATAAAAACACAGAAAATCATAGCATTGTTTGTGTTGAAATGTGTCACAAAAGAAAAAAATGTCGTCTCTCTCTCCCTCTCTCTCTCCCCCCTCTCTCTCTCTCTCTCCTACTGTCGTAGCGACGGGCACAGTTTCCACTTTTGAGACAAACTGCCCTTCTTCTCATTCCAGCCCTTTACATAGAGCTTGGTAACTCGCTTATGCAAAACACCAACAAGCCAGCTACCAATCACAGTTTCCGTGCCTGTCCACCTCAACTCGCTGTGGGGGTGTCAAGTTGACCGACAAACTCATTACATTGTTAAATATTAATGAATGGAATCGTCTCTATTTCAAACTTGATTCAATTTGTTAATTCTTTCTTAATTTGTTTATTTTCGTAAGGACAAATGGAACAGAATTAAATATAAAGTGGAAATAAATGATCATCTTATTATAGTTCTATCTGTCCATCCCTTAGTTAGCACGTCATGCCAATAAATAATGGACTATTCCGTTTTGCTCGCGTGGAAAGAGGGAAAAGACATATCGGAGATGCTGCTTGGTTTCAGCGAGAAAAAGAAAGAATGAAATATAGAAGAGGTGATAAGATGTCCATGTTTTTTTTTAAATCGTTTCACCACAAGCAAGGCAATAAAGCCACTAATACGCAAGGTGTTAGAGTATATGAGAAAAATATACTATTAAGGAGAGAAGACAGTAAAAGAACAAGAATTACGAAAGCAGAGAATAACGACTGACATTAAGATTTTTCAAGATCAAATTTGACAGATAAGCAAATACCAGTAAAGAAACTGCCACCATAGAAGTTGAGGTTACATCTTGCTATTTCAACTGAAATGTGTCAATGAAATACAAAAAAAAAAAATTGTCAATTTCAAATCTTTTCATTTGTACCCCCTTATTTCTTAAAATTAACGACCAGCATTCCTATTTTGTTAAAGTTGTTAAGCTCAAATATTTAACCATGCGATAGGCGATTTTCTACGGGTGTCTTATTGTCGTAGCTTACTGTTGAGTCTTGACTCATTGTTGAATCTCGCCTATTGCATGGAATAATAATGCAACACAAAATGTACTTAGAACAAGAATGTATTATAACAAGAAAGTGTACACAATAAGTACATATAGTATTTCTGTATATTTCTGGGAAGACGTTCCTGGAGAATGTGTTGACTAGTCGCAGTCGATCAGAGTCTCTAGTTGGATCTCGTGATTCCTTCCCCTCGTCTTCCGGTACCAACCATTATTTATATAGTTGGTAGTCACCTATGCAGATTAGGTGGATCCTACCACAACACTTACTCACTCATTAACTTAAGAATTAAGATTCATCAGAAAATTAAAATGGGAAAACCGTGAAATTTTCACGGGTCTTTCTAGTGATATTAAAATAACGTTTGTTCTTTAGTTAGTTACTATGTATATTCCAACCTGCCAATACCTCATAAATAATGATCTAGAAGAAAAACGGATGAGACGCTGTTTGGTTTAAGTGATGAAAAGAAAGAAAGTTAAGACTGTAAGGCTGTCATGAATTTAGTGTCTGCTTCAGAGAAATTAAAACACTTGTCAATTTCAAATCTTTTCATTTGTACCCCCTTACTTCTTAAAACAACGACCGGCATTCATGGTTATTGCAGTATGACGTTAAAAGTTTAATTTCGAAGGAATCTCTTGCCTAAGATCTATATTCTATATGGATATGTATGCACGCACGCACGCACGCACGCATATATATAGCTGTGTTGATATGAGTTTGTGACCTTGCGTTTCACGGCAGACAAACTGACGATGGCAATGAGCGTGAAACCCAGAGTCACAAACTCACATCAACGCAAATAAATTTGTTAGCTGCATCACTGATATTGAGCGCTTTCCAATAAGTACCGCGCGTATATAATGTATAAGTAATATATATAAAAATTTCATATATATATATATATATATAAATATTTAGATTTATACAGACACACACAAACACAGACAGATATATATATATATATATATATTGTCTTTTTACATGTTCTTTTATCCTTACTTGGTTAATTAACCTTGTTATCATGTACGTCATTCTCTTTAATAGCTTACCCAAAAAATTCAAATAAACAATAGGCCATTCCTTTTTGATTACGAGGTTAGACGGAAGAAAAGACATATCAATGGCGCTGTTTTGTTTTATGGAAAGAAAGAAAAAAGAAAGAAAGAAAAATAAGAAAGAAAGATAAGATAGATTTGATAACACTCTCGTGTGTTTAATGTGTTCCCCTTGTCAATTTTAACTCTTTTCAATTGTACCCCCTTACTTCCTTAAATAACCATCAGCATTCAATTTTATTATTGTAATTGCAATATTTTGTTAAAGTTGTTAAGCTCAAATATTTTACGATGCAATTGGAAGAACTCGCAAGCGGCTTATTCGATCATTAACTTAAGAATTATGTTTAATCAGAAAATGAAATAGCAAAACCATGAAATTGCCACGAGTCCTACTAGTTTTTGTTTATTGCTTTAAATTCAAGCAATTCAAACTAATTTTACAGGGAATAATCTTATTTCTAAAAGTGAAAGGGAATGCTAAGCGTCTTGTTCAAAATATTAAATTCATTGAGTTATAATAGAATTTTGAATGAACATTAAGTGACTTTAATGACAACATTAGATTGTAGCGAGCAAATGAGAGACCAGTTAATATTTCTATTCATTTAATTAGAAAATATTACTAAACTTCCTTACGAGATCATTTAATTCAAAATCAGAGAAGAAAACAATGCCGACATTTTGAATATGCTGATTTATTTTGAAATAGTCGAAAATCTATCCAATTTCTTGTTCGAAGAATTACAAATATTCTGTTTGTTAGTAAATTACAGCTTACTGCCAGAGAAGTACTACTGCAGGGTAGTGGTTAACAAGCTAAACTCACAGAAACATTAGCAGAAATAAATACGGGTGTGCCTGCTATTATGATTATGCGACAGAAAAGAATTATTTTATACTAAAGCTCACCGAATACGAGGCACAAGAGCCACTCAGGGTAGAGGGTTGCTATTAAAACATGGTAGAAGACACGGTTGAGTAATAGATAGCGGCTCGGATTGAGGAATCAGAGAGTCGAGTTCGAATTCCAGTCGGATCCATTACAAAAGGCATGAATCCTCTTCTCCCCCCCGAATAGCCTTGGGTGTCAATTGGTCTAAGAGAAGGAAAAACTCTGAATTCACAACTGCTCTGGAGACGGGTGGGCCCCGTCAGGTTATCTTGCCCAAGAAACACCTTCTACTCCGGCTGCAGTAAACATGGTGCCCCTACGACCCTGCGGGTCACGGGATAAAAAAAGATGATGATGAATGAGGTTTGATATTAATGTAGGAAGAATTGTTAGTAAAGCATATGATGATTGGGAGAATAGATGACGATTGAATCTTACTTGAAAAGGTTAGAACTGTAGTGCCCAGGGAAGCATCCACACGGGAGTCTGTTCCATAAAGTAGCAGTTCTCGGGGAAAATCTGTCTGAATGGGACTTTCTAGTTACATTTGGAATAAGGAGGTAATGAGGGTGATTCGACTTTATGGAACATAGCTGTTAGGAAATGTGTGTGTCTGTGTGCATGTGTGATTCACACGTGTGTATGTGTGTTCGTCTAAATTCAGCTATAAGTCAACCGGGGGGAAAGATATTTTCGCTAGAGGAGGACGAGCCCCGTGTTGGTGTTTCTATCTACGCACTATAAGGGGGAAAGGAGAAAAAAAAGAGAAAGATGAAGATTTTCTCGGTTCTTTTTAGAGGACTTGAATAGCAACACCTAATGGCGTGTTTTGTCAGACTAAGTGGGGGTAACCCCCCGCATTTGTTTATTTTCTCTTTAATTATATATAAAAACTATAAAAAAATGATATTTGAAATCTTTTAGATTGAAAAAAATAAAGGATAACAATTAATATGAGAGATTGTTATTAGGTTCCTAAATCGAATAATTTTAACATTATAATTATCTTTGAAAGTTTCCATGTACAAAGGACGCCAACTTTTTACCATTTTTCGTTTCTTTTTTCTATGAGGGTGCATACAGACAGAATTGTCTTTGGCTTGTCTCTCCAGCTTTATTTTACAAGTAAATACTCAAGGAAATGACGTCATTGATCCTAGAATTGTCATTTTTATTCGTATTATGAATTAATTATATTCCTATCGTTAAAAATATTAAACTCATCTACTGATATCCGCAAATTTCCAACGAGACATCAACTAACGAAGCCCGCTGTTTAAGAGTTAAAGAAAATATTTTCGTCGCTTCTTTCACAAGAAAACCAATTAATAAACTCAATCATCCATAACATAATTAGACAGTTTTATTTCAGCATCGCTGAATTTTCTTTTTAAAATGCTTGCGTATCAGGCGTTCAAATGGTTTCTATTAATTTATCGTTTTAAATGATTTAACGAATGAAGCAACGAAAGAAAGAGTGATGGATAAAATAAAGGTGGAAAGAGAGTGGAGGAAACTAACAAGAGAAAGAAAACTAGAAGAGAAAGAGGGTAGAGGAACGAATAAAGAAAGAGAAATAGCCTAGTGACACAGTGAAAGAATCTAAAAGGAAAAAAAAGAAAGAAAAATGGAAGGAAAGTAAAAGAACGTGAAATCCAGACAATCAAAGAAAAGTAAATGTAATCGCTCAACAACTGCTGCCTTAACTGGTGGGATTATAAAACACACAATAAAGAATAATTCTGCATAAAACTAGAAAGGAAATGAAATTAGAGAGAAAAAGAAAACGGAATCTGTATCAATAGCAACCCAGAACAAATGTATTAACACTATATTGAAGTTGACAGTGAAAAAAACGCAAGTTATTAATCGTTGTTTTTGTCAATACAAAGACGAAACCGTCAATCAGATAATATATTAATACAGTAAATAGCTTAAAAACAGAATACAAACGAAGGTATGACTGGGTAAGAACGGTGATCCACTTGCAATTTTTGTCGCGCAAAAAACAGAACAGAACAAAACAAAACAAAAACATATATTCACAAATAAAAGATTGAAAAAACTAAAATCTCTAAAACTATCAAATTCAAACTGATCACTGAATCGAAGCAAAGGGGCCTAAATCCGACCCATCTTGTTTCATCAAGAACAAATAAGATGTCAATTGGTTGATATTTAAGCGGATCCCAAAGTGAAGTTGAATGGTGAATGAAAATCTGAAGAATTTTGGTAGAGACTTGAAGATATTACGAAAATAAATGGTCGGTTGTAACAATGATTAATGCATTAACTGCGGATGACGCACAATTACGTCAATGCAATTTTATACATCAGATGCGAATGACGGAAATTTCTTTTGCCGCAGAATTGATAACTGACTTGAAACCGTACCAAAGCACATTACAAGTACAGAAAAAGAAAAGGCGATGTACAAAGTCGATATGATTCGCTGGGAAAGGTAATTCATTAGGAACTGTATAAATAACTCGGGTTGTGATCAGACAAATCAATGATTTATGAAATGTCCAGAAGCACTCATATGGAATAAAACATGAAAAGAAAGTGAAAATCTGGAAAAAATATCTGAATTTTATCAACAAGCGAAGAAAATCATGAACAACTCAATTTGCAGTCATACCTATCATTATTGGATCATTTGGAACAATCCCTAAGAGTCTTACAAACAAGTTAAAAAAACTAGAATACTGGGAAAGAATCAACACCATCTAGACGACAGCATCACTAAAATAAACGGGAATACTGAGCAGAGTGATGGGATATTAAAAAACCTTGCATTTGCTTGTGAGAGAGAGAGAGAGAGAGAGAGAGAGAGAGAGAGAGAGAGAGAGAGAGAGAGAGGGAGAGAGAGGGAGAGAGAGAGAGAGAGAGGGAGAGAGAGGGAGAGAGAGAGAGTGAGAGAGAGGGAGAGAGAGAGAGAGTGAGAGAGAGAGAGAGAGGGAGAGAGAGAGAGTGAGAGAGAGGGAGAGAGAGAGAGTGAGAGAGAGAGAGAGAGGGAGAGAGAGAGAGTGAGAGAGAGGGAGAGAGAGAGAGAGAGAGAGAGGGAGAGAGAGAGAGAGAGTGAGAGAGAGGGAGAGAGAGAGAGAGAGAGAGAGAGGAGAGAGAGAGAGAGACTGGGAAACACAAACACACCTATATTTTTTTAAATTGAAATTGGAGTAGATCTGAGTAGCGAAAATAGATCAGAGCATTTTGTTTACTGATGAGGAAATTTGATCTAGGACAGGAGTTGTACCCAATGGAATTTGGGTCATTAGAAGACTATGGAAATTGGTCGAAATAATTTTTATCGGTTAAAACTTGAAATAGAGCAGAGTAAGCAAGAAGGACCTTTACAATTCACATGATTTTGGTTGAAGCAGCCAGGACCTTGTGATGATCGCGTGCGAAGTGGTGGGGACGAGGGTCGGTTATGACTAGCCGGGTTTTTCTATATAAACGCGTAGTTATGCTGAAAAAAGTGGCAGACGGAAGAGAGAGACGGGAGAGGCCGCGATCGGTCGGCGCATCGTCGTCGCATTCGTGCCATCACGCGCATGGGCACCCGCGTTGACCGTTACGGTTCGCGGCGCTACATGAGAGACCGGAGAAAATTCCTGGCGAGACTGGAGAAAGAATGAGCTCGGGCAGAGTTGGGCTAGAGACAGTGGAAGTCGAGTTGGAAACTCGAAGAGGAGAGGAAGTGACGTCAGAGATTGGAACAAAGCGTCCGCTAACATGTACTGTTGATATAAGTACCGCTGCTTCTGCTACCACGAATATTACTACTACTGTTACAACTGCTGAGGAGGAATGCCACTATAAACTTTAAGCCCGTACAGAAATCTTATTCCTCTATCGCAAGTGTCGTATATCGTTTTGAGACGATTTAACGACAAGTTAATTACATACACTCTCTGTGTGTCTAGAATCCAGTGTATGAGTTTTTACGTTAAATACTTTTCTTTTCTGTAACCCGTTTCTTTTCTTTACTATTCTTTTCTGCTATATAAAAGATATTAACAATTCAACCATTGAATAGTTGTGTCAGGCTTTCTGCAGATATTAATTTTTTTTGCTGCATTCTAAATTTCTTAGCACAGACTCCCCAGCCGTGTCTACATCTTCAGTCGACCGTGAATGGATGAACATCACTTCTGCTTTCTGGATCAAACCAATCACAACGTGGGCAGGAGGCAGGATTAAACCAGTGGATCGGTCGAATGATCTACGGATACTCAGGGGACCTATGGCCACTCCCTTAAGTTCGGTTAAGACAGAGTAGACACCTCAACCCAGAGAGTAAGATGTCGGAGGTTGAGGGGCTGGAGCGAAAGTGTTAGAGCTTGACCCCCAATAAAAGCCAATAAATACAACTTTTGGAAAATTCAGTACATTAAAGTTAATAAACATTTTCATAAAAAGACTATTTAAAAACTAAAAAAAGCACCAAGAAACATGAGGTCGATCTTGAAATATCGAATAATTTATAAGAGCTGACGGAATGATGTCAACTGGTTTTCATGGATAACTTTCTCTTCATAGTAATAGAGTGCCTGATCAATCTAAGATTTTATGTCATATAATAAGCAAGGAATCATTTAGGCTATCTCCCTTCGTTTCGCATTCAAACCGACACTCACTTTCTTCATAGAAGACCTCAAATGCATCTAAGATAGCGACTGCGTTTCAAAACATATTAGATCAAATTTATTCATTCAATAAAACATTAACTCCAGATCAGTCAATAAATTAATTTATTTGCTTATGGAACTGATTGCATTTTTAATTGGGCATTGCCATTCTAAAAAAAATAAATAAAAAAATTCGCAGAGTAAAAAGTTATTCGACAAATAATAGAAAATAGATTTAAAATTCTATACAAAATAAAAATGTAGATCGTTACATTATGTGCACCAAACATTAATTTTGAAAAAATGTTTCCAAATATTTGAGAACATTCTAGAAGTTCCAGAGAAGAATATTCCCGGATACTTTAATTCAAATTGTTGCTATGTGCATGGTGTCTAATAGCACCAAGAATTATTCAAGAATAAAAAAAAGGTCTTATTTCCCAAATGTTTTAGATCAACAAAATGTCCGGATTTTTGTTCAAACCACTTTTCTTATATATGTCTGGCCGTTCACAAGCCATTGATAGTTGCGTTAGCATGAAGTCACTAGTCATAGTGACCGAGGCGTTGAGCGTACTGATCTAGTACAACCATATCACGCAATCACTTCCATAAATTGTACGTAAGTTTCGCTCAGCATAGTTGCAGTATAAAGCATAGGTTGGCTTTCTGGATGTTAAAGAAACGCTAATGTGCCTGAGATGGCAGCTTTATTAAGGATAAGCTAGCCACCATTGTAGACTCCGAGATTGACAGATTTTCTGCTAAAACAGTATAGCAAATCGAATAACGGTTCCATTATTTCATCAGGGTAATGCACTGTTTAAATGCGCATTCTCGCATGTATATCTGCCTTAAAGCTTAAAGAGTTACTTCTCGCGATAAGATTTTTGCTGATATAAGATTATTATTATTAGACCCTTTTTTTCTTGCTAATTTCGGCATTTTAAGATTTTACCAATTCCACAGAACTAAATGGCAGGTTTTTAGTTTTTATATCACGTATGTATTCTCATATGATATATACATACACACACATGTGTGTATGAATTTCGTGCTATAGAAACTAACAAACACTTGTAGATATAAAGTTCAAGTAGTCTAGATATGAATGTAATTTACCTGCATGTATCTCTATACACGTATTTATTTAAATGTGAACGCATGCATTAAAACCATTGTTGAGAATTCAACAGAATTAAAAGAGAATGTAAATTGATAAAGGATTTTGGCTTGAAGCCTCGAAGGCGATATTTTAAATATGTTCCTTATGCAAGAAGCTCTAACGATGTTATCAGTGAACGTTTTGCGCGCATAATTTATAGAATTTGGCAGCTAAATTAGATCTAAAACTATTTCACAGATTTCCCAAGGTTACGGAGAAACACTGACAGCACGAAATACGAAATCGATAAGTTGTATCGATTTAGTTGCAGAAAAATATAAAAACAGCACCTGTTTAGCGACAGAATAGAAGCAACAAAATTTAAACATATTTATCGAAAATGAATTTTCTGAGCAAAGTAAATTTCGTGAGCAGTTCGTGAATTGATTTTCCGTAACTGAAACATTCTCTTCAGTTTGTCTCTAATTGAACCTTTCCGAAACAAGGATTTGCATTGTGTATAGAAAATAAATTCATTGATTTTTCTCATTAATTTTTAAAACACTTGTTCGAATGAGGCTGTATTTCATCCCATTGATGACATTGGTTTCTTGATACTGAAATTACCGACTATTACTGAGTGATGGAATCGCTCTAGTCTCTTATTTCATTTATTATATAAGATACCTAAAAATTCTAAATAATTTATTCTGATAAGTAATTATTTAATGTCTAAGGCCCAGATAATAACGTCAGTGTATTGAAATAGTAAATACTTCGACTGACGGATGGAATCATCATTGGCTTTTTTTCCTTTTATCATAGTTTTCACCCACTCCAATTTTCGCTCCCTGTCGTAGTGTGGTCACAAGTGTGCCTCATTTCTTCACAGTGTTATACCAGTGGAAGGGTAAGCAACTGATTAGATTACTCAGGCCAAAGGTTATCAGGCAGACTAATGGGAACAACATTATTTACATTATTCGGACTATTGTCCTCATCTTTGTCGCCATATTTATTACAACGTTTCGGTCGTTGTACGCTCCGGCCTTCTTCGGGTGGTTGGAATATCGAACTGAACCATTTATTTCACTCACTGGGGTAGACTGTTCTCGTTCCACGTGCCATGTTTAATGGATGTCAGTTATCAGTTATCTCCTGTTAATACCCCTCTCCAAGTTCTCCACTACCTTAACAGGTATCGAACTCACACTATTTGGGTCCTATCACTGGATCTAACTAACGCCTTTATCCACTGTGCCATGTGTTCTAAAGGACACATTGCACAAACGTTGTAATAAATATGGCAACAAAAATGAGGACAAGAGTTCGAATAATGTAAATAATACTTCAGGTGGTTGGAATGTCGAACTGAACACTTTATTTCGCTCACTGGCTTAGATTTTTCTAGTTCCACGTGCCATGTTTAATCCTCAAGGGCACATGGCACAGTGCATAAAGGCGTTAGTTAGATCCAGTTACAGGCCCCAAAGAGTGTGAGTTCAATACCCTGCTAATTTTCAGAGGGAAATTAACAGGAGATAACTGATAACTGACATCCATCAAACATGGCATTCGGAACTAGAACAGTCTAATCCAGTGATCGAAATAAAGGGTTCAGTTCGACATTCCAACCACCTGAAGAAGGCCGGAGCGTACAACGGCCGAAACGTTGTAATAAATATGGCGACAACGATGAGGACAATAGTCCGAATAATGTAAATAATGTACATAATACCTCATCTCAGAAATATAGACAGATACTGAACGGCCGAAACGTTGTAATAAATATGGCGACAAAGATGAGGACAATAGTCCGAATAATGTAAATAATGTACATAATACCTCATCTCAGAAATATAGGCAGATACTAATGGGAACAACTTTGCTCAGGTGTTAAATGGGTTTGCGTAGAGCCAACAATCTTACGTAGAACACTAACACTATGAAAACATCGAAGAAAATTCAAAATGACAACGTTGTCTAAGCGAAAAGGCCTTTATATCGGTGGAAACCCTCACCAATATGCCGAAGAAAAGGTGATTTATAGAATATACAATTATAGAGAATTGAGGCTCCTGTCTCCCCAGTAAGGTCATGAAATGAAAGAAGTTTTTGACTGCAATTTCCGTGACCAATAGGTAAATTTCCGCAGGAACATGCGCGGTTAAAATCACCACAGTGAGTATCATTGTGAAATATTCGACGCAGTGGAACACCCAACTTAAGAGATACTAGAATTTGCTGGGGCACTAATGAATACCTGAGATCATCTCAATTATCCGATGTAATTATCAAGGCATGATCTCAAGAATAGCCCGTGTAGGTCGACTATTGGCCAGTTTCAAGTTTCAAACTTTAGTTCGTCACTGGTACCTACTCCGGTATCCCTGCATCCCATTAGAATGTCTGAAGACCAACTTCTCGAGAGCTCCTCTCTGCGGCTGCTCGGTTTCACGCTGTCCGCTGATCTGAGATGGAACAAATACATCGAGTCAATTGCATCATCCACCGCAAGGAAAGTTGGCTCCCTGTACCGAGCCAGGAAATTTTTCTCCCCGGAATCGATCCTCCAAATCTATAAATCGACCATTCGCCCTTGCATGGAGTATTGCTGCCATATATGGTCTGGATCCCTGCTGTTTGCCTCAGGGTTCTTGATAAGATCCAGAGACTGATCTGTCATCTCGTCTGCAGTCGCTCTCTCACAGACGCGACGTTGCCTCGCTCTGTCGTTTTTACAAATACTTTCACGGTAATTGCTCCGAGGAGCTGCTTTCGCTGGTTCCTAGGCCTCATGAATTTAAACGTCCTACGAGGCTGGCATCCCGCTCCCACCCCTACACCGTGGAAACTGTTAGATGTAGACGTCTCTTCTACTCCAATAGCTTCATGGATCGCACCTCTCGCCTGTGGAACTCCCTTCCTTATTCCTGTTTCCCTGACAAATACAATCTCCAACTATTTAAGTGTAACGTCAATCGACATCGCCAGTTGCCTTAATCTATCCACTTCCCTTCTCCACATCCTTTCACCTTTCATTCCTATCTGCTCTCGCTCCAAATCTTTTGTAACCCCTTGCCTGGATCAATCCACTATCTTTCTCCACATCCTCTCCTTTACCACTCCTATCTGCTCTTCCTGCAAACCTTCTGTAACCCCTTGCGTGCTAGTGGCTTCCAGCCTTGCTTGGGGTGATAAGCTTAAAAAAAATTAAAAAAAGAAAAAATTCTCTTTTTACTCCTCATTATAGGATGAATCATGGAGATCATCTTAGCAAACAGGGACACTATAAGTCAGTGTGAATGATAATTGACGTCCTCTTCGCTGATAACTTGACACTTCTTTCGCTCAACCGTAATCAGATGGTGAAGAAGATTGTCTGGTAAAAACATTGGAAGGAAAACAAGGCTTCAGATAAAGAAGGAGAAAATTGAACTCATAAACTCTCACGGCTCCAATCACTGTGTGCAGATAGATAGACAGTTTGTTTGTTTAACCAGCATATCGACCTTCGTTGGGCCATTTAATGCTGAAAACTTTTTTTTTTTTTTTTTCAAAAAAGTATATTGGTAATATTGTTTTTCAAAAAACTATAGCTGGTAATATTGTTTTTCAAAAACGTATAGCTGGTAATAATATTTGTTCAAAAACGTATAGCTGGTAATAATATTTTTTCAAAAACGTATAGCTGGAAATAATATTTTTTCAAAAACGTATAGCTGGTAATAATATTTATTCGAAAACGTATAGCTGGTAATATTATTTTTTCAAAAACGTATAGCTGGAAATAATATTTTTTCAAAAACGTATAGCTATTAATAATATTCTTTCAGAAACATGATAGCTGGTAATAAAATTTTTTCAAAAACATATAGCTGGTAATAATATTGTTTTCAACAACGTATAGCTGGTAATAATATTGTTTTCAACAACGTATAGCTGGTAATAATATTTTTTCAAAAACGTATAGCTGGTAATAATATATTTTCAAAACGAAATGTGCTGGAAAAGACCTGGAAGTTTGGAAAAGACATGGAAGTTCACTATTTACCCATAGCTGGGACCCCAACAAGTGCTACCACCCCGGGTCAGGGTGGACCTGGGAACACCAGCAATTAAGAGGTGGTTCTACGCTTCCTCAAAACCTCCTGATCAGAGGCCTTGCTGTTGGATGAAGTTTAACGTCGTACCCAGGACGACTGTGTGCAGAAAGCCAATCAAAAAGGATGCACAATGTATAATTAGGAGCCGTGGCAGAACGAGAGTCGTTGGAGTTAAAGTTACGCTTTTTGTGGTAGTGATCTAGAGATCTAGATATTCGTTGTCCTGAGGATTATCTGGACCACCAGAGAAATCGGTACAATGACAAAATAATCAATAGTTATACTGATGTTGTAAATGCGCCTCAGGCACGTGTAGATAAATGTCTGCAATTTTTTTACTGCAACACTGCAGTTCTTCATGCTACATTGACTTATCAACACGTGTCTGGGGCGCATTTTCAACATCAGGTGGCGAGGCCATACCACCAGTGAGAAATTGTCGCGAAGAGGACTGAGAGTTCCTGTTACAAAGAAGATCTTGCGGAGGCAGTGAAGCTGGATAGGACACACTCTCAGGCAAACAGCATTCAACATCACCCACCAAGCCAAGACAGAATACACAAGGGCAAAAGAAAAGGACGACCAAGAAAAATCTGGAGATGTAGCACTAAGAACAAATCAGAAAGTTTCTGTCTATATCTCTGAGATGAGGAATTATCTTTCACTTGCATTATTTACATTACTCGGACTGTTCTCCTCATCTTGATTGACATATTAAAAACCTTTCGGTCGTTGCACGCTCCGGCCTTCTTTAGGTGATTGGAATTTCGAACTGAACCCTTTATTACGTCCACCGGTGTGTGTGGGGGTGTGTGTGGATAAGGTAGATTTTTCTAGTTCCACGTGCCATGCTTCTTCCGGATGTTTGTGTTATTTCCCTTTAACTGAACTCTCCAAGTTTTTGGTTCAACACTGCTGTGGCCTGGTATTGAACTCACAACTCTTTGGGTCTAGTCACTGGATCTAAGCAACGTCTTTTATCCACTACGCCATGTGACGTTGAGGACAAAATAAAGGGTTCGGTTTGAAATTCAAATCACCTGAAGAAGGCCGGAGCTTACAACGGCCGAAACGTTGTGAATATAGCAATGAATATGAGGATAACAGCCCGAATAATGTAAATAATGCAAGTGAATGAGAAAGATGGAAAAGTAACTGGATAGAAGCCACGACAAGAGCTTATAATCGATGGCCTATGCTCTTCCAGGAACAAAAGGCTCTAATAATAAATACATAAATCGAAGGGAGAAAGTCTTTAATTTCTAAGGGTAGTTGATGCAAATCAGAGTAAGCATTAAAACACTGCATAGCCAGACATAGGTCAGTTATGGGAGTCGGTGGTTAGCATAACCCTATTGCAGACGCCCTCTCAGACACACGTCTTTTTTTAACACCCGTAAAGCCAACCTGTGGTTTATATCGCATCTATGCTGAGCAAGCCTTACAAATTCTGGGACAGATCACCAAATTTGACGTTATCCCTAGCTGAACAAGGTTAGTCAGCTGAAACCCGCAGTCACTATAGATTGAAGCTTCGTGTTAGAGCAACCATCACCAGCTTCCGAAAAGGTCGTCAATCCAATTTCCCGCACAAGGTCGGGGGAACCAATGTTATGGTTTTCAGATGCTTACAAATGGTACCGCAGGCCAAAAAAAAAAAACAATATCTGAACAAATCAAACATTTCGAAATTGGAATCCGGACCTCATGGTCGGAACACTAACATTCTAATTATACGATCGCATGCCCATTACTCTAAGGATAACCTTATAATTCCAGAAAATTTATCGAGCCAAGTAATTTTTTTAATGTCGGTGCCAATGATACGATTTAAATTTATCACCCATGTGTATTCTACTGGGATTTAATTAGATATAACCTCAAGTAGAACGATATATCGGCTATAGAGGCTGAAAAATTGTGTAACATCCTGTACCGATCCGAAAATTACCTGTTTCTTCCTGCTGCATTCTATCTCTACAAGAGTCAAATGAGTGACCAAAAATCGAGTATTGCAGCCCCGCTATCATTCGTTCGTGACTTGAATACCGTTACCATATTTGGTTTAGTGCTCTTGACAAAATCCAGAGAAGGATCTGCAATACAATCGATCCTCACCTGGCATCTCATTTCCAATCACTTTATTACTGACGTGATGTGGCTTCCCCCTGTTCTACAAATATTTTCATAGCAACTGCTTCAATGATTTTTTCCCTGGTGCCCTAACTACATGAATTTAAGCGTGCTACTAGATTGGTCATTAGGTCTCACCGTTTTAGTGTTGAACTAGATAGATGCAAACGCCTCTTTTATTTCAAAAGTTTTTTCTCGCACTTCCCTGCTGTGGAACGCTCTTCTATTTCTTGCTTCTCTGATAACTACAATCTGCAAAAAATTTAAGTGCAACATTTTCCGCCTTCTTAAACGATGTTCCTTTTTTGTCCTTTCCTCAATCCTCCCTATTGTCAAACTTCTTATTCTCTTTCACTTTCCCTCCCTGTAACACCCTGCATTCCTGGTGTTGTTGCTTTGCTGGGGTGAGACAATTAAAAAAAATGTCTGGGTTGGAGCTGCTCAATCTTAAGTTTCTAGCCTCGATCGAGTTCTAAATGAATTTTTTTTGCGGCAATGTTTCTGATGAATTGCTTGCCACCATAAACGGCCCCTCCTATAAACGGAACGTTTCTAGCATCTGGCTACTCTATCTACTCGTTCCCTTCATATTCCATTAGTAAAGATGAAGTTCCACCCAAACAGATTTTTCTCCAGAAGTCTTAGCCTCTTCAAATTGAAGATCAATTCTTATTTATCCTACTCATCCTCATAATATATACACATAGTCCCATCCTTAGACACCCTTATATATTCTCAATGTGATGTTTATTTGAAGGGGATTGTTTCGTTTGCTTTCATATCGTTAGACAGTCTTCTTAATATTCTGTATCTTTTGTGTTTTGTTTACTTTCGCAACAATAACTTCTTAAAATATATTCTTACATACCAGATTGAAGTCTCGTCTTAATATCTAAAAGAAGCCCAAACTGTTAATTTAAGCGACCCATACGGCTGTCCAAAGTAAATGATATTTTGCATATAAGATTGAAAGACCAAATCCAATCTGGTTGGAGAAATACGGAAAGAAACATGAATTGTAATTACATTATTCATTTATATTATATACCGTACCTATGAAGACTAATGTGTATGTCTCACTATTCATAAATACATTGGACTCTATTGTAAGTGGGAGTAATATGCTGTCTAAGTAGTCTACCACTAGCAGTGGTTTACCTATTTCACACCGCTGGCGAGTATTGTATTTTGTTGATGTTATAAAAATTACCATTTCATTTCCAACCTCCGCTTTGGTTATTCCTCTTTCAGTAACATTTCCTAGGTTACAACACACCCTTAAAATACCCTCATTAAGTAACCCTTTACCTTGACTTAGGTCTTATATTGGATGAGTATTAGTAAAAGGAAATAAGATCAAAACTTTAAGCAATAAGCAGTGAATATAAGAAGTAGTTACATATTTTGGTACAGATGTATAAGAATGGTAAATAAAATACTGAGGTTGGAACATTGGTAGGTTTTACGAGGAAATAAAAGATTTAGAATTCAGGAAACTGCAGATGAAGCATTTGAAGAATTTATGGCATCAAAATAAATGTTTCTATAAAAATTTGATATTTATTTTCATATTACGCTGGGAAAATCATTTGTTGTGAAAAGCGTAACTATTAAAAGAATTTTATTTTATTTATAATTTGGTCACTTTTCTTGCTTAACAATTTTTCTCGCCAGAATCTATCTTATAAGTCTATCATTCATCCATGCACTGAATATTGTTGCCACGTCTGGTGTGGTGTTTCAGCGAAGTATTGACAGATTCTTGATAAAGACGAATCTGCAATTTTATTGGTCCTGACCTGGCATCTCCGTTTCAGTTACTTTCACACCGTGAAGTCGTTTTCTATAAATCTTTTCATGGTAAATGTTCTGATAAACTTTCCATTTTGGTACCTCGAATTGACGAATTTAAGCGCAGTACTAGATTGTCAGCTAGGTCTCATTCATATACAACTGAAATGGGTGGATGTAGGTATAATTTTTCTGCTAGTAGTTTCTTCTTTCGCGCTTCTCAGTCGTAGAAAACTCTTCCTGAAGAATTAATACAAGTAAAAGGTGTGTTACTAAGCTGATTGATGTTACCTTCAGCGTTCCGACTCCAGAATTTCGTAGACGGACCCGTTCCTCCTCTCGTCAGGGGGTGTCAGCAATTGATTACTTATACTTCTCGATCATTGCACTTATCATTGGTGCAAGTTTTTTTTTTCATAGCATATGTGTGCGTTTGTGCGTTCGCGCGCGTGCACCCATCCGCCCGTCTGTGTGGATGTGCGTACGTGTTGAATGTCGTGATTATTTGTGCTTTTCCTCTTTTTTTTTCACTTAACATTCAATCCTTAACCTTTACACTCTTTTTTTTCTTTTTCCTTTTTTGTTTAAATCGTTACCACTTAACTTCCGGATCTTCTAAACATCCTGTCGCCGTTAATTTGTGAGCGTTCTTTTTTTGTCTTAAGTTAGGAAAGTTGTATTTTATTTATTACACACACACACACACACACACACACACACACACACACACACACACACACACACACACACACATATATATATATATATATATATATATATATATGTGTGTGTGTACTTATAAATGGTTATATGCATGTACAAATATTTTTATATGTGTATTATATGTACATGATATATTCAAACATGTATACACTCATCGTTATCCTTCAGTATATATATATATATATATATATATATATATATATATATATATATATATATATGTATAATTCAAATTATCCTTGATAAATTCCCTGAAACAGCGAAAGTATTTGGACTCACCATCAACATAAAGAAGACTGAGTTAATGTACCAGCCAGTACAAGGCGATCCATGTCTCACAAATCGTTCCGTATTCATTGATGATACAGCATTAAAAGCATTACGCCCTCTCTTTTGTTAATCTAGACACGTGAATGTGGGGAGACGGGGAATACCTTGTATGCCAATTACACAAAATATTTTTATATATGCATATTGTATATGCATCGTAAGTATTAACGCTCATTAACATTAACACTCTCACTAAAACTCCCTAGAAACAATTCACTGTTAATAACTCATTCCCGAATTATCCCCTTATTCTGTTGGTATAGTAAACCGAAGGGTGCACATCCTACGCATGCCCCACCGAAATATTACCATGCACCACCGGTTGGGCATGCGCTCCATGTTGGGAATCATTGCTTTAGAAGTAACCGGAAACCCAATCCTAAACAGGAGATAAGATGTAAAACTCTACGTCTAATCCTGTTTAAAAAACCCGAAGAGGGATGTGACCCGGGCGATGGGCGAACCTATGCTGTAACCGTTCCTCGAGTTTGATCGTTGTAGTCTGGGGGAATTCTCATTCTCTGCGCGAGGATGTCACCCATAGTCATCATTTATTCCTATCGCTCCTTCTCCTAATATCCGGTTACACTTTAACTATTTTTGTAAGATACCGGAAACCCAGCGACGTAGGTGGCTATAGCGATTTTGAATACACCTCATCGGAGAATTCTCCGATGAGGTGTATTCAAAATCATAAAATATTATCTCAATATTCTCTTGCATATTTTTCTAGGCTCTGTAACATGATCGACATCTGCTTAGAATTTGCCAGGCAGTTTAGCCAGTCAGAATGCCATAATGTTAAACCATCTGTGGCAAATGATTGCATTTTTTTTCCTTTTTATCCTGTCATCATCGTGAATTCAAATTGCCAATACTCTGACTTGAAATCTAATACCGAGAAGAAGAAGAAAAAACCATACTGAACTTAGGAATGCTCAAATTTGATCAATAATTCTAAGCCGGGTGTTCATTTGTAGTAATTTTATTACGTGCCCTAAAGGCCATGCACCGTGAATTGCTGCCAAACTCTATTTCCAACCACCCATATTGGAAAGCTTGATCATAATATAGCCATTGAGTGTATAATTTCTTTTATTGCTTCATTTACAATTTTACTTTGTGCCAGTGGTGTATAGTATCATATGGTGGCATTTTTCTAAATAGGTACATGGCCTCCTGTATCGATATCGATTAATGGGGGCAATGATTGAGGTAGAACAGATGCTTTGAAAATTATGCCCCCTGCTAGCGAGCGAATTCCTATTTTCTCTGAATAGTTTGCCTATTTCTACACAGTGTTCATTCAGAATTACTTTTACTTCCTCAAACGCGGCGTGCGCTTTCATCAAAGAAGTCCGCTTTTTCCGCGAGCCTCGATTTGGATATAATGCTTGGCGCGAAACTCATTCAGAAATATCTAAACTGATATATGGATATCTAAATATCTAAATTCGTATCAAAATATCTAAATTGATATCTATATATCTACATTGATATTTAAATATCGAAATTGATATCTAAATATCTACATTGATATCTATATATCTACATTCATATGTAAATATCTAAATTGATACCTAAATATCGAAATTGATATCTAAATATCGAAATTGATATCTATATATCTACATTGATATTTAAATATCGAAATTGATATCTAAATATCGAAATTGATATCTAAATATTAAAATGTCTAGACTGATATGTATCCAAATTGATATCTAAATGTCTAAATTGATATGTAAAATGAAATCTAAATATCTACATTGATATCTAAATAGCTAATCTGATATCTAAATATCTAAATTGATATCTAAATATCTAAATTGACGTTTATAGATCTACATTGATATGTAAATATTTAAATTGTTATAGATTATCTAAATTGATTTCTAAATATCTAAATTCATATCAAAATATCTAAATTGATACATAAATATCTAAATTTATATCTAACTATATGAACTGATATCTAAATATTTAAATATCTATCCAAATTGATATCTAATTATCTAAACATCTAAATTGATATTCAAATATATATATTGATATCTAAACATCTAAATTGATATCAGACAGGGGTCTATCCCAGCGTGAAGCACCTTTGGAAAGTGCCGGAAAACCATACCACGGGTTGACTGGAAGCTGTCGGTGGTTGTGCTTAGCACGATATCACAAGTCATCGTGACCGAGGGTTTTTGCGTGCTCGCCAGATTGTTGATCAAGCTAGACAACTCGCTCTCTCCCAGAAACTGTAACTAGAGTCCGTTCGGCATAGTTGCAGTATACACCATAGCTGGGGTCTCTGGGAGTTGAACAAACACAAATGACTTGAGTAGACAGACATCCTCGTGTACGATTGGTGGCGCCATTTACAAGAATGTCCGTATTATTTACAGATCCGTAAGTAGTAATGCATGATATGTACTGTGTACATTGAGGGTGATTTAGCTGAGAGAACTTTTCCGAATTGGTTCGCTAAATAATTTAGAGTTGGTGTTTGCAGCCTTATAGATGAAAAACACTTAGGCAGATAATCCACGACATGCGGCGACCATATCAAGGCACTGATTGAGAATAAGCCGCATTACACAACGCGGGAATTGGCAGAAACACTAAATTTATCAAAATCCACCACCCATGAGCGCTTAGCGAACCTTTTTTTACTCAAATCATGACGATGTTTGGCTACCACATGATCTGAATGAAAGTAATCTTTTGGGTCGCATTTCATCTGCGATTTGCTGTATAAACTCAATGAAAATGTTCCCTTTTTGAAGCAAATTGTGACGGGTGATGAGAAATGGTTAGTTTACAACAATGTTTATCGAAAAAGATCCTGGAGTAAGCGACATAAGCCAAATTTAGCCACCTTAAAAGCAGTTCTTCACCCTCAGAAAGTCATGCTCTGCATCTGGTGGGATTGGAAAAGAATCCTGTACTATGAGCTTCTGCCAAGTAACCAATCAATTTATTCAAGTATTGCTTGCAACGGGACGAATTAAATGCAGCAATTCAAGAAAAACGCACAGAATTCGGGAACAGGAAAAGTGTTGTTTTCCATCAGGATGGTGCCAGACCTCACGTTTCTTTGGCGACTTGGCAAAAATTGATTGCAGCTTACTTAGGCTGTGTTACCCCCACTCATATTCACCAGACTTTGCTCCTTCGGATTTTCATTCATTTAGGTCCTTGCAAAATAATCTCAGTGGTAAAAATTTCGATTCTTTGGACAACATAAAAAAACACCTTAATGAGTTCTTTGTCGAGAAACCACCGAAATTCTGGGAAGATGGAATCTTTAAGTTGAAGGAAAAATGGTGAAAGGTTGTGCAACAAAGTGGTTCATTTGGTTAAATATTTAATGGCATAATTTTGTTTTGTATTTTAATTTCCCTTAAAAATCGGCATGAGCTAAGTAAAAGTTTGTCACTTAGCTGCTTGGTGTTATCTTCAGCATCCCGACTCCAGAGTTTCGAAGCCGGACCTGTCCGTCTACTCTTCAGGGATATCACTTTTTCTTTTTTATAAACTTATCATTGGTGCAATTTTTTCCGTATTGTTTGTGTGCGTGTGTACGTTTCAGCCCGTGCAGCCATTCACCCGTCTATGCGGCTGTGCGTAAGTGTTGAATGCCGGGATTATTTGGGCGGATGTGTGTACGTGTAGGGTGCCGTTATCATTTGTCCTTTTCTTCGTTTGTCTTTTTTTACTTTACAATCACTACTTAGCTTTTTCTCTTTTTCTTCCATTCCCTCTTTTCTTGAGATTAGTTGCCATTTTCTGGCTAATTATTAAGTTCTCTAGACATGCCAGCGTTTTTAATTTTTGAGCGTTCTGGTGATGGTTAGCGATATTGTATTTTGTTTTTTTTTACACAAATAATTGACATCAATGCTTAAATGATAAATATATTTTGATATTTTGAACGAAATATAATTTGGTTTAACAATTTAAAAAAATGTCAAAACCAACACTGGTAAAATTTCTCTTAATTTAATCCATATAACATTGCTCAACAAAATCTTCAATAAGAACAACATTAAGATCAGTTGCAACTGCACCAAAAACCTCAAGCTGCACATAGCACAGCAGAGCAATATAATATTATACAAATATTTAAACAACCTCAATAACCATATTAATACCAACAAAAACTGCCATTACCGAAAAAGCAGTAGCTGTTCACTAAATTATAAATGTATAAATAAAGGCATTATTTACAAGTCTAAATTGAACATAATAGCGAGACTAAATTTTATTTTGGATAGCGCACGATGCCTTTCAAAAGCTATTTAAAGAAATAAGAAACAGGAAAATTTTGTCAGAAAGAAAAAAAAAGAATATTTTTTTATATAAGCGTTTCACCCCAAGGAAGGCGGGAAGCAACTAGCATGCAAGGGGTTACAGAGAATTGGAGCGAGAGCAGATAGGAGTGATAGAGGAAAGGATGAAGAGAAGGATAGGGGATAGATCAGGGCATTTGGAGACGTCGATTGACATTACATTGAATAGTTTAAGATTATAGCTATCAGGGAAACACGAAGAGGGGAGGGAGTTCCACAGGCGAGAGATGCGAGACTTGAAGCTATTGGAGTAGAAGAGACGGCTATATTTAACATTTTCGACTGTGAAAGGGTGTGAGCGAGATGCCAACCTAGTAGAACGTTTAAATTCATGAAGATTGGGAACCAGCGAAAGCAGCTCATCGGAGCAATTACCATGGAAGTATTTGTAAAAAAGACAGAATTATGTAATATCGGCTCTTTTCTATGGCAGTGAATGCTAGAAAATCTTCCATAGATGAAGAGGAGACTGGAGGCAAGAGAAAAGCGTTGCTATAGAACAGTGCTGAGACTGCCATGGATCTAATGTGTGAGCAACGATGTAGTTTTAGAGCAAATGGAAAAAAAGGACAATTATAATTGGTATTGGAAAGAGATAGTTGAAATTTCTAAGACAGATAAATGGCGTCTTATGAGTTCAATTTAGTTCAAAAAATTATTTTGATCTTTGTAAGATGTTCTTTCTTTTATTGTTTTCTTTCATTCCGTTAGTTTTATTGGGGTGCATGCCACTGTCTCGAAGTATGTATACCTGCGCACCGTTCTTGTCTTCAGTGTCTTTCTATTCAGTGTCTCAATTTAACTTCCCCTTACTGGTATTTTCCTCTGTGGACTACTTACTTTTTATATTCAAAATTCCATTCCAATACCTTTACTGAATCTTTCAGATTTATTGAACGGTGTTTCGCGTTCGGTACTAGCATATCATTTCATCTCCTCCATTTGACTGTATCCTTTGTGTTTCAGAATTGGCAACCTTTTAACAGTTTTTAAAAGTTGATTTAGTGGTATCACATCTACGACAAATACGGATTAAAAAATCTCCCTGAAATATACCTCTTTTTTTTTACAACTTTTAAGGATTCTGAGCCGGTGGTTACGTTCCTTTCTATCTTTTCCAAGGAATTATCTATGAATTTTGCTACTGATTTGTCAATCTTCAATGTTGTGAGGTATTCGAATATCCAACTATGGGTAAAATGCTGTATGTCTTTTTATAGTGTTTCGAGTACAAATTGTTTTTCTTTAGTATCATCAGGTCAGTTTAGAGCAGGTCATCTGGCCCTTCGGTTCATCTAAATAAAATCTATTCGTCTGGCAATAATCATCTGGTATACATGAATCTGTATACTTTTTTTTTACTATTTGTCAAGTTAACATTTTCCACATATGTAGTAAGCATGTGATCAGACTATAGTTGCTACTTTTTGGAGTAATTTCTATGAAGTTTATTCTGGTTATCTCTTCTGGAATTTTTCTCTTTGTTTTAAGCAGTGTTGAAGCATCTGAATAAATCTCTCATGCTGCATTATAAAAAACTTAAATACCCGGGATTCCATCATGTTCTGATGCTTTTTTGTTGACCATTTTTCGGAGTGTCTTCTTTAAGGGTGAAGAAATTAACTCTATTCTAATTCTTTCTTCTACTTACCGAAGATCGTTACTTATTCTTGTTAACCATTTTTTACACTATTTACATTATTCGGACTATTGTCCTCATCTTTGTCGCCATATTTATTACGACGTTGTACGCTGCGGCCTTCTTCAGGTGGTTGGAATGTCGAATTGAACCCTTTATTTCGCTCACTGGGGTAGACTGTTCTAGTTCCACGTGCCATGTTTAATAGATGTCAGTTATCTCCTGTTAATTTCCCTCTGAAAGTTCTCCACTCTCTTAATCGGGTATTGAACTTTGTGTCATGTCAATGGATCTAACTAACTTAAAAGCACATGGCACGTGGAATTAGAACAGTCTCCCCTAGTGAGCGAAATAAAGGGTTCAGTTCGACATTCCAACCACTTGAAGAAGGCCGGAGTGTACAACGGCCAAAACGTTGTAATAAATATGGCGACAATGATGAGGACAATAGTCCGAATAATGTAAATAGTGTACATAATACCTCATCTCAGAAATATAAACAGAGACTTAAACATTTTTGTACTTTCCCATGTTCCTTTTGTTATACAATATTCCATTCAAGAAATTATTTACATCAGTAGAATCTGGTTTTACGTTTTTTTCTCATTTCCCGTTTTATGACTTGGTAAAATTTCCATTTGTCTTGCAATGTGCAGTTTGGAATTGGCTAGTTCTTTGTAGCACTTTCGTTTTACTACATTAGCTAGTCTTTTATTATATTCGTTTAGTTACAAGAATTCCTTTATACCTTATATTTGATATGACATATAATGTTTCATAGTTCATTATTGCAATGCGTATTTTATAGCAGCGTTGCGCTTCTCTGTAATTAGGTGATCAGCCTTTCTAATCTTATTTCCCAAGCGGGTTTGTATTTGCTGGTTGCACGAGCTTACCATTGGTGTTACAAACCTCTCAGTTCCGTTCTTTGGCTTAATGTAGCCGAAACCTTTGAGCTTCGTTTTATCTTTCCTTTTAATATATTTCAACACACCATTGGCGTATTCTGTTGCTGCTTCTAGTTTCAGCCCCTCAATGGTGGTAATCAGTTTACTTTGTTCATTTGTTAGTTTATTTAGTATTTTTCATTGGATTTCTCCCTTTCAATTAGGAAGGATGTTTCTAAGTGTTCGTAGTCTTTTCTTGGTTCTTATTTTATTCTTTACGTGATTTCCAATTTTCATTGACTAATTTCACGTGAATTTCCTTCTGGGATCACACTAAAATGCCACAAAGAAAATCAACCTAACATGCAGACTCATAAACCCAACTCAAAGTGAACGAGGTAAAATAAGTAAAACGATACTAGAAAGAATTAATTCAGAGCTAAGGAAGAAGTTTGGAGTAAATCAAAAGAAAAACACGAAAACAACTATACAGACTGGTTCCCCAACATAAAAAACAATCATAATTGCCAATTTATACAAGTAGATATAAAAGTATTCTACGGTTTTATAACAGAACTCATGTTAAATAAAGCCATCAACTGAGCTGTAGAACTAATAAGAATATAGACAAACGAAATCAAACTAATTAAACACTCTTATATATTACTACTATTCGTCAATGGATAAAGAAAGAAGAATCTTTGACACTACAATGGGAAATTTTTATGGTGCTTAACCCGCGAGTATAAAAATGTGCTTGTGACGCTATCAGGGTATGAGCCTCTCTAAAAGTTCCGGACAATTATTTTTGAGAAAATGATATGGCTGCTAACTTTTGTGATTTAGAAGCAGATATTATGAAGAACATCTTTGGAAGAAAAGCATTTTCTCAAAGAAGGAGTCCAGTTTTCAAGAAGTCAGAGAATTGCGAAAAGAACTGAAGAAAAAAACGACGTGAGAATATTTCAATTGTCATCCGAATGCAACAGGATTTTTGTGACAACAGCAGTTCGAGCCTGATTCAAATTGGATACATTGTCGTCTAAATGACGCAAAAATGAAAATAACACTGACATTCCATTTAACAAATATATTTACCAAAATTACACAAAACTAGCTTGAAATAGAAAAAAATTGAAAAATTCAATAAAATCTCCATAGGCTTCAGACGACTTCGGAATCTCCTGCATCTCTTCTGGACGGTCTCCTTGTTTAAGTTGGTGAATACTGCCATAATCTTTGCCTTCAGCTCATCCTTGGTGTTACAAGAAGTTTGTTGGTGTCTCGTTTAACTGCGTCCTACACATAATAATCAAGGGGGTTGAAGTCTGTCGAGTTAGGTGACCAGATGTAAGGTTTGATGTGGTTGCAGAAATTGTCTGACAGCCATGACTGGGTACTCCTGCTTGTGTGGCATGGTGAAGTCCTGTTGCCAGACTAAGGTCTTCCAGCAGCCACATTTTTTACCCAGGGCAGCACTACCGCCTGAAGGTACGTAGGCCACCTGGTTGAGTCTGAACCCCTCACCAACAAATTTGGGAGTTCTTTTCTTATCAGAACGATCAGAGTACATTCGTAATCACCATTAGACTCATCCAACTCTTTCCGAATACGCTTCATGTCCTCAGATTGTCACCCAAACACACTGAAATGTTCGTATTGAACCTTCCGGTGCGAATGCCAACCAGTACAGCGTTGCATTTCCGACTTTCTGGCTGAGTGAATTGCGTCATAGTGCTCTTTTTCTCATAGATGGTGCCCAACCGATGCTACTATACTGTGAAATCGACAAAAAGAAAAAACAACGCGCATGCGTGAAATTAAAAATATATAATGGCGACATTTACCTATCGCATCATATATATATATATATATATATATATATATATATATATATATATATATATATATATATATATATATATATTGCGTATTTAGGCATCAATCCTTCATTTATAGATGTTCCATTAAAGACAAGGTACTGCGATAAAGCTTTTTATTTAATTTTTCTTGTGTAGAAACTGTCCAAATGTTTTGGGTATACTTTCAGCCATTATCAAAGATGTTTTTTTTAATTGGGTGTATAGGTTTTGTGTATGTTTTTAGAGTTATAGGAATGTTTTATTTTTCGAACACAGTTAGCACATTGTGACCATGTTCGTAGTTAATATTATTAAGTGTTGGCTTTTTTCTTTTTTTATTATTAAGTCTTCCATCATTTTTTATTTTTTATTTTTTACATGTTACATTTTACATTATCTATGAGTTCAAATGCTCCTTAAGGAACTGCTTTCCTGACGAAACAGAATTCTTAAATAATTATATTTGTCACACGACTACATGCCTATCCAGATGCCATACCTTACACCTATCTGACCACAGCTCTATCAGAACCCATTTAAACACACACACAAACTTATCAGACTCCATCCGAAACATGCTGTTAGAAAAATACAAACATCACAACCTCATATATGAGATGTAATCGAAATATTGGTGGAACTTAAATTTCAAAATACTTTCCTCTTATACATAGTAAAATGCCTTGCAGAACTTTGCTGAGTTCCATCATAACTGGGTATTTCAATACCAGAC
This sequence comes from Acanthosepion esculentum, assembly GCA_964036315.1. Lineage (NCBI taxonomy): Eukaryota > Metazoa > Mollusca > Cephalopoda > Sepiida > Sepiidae > Acanthosepion > Acanthosepion esculentum. The sequence continues at coordinate 148,037,597 of OZ038477.1, read as the reverse complement.
ATACTTTTATTTGATACTTCCGAAGGAATATACTGTTTTCTTAAAAGACTTCTAAAAGACTTTATGTTGGAAAATATGAGAAAATGGTGAAAAAAGTTTATTTTGCTTTTTCTTATTGCAGACAATGTCGGTGTAAAGGAAGTTTAACAGTCAATGAGAGAAGAATACTTCCGATGACAGGTTAATTTGTCGATAAAACGGAAGATGGAAACGAGAAGACAGATGTGTAGAAAGTTAAAGTTATCCTATGAGGAATTCAGTCGACATAGACATAAAGTTACCGGTAACTGCCACGTCAAACCGACATGCACAAACACTGGAAGAAATTTTGGAGAATAAAAATTCTTTGGATATCATCAGGACAATATATGGAGAGCATAAAGATATCCATCTGGTAACTGGAAACAATTTCTCTCGGTGAAGGAAAGAGAAAGAGTTTTAACGTAGAAATAAATTTGATTTTTTTCCCAATTAAACACATGAATGTCTTAAATAGAACAACAACGAATCGCATATGAGAAAATAGACGATAACTTTGTTATTTTAAATTTTAATGATTCCATCAACGAAAAGCAAAAGGCAAAATCTCTCAAGCATTTTGAATCATAGCTAAAACTATTAAAGCCAATAAAACAGATACCATTAAGAAAACTCTGTCCATATATACAAGTATACATAGATATATACATGTTTTATTGAAAAGTATATACATTTTTTGTCTATAAGATATAGACCTCTTCTTTTCTAAATTGCAAATAATCTTCTAAAAAACACTTACATCCAATTGTAAAAATATAACGGCATTTTAAAATGCACCACTAAAACACTTTTGAGATTTCTTTACTGAGACGAACGCTCGACCTTGGCCTTGATCTTGGACATTTTGTGGGATCGGCGGTACAGTAAGGTTTGCGTAGGATTATTCGCAATTTAGAATAGAAGATAGCTAAATTTAATCACCGTAGAATGGCTGGCCGTTCGTGTCCGAATATGCCTGTCTGATGGGGCGGCTAGCTAATCCCTGTTGCAGACGCCTGCTCAAGCACATTTTGTGTTTTTTCAACCCCCATAGAGCCCACCTGTGGATAAAATGCAACTATACTGAGCATACCTTAGTTACAGTTTCTGGGAGAGAATGCATTATTTAGCGTGATCAACAGTCTGAACAGAGCTAGCACACTCAAACCCTCTGTCACGATGACTTGTAACTTCGTGCTAGCACAACCATTGACGGTTCCCAATTTCATTCACAAGGCTTAGGTCAACACACAGTATCGGTTTAAGGCTCTTTCCAAAACTGCCGCACACAGGGATCGTTTCTCTATGTCGATAACATCAAGAAGTCGCCTTTCTCACGAATCGACCCTAGTGAGAGTTGAACCTGATCGGAAAGAGAACCTTCTTAACCAGTCTGGCACCTTCCCATTAGAACGGCTGTACACTTCAATGGATCATGCGTAAATTGCTGCCTAATTACAGCCCCATCACAGACACACGCCTGACAAGTCCGTTCAGCATGACACAGAGTGTTCCCTCTGGGTGTTAACTTCAGTCTCCACTTTTATATTTACATATGCTATATCTCTGATATTGAGCACTTTAACCCCAAAATATAACATAAAACTCTATTTTTATTATATATATATATATATATATATATATATATATATATATATATTGTAACCTAGGGAAGGTTACTGAATAGAATAATCACACGAAGGTTGGATATGAACGAAAACACATAGGACGCGAACAACACATATAAGATTCGCCAGTAGAAGATGTAGTCAACTGTTAGAAGTTAGTCAAATGAATTTCACAATGAATCTCCAACTGAAGGATATCTACCAACCGTCCCACGCGGTCAGATGTGACACAAGGCCGAATTTAATGTGGGGTATCCGAGCCAGTAGGCTCGGCTAAAAATTCTCCGTAGACTCCGTATAAAACGGAGTCGGGTAGCTGTTTCCCGAGACGAGACTCTGCCCTTCGACAGCCTCGTTTGGGGATTCTCTCTGCCTTCAGGCAGAGAGTTTGCTCAGCACAGCTGGAGACGAATCTCTAACTGCAGACCACCATACAGTATTTACTACTGTATTTATGTGAATGGGGACATACCCATTATCGTCCGTAGGTATGCTACAATATATATATATATATATATATATATATATATATATATATATATAGAGAGAGAGAGAGAGAGAGAGAGAGAGAGAGACAGACAGACAGACAGACAGACAGACAGACAGATATAAAACAGACTTGGAAACTTATGCTGAAGTACGATTCAAGGCAGAGAGGTGATGAGTGAGACGTGTGATATGAATGACTGGTAAATATTGCGGGTATAAGATCAGGATTTCTACGGCAAATGAAGAGGCAAAGATTATGATGTTAGAGCAATTTTCATTCTTCTTTGTTTCTCTGTGCTGCATTTTCGGAATTAAAAATTGCTCGCGCTTCACCAAATTTTATGTGATAAAAAGTAAATTAAAAAAAACAAAACAGGGAGGGTTAAAGAGAGATAACCGCGGATTTGAAATCAGAACATTATCATTGATAACTCTCTCCTCCAAATTGCAGACCCTAGTTACTATATTCTTAATACTTGATATGATGCAAAAATGTCACAATGACAAAATCAGTAAATAATTATTTATAACTGTTTATATTAATTGTCTTTCAATCATTCCGCCCCACCCACTATCCTCTTCAGCCGCGGCTATGAGGCCCGCTGCACTGTTTGGGAACCACTGTGTTAGAGGAAGCACACGCGAGCACATTTTTTCTACACAGTAGCAATTGGCGTGTAACTGCAAATTTTACCTTTCATTTGCAATACGGAAGAAATGTGGGTGATTCGACTCGATGTATGCAGCAGACGGGTGTGTAAATGCTAAATTTGTGGAACTTAAGAGTGGAACTCATAAAAAAATGTTCCATGGAAATATAGAGTAGTGATGGGCCTGCGACGTGGCGTCTGGAGGCAAAAAGGGCAACATATATCCCTACGTAAACGATTTTAAATTCTATCAAGCCTGGAAAGGGAGAACTAAGAGACTCTAATCCAAATATGGCACCAATATTCTATTTTTGGTCTAATCTGACTCTTGCAAAGATAAAGCATAACAAAAAGAATTCCGTATTTTCTGGCATGAGAATGAGTCGCGACGGCGATGCATCATTTATACAAGTTCCACCTGAGGCCGGGACAGAACGTATGACCCAATTGACGTTCAAATGGCAATGCAACCACGAAGAAGAATTTTAAATTCGCACTCTTTGTTGGTGGAGATTTCATTATATATTGGTTAGCAGATTGCTCTCTCTCATATTATTATTATTATTATTAAGCAGTGAATTGTATCCTCACTGGGTGCTACATGATCGTCGTCTTGTGTCAAAATGAATCCACTTAGGGATTTATAAAAATGAAACACTTCAAATACCTCGTAGTATGGATCAGTTATGACATTTTTAGTGCCGATAATGTGCGTTGTGGGGTAACAGTTAATGGCTCAGTATGATAAATTGGAGAACCGTGTTCGAATTGCAGTCGGGTTCCTTACAATCACTTACGCGCAAAATCCCTTAAGGAAGGTATTAATCCATTTCTACTCCCCAATCTATGAGATGAATGGGAGGACAGACTGTGTTCGCTAGACTTGGTTGGCAACCAGTCTACCGCAGAATGAAACGGCAACCTCCTCGGGAAAATCTTCTGCCTAGTCAGTCATGTATCCAAAAAGACATATTTGTCCACGAGTGTATCACGAATGGCATTGAACTGACTGTGACTAACTGAAGGCAGATAAATGAGGACATTGAGCGTAGTATGAGCTGCACTAGGTGTAAACTGTCAGATATATACAACCGATTTCTCTTCGTGTGAATGAATCCTGTAGGTCTTAGAGAGGAGCACATTTCTTTGAATCACGTGGACTAACTTTACAGAATCACAGATACCTTTACCAGATGATAGAAACTATATCACATAGCACATGTTACTCGAAGAGAAAGGAATGACGGTGTTCACTTTTCACACCATTCCGAACAAAAGTCTAGGAAGAAAACCCTCATCAGTAATGGAAAAAATGATAACAATGAACTTTAGAAACCGATTTTCTTGAAAAATTGTTTTGTAATTTACAAAGGAAAGTAGCAATGGCTGTTCGGTCAACAAACACGGAATGTTTTCTCATAAGGAAACAGCTAATATTACCAGTTAATTATCTTATTCAAGTCGAATTTATGGAAGAATTTCAAGTGCTGTTTTTTGACGCAGACTGGCGTTACCAATATAGCAAAAATTAACATCATGCCAGAATAACATCTCGTTAAGTAAATATATTTCAGGTTTGTCTATATTTCTGTGATGAAGTATTATGTACACTATTTACATTATTCGGACTATTGTCTTCATCTTTGTCGCCATATTTTATTACAACGTTTCGGCTGTTGTACGCTCCGGTCTTCTTCAGGTGGTTGGAATGTCGAACTGATACTTTATTTCGCTAATTGGGGTAGACAGTTCTAGTTCCATGTGCCATATTTAATGGATGTCAGTGGCACAGTGGATAAAGACGTTGGTTAGATCCATTGACAGGACCCAAAGAGTGTGAGGTTAATACCCGGTTAAGGCAGTAAAGAAATTTCAGAGGGAAAATTAACAGGAGATAACTGATAACTGGCACGTGGAACTAGAACAGTCTACCCCATTGAGCGAAATAAAGGGTTCAGTTCGACATTCCAACCACCTGAAGAAGGCCGGAGCGTACAACGGCCAAAACGTTGTAATAAATATGGCGACAGAAAATGAGGACAATAGTCCGAATAATGTAAATAGTGTATATTTCTGGTTTGGTGTAAAGTTTATATAAATAAATTTGCGTAAATGTAAATTATTAGGTAAATTCTAATTATATTTTAGTTACTTTGTTCCTGAGGAGAAGGAGACACGAGTTAAATATACACAGTTCTTTAAAACATGCAAGAAACATCTGTCTATGTCTCTGAGACGCGGTATTATGATTACTTATTTACATTATTCCGGCTGTTATCCTCGTCTTTGCCTTATTTGCAACGTCACATGTCCCTGTGCATAAAGACGTTGGTTAGATCCAGTGACTAGACACAAAAGAGTTGGGAGTTCAATACCAAGCCACAGGAGTAGTGAACCAAAACTTGGAAAGTTGAGTTAAAGGGAGATAATGAGACACCCGGAAGAGGCACTAGAACAATCTACCCCGGTGGAGTAAAATAAAGGACTCGGTTCGAGATCCCAGTTACCCGAAGTAGGCCGGAGCGTACAACGACCGAAACATTGTGAAGATGAAGATGAAGATGAAGATGAAGATGAAAGCCCGGATAATGTAAATAATGCATGCAATAATACATGCATGCATGCATTAGTGTCAACTTGAAATGAGAACAACTCTCCTGTAGGGAATATATATTGTTTTAAACAGACATTTACGGGTAAATAAAGACGATATAATAATAATAATAATAATAATAATAATAATAATAATAATAATAATGATAATGATGATGATAATGATGATGATGATGATGATGATAATAATAATAATAATAATAATGATAATAATAATAATGATAATAATAATAGTTGTTATTATTATTATTATTTATCCTTGCTGCACAGGACCAATGCTTGTTAACTAGGAATTATCAAGCACATATACTAAAATACTGTGTTAGCCCAAAATGCAGATTCTGTGATAAATATCCAGAAACCATTGATCATCTTGCATCAGGTTGCACGATATTGGCACCCACTGAATATAAAACCCGGCATGAGAGAGTGGGCCAATATCTGCACTGGAAAATCTGCAACTTATACGGGAAAGAAACTGGTATGAACACCACCCAGACCCAGTTACGGAGATAGGACCTGTTACAATTCTATGGGACTACACAATACACAGAGAGAGAACAATCAAAGCCAACCGCCCAGACATTGTTATTAAAGGCCACGAACATAAAAAGGACCTTGAAATAGAAATCTCACAAATGTGGCACATGGGAACATCAACAATCCCTGTTGTAGTTGGAGCCTTAGGATTGGTTGGAAAAGATTCCAGTAGACTAATTGAATGGATTCATGGAAGTCTATGCCTCAAAGAAATACAAAAAATTGTTCTGACAAGGACAGCCCACACTTTATGAAGGGCTTTATCTATGTAAATATCATTTTTTTTCCAGTGGAAAATGTCAAGATACCTTTTCTAACCTTAGGTTCCTGGGCGGGACCCGGAATGAAATGTGTAAACGCCAGATATCAAAGGAAATAAAAAAATAATAATAATGATGATAAAAATAATAACGATGATAATAATAATAATGATAATAATAATGATGATGATAATAATAATTATTATTTTAATGATAATGATAATAATAATGATAATAATAATAATGATGATAATAATAATAATAACCATAAATATTTTTATTATTCTCATACAGAGAGTGGTAAGTTAAACCATATGTAGTCCCGCTGAACAAAATCGGAAAAATAATTTGCTACATGATAGAATTCTCCTGTCCTTTTGACATGGGAATTGAACGTAAAAGTAAAAGAAAATCATCTTCAACAATGATTTAAACCATGAGGTTTTGGAAGAACGAGAAAGGAAAATAATTATGGTTATCATTGAGACACTGCGGTGTTGTTCAAAATCCATAATAACCGTTTTCAGATCTTGAAATTTGATTTGAAAATAAAGCCATTGCAAAGAAAAAAAAAGAAAAAAAAAGACCGCCTGTTCGGTACAATAAGGATACTTGAGAAATTACTGAATACAGCCTGACGACAAAACGAAGAAATGATCATTTCATTTCTTTATGAGGATCGCTTGAAAAGTTCATAGGCTGACCAAGATACTCTCATAAATTATGATCAAATGAGGTTTATATTTGAACATAATGTCCCTGGCGGGTCAGAAACCTTTTCCATTAATGTTGCATTGTTTGGACGTGAAGAAACTTTTATCCTGATGATCAAAATAAAAGATATGACGTCTCTACGTTAACAATGCAATACTCGTTTCCAGCGAAGAGTTTTTTTCATATTGGGGAACAGATGATAGTCAGATGGGACCGAATCAAGAGAATAGGGAGTATGATGAACCAGTTCAAAGCCACAATCACGCATAGCAGTCATTGAAACTAATTACGTGCACTGGAGCATTGTCCTGATGAAACAAGAACACCTTTCGTCAGTTTTGCTGGGCGTATACGGGTGACAAATTGTCACAGTAATTAATTATAGTACTATCCATTGATGATGAGAGACTTTTGAAGAGATATTCAATAAAGACAATGTATTTTTTATTCCAAAGAATTGAGGCCATTTCCTTCTCTGCAGTTTAAAACGACCTTGGCCCTCTTTGAACCTGATGAGATTTTCCACTACATGGATTGTCTTTCTTCGACTTTGCATTGAAGTGATGAACCCAAAACCTATTCTCTTCAAGTAAACCAACTGCATCTACCTCGAAAGATGTGACATTTTTCCGTGATTTGATCAAATGTGGTACGTTTTTGATCAGGTGTTAGAAACGGGGCCCTCACTGAGCAGAATATATGCCAATTTCATTGGTGCAGGATATTCTTAACACTCTCATTTGGAATATGCTCGTAGCATTGTCTATTTCATTTATGGTCAGTCACGTGTCATCCATCGCTATGTGATGAGCACAATAAATGTGTTCCTCTGTGGTGGCAGTGGTAAGATGTCCAGACCTTGGGTCATATTCAAAACTCTCCTAAAGTCACTTTTGCACTGCTGATAAAGCTGGGACCACATCCACTAATGTAGCAACTACGTCAGCATGAGTGTCCTGGGGGCTAAAGCCTTTTTCTGTAGGTACTTGATAGCACCACGATGCCAATTTTGAATTTTCAAGAGAAATCCCTACTACTTACCTTTGAAGTCTTTGAACAGTCAGATATCAGTTTACCTCGAAGGAAACAATGCCGATATCAATAAGAAAAGTTGAAATTAATACACGCAAGATTTCACAGCCCATGATATTTTCAGCTGACCCTCGTAAGTTACGAGTGGTGACCTGAAAATAACTATTTTACCAGCAATACAAATCATATTCTAATAATAATAATAATAATAATAATAATAATAATAATAATGATAATAAACATAATAATAATAAAAAAAACAATCAAAGCTAACCGCCCAGACATCGTTATTAGAGACCGCAAAAAAGTGCCTCTTTATTGATATGGCAGTCCCTGCTGACTGCATGTATCTTTGAAGATATTTAAAAAGCTATTAAAATACGAGGAACTTGAAATCGAAATCTCAAAAATGTGGCACATGGTAACATCGACTATCCCTGTTGTAGTTGAAGCCCTCAGGTTGGTTGGAAAACATTTCAGTAGACGGAGTTGGTTGGAAAAGATTCCAGTAGACGTAGTTGGTTGGAAAAGATTCCAGTAGCGTAGTTAATGGATTCATGGAAGCCCATGCCTTAAAGAAATACAAAAAAAGTTCTCATCAGTATAGCCCACACCTTATGAAAGGCTTTATATATTTTACATATTTTTTTTTCTTTGTGTCAGTGGAAAATGTCATGATGATATTTCTAACCTTAGGTCTCTGGGCGGGACCCGGAACGAAATGTGTACACACCCAAAATAAAAGGAAACAAAATAATAATAATAATAATAATAATAATAATAGTAATTATTATTATTATTATTATTGACGATCTTTATCTGGTTGTATGGCATTACTATCCATCAAATATATAAACTCGTCATGACAAGGTGAACAAATATCTGCACTTGGCAATCTGCAACTTTTATGAGAAGGAGACTGTAAGAAATTGGTATGAACACAGAACAGACCCGTTTACAGTCATAGGACCTGTAACAATTTTCTGGGACATTACAATACACACAATACACAAATCAAATCTAATCGCTCAGACATCGTGATCAAAGACCACAAGAGCAGAATGTATTTTCTTATTGACATGGCAGTTCATACAGACTGTAATGTATCTTGGAAGATCTTCAAAATACAAGAATCTTGAAGTGGAAATGTAAAATATTTGACACAAGAAGACATCAAGAATTCCAGTTGTGGTTGAAGCCGACGATTTGATAGGAAACGGTTCCGATGGACATATTGAAGAGCCCCCCGCCAGTAGCTCATTCCTTAAAGAAATGTATAAAAAATGTTCTCACAAGTACATACCATACTTTATAAATGGCTTGGTTTATTTTGTTTTACGGCATATCAACCACAGTGGATTATTTAATGCCAACAAAATTTTTATTGCTGGTAATATTTTGTTTTGTCAAAAATCTGTTTCTGGTAATATATTTCCTTCAAAATTGTATTGCTGGTAATAATTTTTTTCAAAAACGTACTGCTGGTTATAGTTAACTATTTGCCCATAGCTGGGACCCTAACAGGTGCTACCACCCCGGGTCAGGGTGGACCTGGGAACACCAGCCAATGAGTGATGGTTCCACGCTCCTCAAAACCTCCTGATCAGAGGCCTTTCTGCTGGACGTAGTTTATCGTCTTACCCAGGACGCGGATGTAGTTTAATGTCTTACCAGGACAATTTATAAATGGGTTTGTCTATGTAAAATGTGTGTGATGTTAGTTTATATTGCTTTGATATGTTTAAAAAAATGTTCAGTGGAAAATTTTCATGATGCCGTTTCTTACCTTAGATTTCTGGTTGGGATTCGGAAGGAAGGGTGTATACAAATGAAATCAAATTTGATATTAATAATAATAATATTACTACTACTACTACTACTACTACTACTACTACTACTACTACTAATAATAATTTTTTTTTCAGTGGAAAGTGTCCCTTGGCGGGACCCGGAAAGAAATGTGTAAACGGCAGATATCAAAGGAAATAATAATAATAATAATAATAATAATAGTAATAACACAATACACACTGACAGAACAATCAAAGCCAACCGCCCAGACATTGTTATTAAAGACCACAAACAAAATAAGTGCCTCCTTATTGATATGGCAGTCCCTGCAGACTGCAATGTATCTTTGAAGATATTCGAAAAACTGTCAAAATACAAGGACCTTGAAATAGAAATCTCAAAAATGTGGCACATGGGAACATCAACAATTCCTGTTGTAGTTGGAGCCCTTGGACTGGTTGGAAAAGATTCCAGTGGGCTGATTGAAGGGATCCCTGGAAGTCCATGCCTCAAAGAGATACAAAAAATTGTTCTGACAAGTACAGCCCACACTTTACGAAGGGCTTTATCTATGTAATTATTTTTTATTTTTTTTTTTGCAGTGGAAAGTGTCATGATGCCATTTCTAACCTTAGGTCCCTGGGCGGGACCCGGAAAGAAATGTGTAAACGCCAGATATCAAAGGAAATAAAAATAGTAATAATAATAATAATAATAATAATGTAGTTTGATAGCAAGCAAAATTTCGTCAACCCTTTGTCACAAAAATGGCTACTGTCTTGGGCTATCTCCTTGCCAAAAACCGCAATTTCCCCAGAACCCAATATTTGAAAGAATGGAATAAAATGTAAATGAGGCTGTTGAATTATTAAGAGCAATAATTTCAGAGTTGCTTTTCCTCAGTTTGCCTTCATCAATACTAATTTGTTTGCAGACAATATTTTTGCGACCAAATTAGCCATTTCTTTTGTCAACATCTGTTATCAATGCGTGCGCTTTTGCTAACAGCATTGTATGCACTCTTCTACCCCATCTCAATCATGGAATAATTACATGGTGCCATTCAGTGAACTCTTCAGCCAATAGAGGCATCAAAAAGGAGTTTCTTTAAAGACAGCAACAACTGAAACGAACGCTTTCATAACTAAAAATAATAATTACATTTGAATGGCCCGTGAGAGTGTTCAGATTAAAGAAATACCTTCATTCATTTTCTAGAACGTTTTGTTTTTTAAGTCAGATATTTGTATTGTGTTTGGACTTTGACGTAGAGCTAATTAAACATTAAGTGACATGAAACAGACTTTTTAATGTCTTGAATTTTTCAACAATAATTAATGAAAATGATTATTTATTTGATTAATTCTCTTTTGTTTCATCTTCATCGACGTCTCATCATATTTCTTATGAGTTTTTTTTTACATAGGCAAATATTTCCTTCAGTTAACATATAAATATATCGTTATGTTTTTTAACCAGTTCGCTGCCAAGTATATGTTTTTAATACCAGTGCCGGTTTTTTTCGTACAATATGATGAAAAAGAGTTTTTACATGGTAGAAATAGTTTTATATTCAATAGAATCTATCTTACATTTAACATTTTCTTTTTTACCATCCGGGGCATTAGAACCAAGGAAAGTTGGCTCCCTGCGCCGCGCCAGGAAATTTTTCTCGCAAGAGTCGATCCTTCAAATCTACAAATCAACCATCGCCCTTGCATGGAGTATTGCTGCCATATATGCTCTGGAGCCCCTTCTGTTTGTCTCAAGGTCCTTGATAAAATCCAGAGACGGATATGCAATTTAATTGGTCCTGATCTGGCATCTCGTCTTCAGTCGCTCTCTCACAGACGTGCCGTCGCCTCCCTCTGTCTTTTTTACAAATACTTTCACGGTAACTGCTTCGATGAGCTGCTTTCGCTGGTTTCTAGACTTCATGAATTTAAGTCTTCTACTAGACTGGCATTTCGTTCACACCCTTTCACTGTCGAAACTGTTACATATAGCCGTCTCTTCTACTTCAATAGTTTCAGGTCTCGCACTTCTCGCCTGTGGAAGTCCCTCCCTTTTCCTGTTTCCCTGATAGCTATAATCTCCAACTATTCAAATGTAATGTCAATCGACGTCTCCAGATGCCTTGATCTATCCCCTATCCTTCTCTTCATCCTTTCCTCTATCACTCCTATTTGCTCTCGCTCCAATTCTCTGTAACCCCTTGCGTGCTAATGGCTTCGTGCCGTGCTTGGGGTGAAACGCTTAAAAAACATATTTAAGTTTACTATTCGTCCTTGCTTTCAATATTGCTACCGCATTTCGTCCAGTGATCCTGCTCTATATTTAAGTATTGTTGGTAAAATCCAAAGAAGAATCTGCAATGTTGTTGATTCTGACCCGGCATCTCGGCTTCAGTCACTTTCCCACTGCTGTAATATAGTTTCCCTGTGCCTTTTCTATAAATATTTTCATGGTAATTGTTTTGATGAACTTTCTTTTTTGGTACTTAGACTTTATGAATTTAAGCGCAGTACTACATTGGCGACAAGATTTCATTATTTTACAGTTGAAATGGCTAGATGTTACCGTAAGTTCTATGCTAACAGTTTCTTCAATCGCTCTCCACGCTTGTAGAGTTCTTTTCAGTTTATTTCTACCCTGTCAATTTTTATCTTCAAAATACTAAAGAAAGATAACCGCTATCGTCTGTTTTCTTAATTCCTTTTCTTTTATTGTTCTCTCTTTAATAATATTTTTCTCATTCTCTTAGTAGATTTATTGCCTTACTTGACGTGAAATAGTAAAATGATTAAAAAATAGTAATCAATTAATATGTGAAACAGAATGTCTAACAGATGTAAAGTATGCTTAGAAAACACGTTAAAATATTTGAATAATTTGCAAGTGTACAAATTGTTTTAAAACGTGGATTTACGCCTCAGTCACAAAGGCATTTCCTCGTAGTTCTATATTTCTTGCTATTTCTTTTTTCACTTTTTGAAATGAAAATTTTGAGTGATTGATTGTTTTGTTTTTTACTGAATATCAACCGATTCTGTGTAATTCTTTGCCAGAATATATTTTGGAGTATTTACATTATTTACATTCTTCGGATTACTGTTCTCATCTCTATTGTGATATACACGACATCTCGACCATTGTACGCTCCGGCCATCTTCAGGTGATTGAATTTTTGAACCGAACCCTTTATTTAGCCCACCGGGTAGATTGTTCTAGTTCCACATGCCAGAACTCTTCCGGATATCTCCGTTTCAGTTATTTCCTTTTAGTAATTCAACTCACCAATTTTTGGTTCACCTCGGCTGTGGTCAGGTATTGAACTCATAACTGTTTTTGTGTCAAGTAACTGAATTACTTCAACCAAGGTTTTTATCCACTGGGCAATGTGCCATTGGGACGTCGTGGATATGACAACAATGATGAGGACGATATGCCGAACAATGTAAATAGTGTAATTACAATAGCTAATCTAAAAAAATATAAACATATATATTTTGGAGTGATAGAATAATTCTTTACTTGTGTGTGAATATATCAATTAAAATAAGAATGCTTTTTCCGGATACAAGTCTTACTATATAACCGGAGATTGATCCATATCTTTCCCAATGATAGTGTGCGTAAATGAATATGAAGAACCCAAATGAAATTCGAGCTCGGTTTTTCGATTTCACATTCGAAGCCGCAAACACAAACGCCATCTGCACATTCGTAGGAATGACGATGGATGAGCGAGCGAATTTCGAATTCGTGTTTAGATCTTTGCACTCACTTTCTCCCAAATACCCTTAGGAAAGGTAAGAACCCATCTCTTCTCCTCTTATCTATGGGTTAAATACGCCCTTACTAGTCTTGTTTGGTACCCTTTATAGAAGGACAACTCTGTAGTCAAAACCGTATGGAGCCCCAAAATAGACATATACTTGAACTGTATCTAAGGTCCACTCAGTATCCTGCCATTATAAACCACTGGCTATGAATTAGGGACTATTTGGTAGTGAACCACCTGCATAAGGATAGCATATGAATTGAACAAGCACCTACACATGGTACACAGAAACCTAAAGGGGCATTAAAGAAGGATATGTATTACGAATTCATTTAATCTTTACAAGGAGGTGACACGAAGAGAATGAGGAATATTACCAGAGTTTATTACTGATGGGCATCATTTTAAGAAAATAAGATAGGGAAATGAGAAAGTGCAGGAACTCCTACAGGTAGAAAGGACTAAACCTCAATTGAAACAAAAAATGTCTCGCCGTTAACAAGAAGAACAGCCCAAGATGCGCGCTACGAATTGGATATTAAGATCAAGCAAGTACAGAATTTTAACAATGTAGGAAGTGTTTTAACAGACAGAGAAAATGTGACATCTAAATTGAAACGTGCATTGTGATGCCAAAAGAAGCCTTACAAAATCTAAACCAAATATTAAAAAATAAAAATGATTTCGAAAGAAATTAAGAAAAATGTACTGAACTGCTATGTAATATGCATCCTTCTATATGACAGTAAATATTAAGCAAAAATAATAGGGGACTTGAGACAACAGTGATATGGTTCTACAGAAGGATACTGAGTATGACATCGATAGTAAATGTGGGCAACAAGGAAGTTTTAAAGCAAATAGAACAAAAGGAACCTTAAACATAGAATGAAGAGTCAACTGAAATTTCTGGGACACATAATGAGAAAGTGTGACTCAGAGAATTTAACACTCACAGGATATATTGAGGACAAGAGGACCTTACCTCATGAAGAATAGGGAGTGGTAAAGATAGCAAAAAGACAAACATGGTAAATAACAAATGATAGGAAGTTGTGGAGAGCCATGATTGTCAAGGCCCTGAAGAGGCACAGCAGATAAAAGAAGAGTCCAGATGTGGTCATTAATCACAGTGTGAATAGAATAGTGGGGATTTTTAAAACCAAAATCAGTCTACGGATTTATTGATCAACCATCGTAGAACGTAATTAAGATAGAATGGTAAGTACAAAAGTAAATCCAAAATCTCATCTGCAATAAAAGGATGTTTAGGAAAAAAGGGAGCAAATGGCAAGATGTATCGGGTATGAATTAAACAAGTACACTCCAACTTGTACGGTAAGAAACGGAATAAAGAATGAGATATTTCTTGTGGATATCAAACATAGTAACACGTACACGCAGATATGGGGTTACTTAGAAGTTTAACTCATTCGTCATAAATATTTTAGCAGTAACACTCTATCTTGATTGGCTCTCGAAACATATATTGTATGATATTTCTTATAAAAATAGCCATTGAATGGTACGGAGTGTGCTCCTAAGCAACTACGATTACTAAAAGATCAGCAGGTAGTAAGGTATTTTGTAAGATTAGATGTATTGTATATTGTTGAGGAGACAAAGGATACAGAACGCTAAAGGCTGAGAGATTTTGTTAGGCTTGTAATAATCTGTAGAGAACAGAAGTTAACAGGAGGAAAAAAAGTTTCTTTAGCAAAACAATATGAGAACAAAGAAAGTTTAATCGAATCAAGTTGTTTAGTCTCGTCAGGTGAGTAACATTGTTTTGCACGCAATTTTCCCTTTTATTTATTTATTTATTTATTTCCTTACAAAATGGAACGAAGATCAATTCCGATATATTGTCATAATAGAAGATGACGTTTCACTGAAGATTATTGGATAAAATATAAAAAACTTTTGATTAGAAATCAGTTTCTTTTGCTTTTACGTTCTTCTGAAATGAAGTGATATATATATATATATATATATATATATATATATATATATATATATATATATATATATATATATATATATATATATAAATAGAGAGAGAGAGATACATGGTTATATATATATATATATATATATATATATATATATATATATATATATATGAATTGAGAGGAGGATTTGATAATTATAATTAAGTAATTCAGTGAGTCTGAAAGAAACCACAACAGAATGCAGAAAGCACTGGACGGCCGTTTCGTCCTATATTTGGGACTCATCAGCAGTGCGCATCCACTACCGAGAATTGAAACCCTGACAGTTAGGTTGTCAAGCAAACACCATACCAACTTCAGTTGAGTTCCACCACGGAATATGTGAGCGAGCGGTGCTATATTGAGTCTGATTTGCTACCTCTTCGTCAGCGAGGCCCGTTGGAACAGTTGTTATGGTGTTTGCTTGACAACCTAACTGTCAGGGTTTCAATTCTCGGTAGTGGATGAGCACTGCTGATGAGTCCCAAATATTGGACGAAACGGCCATCCATTGCTTTCTGCATTCTGTTTCTTTCAGGCTCAATGAATTACTTAATTATATATATATACATACATATATATATATATATATATATGGTTATATATAGATATAATATTATGTTTAAACTTTCTTATAATTAAGAGGAGCGAATACCTACGTTTGTAAGTATAAACAGAATGGTCATGCGAATCAATACTTCACAGTGACTCTGAATTTCTCCGTTTATCTGCCCCCCTCATACACACCGACACACGCACTCCTCCACACGCATATATATATTATGACACTTATTTTAAGAGAGGAACGTTCGGTTAGCAAGACAGTAAAATCGACCTTGCTAACCGAACGCTCCTCTGTGGCCCAATCGGTTAAAGGCACGTCAGGCTATATGACGGTTCCGTATAGGATACAGGTTCGATTCCTGTCGGAGGAAGAATATTTTCTATGAAAATTTCTCGGACATTCAGGCCGATAAATGTTGTTTAATACTGTTTATTATAAACAGAGAATTTACTTAAATATTTGTATCTATAAAAAGAATGTAAAAATGTCTTAAAATAATTGTCGGACTTTGTCCATTTCATATATATATATATATATATATATATATATATATATATATATATATATATATATATACACACACACACACACACACACACACTAATCATTTTACTAGATAGAAGGGCTTACTGAATGTGAGATAAAATGATAAAAGGAAACATTATTAACGAGAGAGAACAATAAGAGAATAGGAATTAAGAAGACAGAAGATAACAATTTACATTGCATTTAAATTGTTGAAGATCAGAGTTGACTGGAAAATAAGAAGTCGGAAAAAGTTCCACTAGGGAGAAGTATTAGAGAAGAAACTATTAGCACAGAACTTACGGTTTCATCTAGAAATTTCAACAGTAAAACGTTAAGACCTAGCTGCTAATCTAGTACTGAATTTAAATTCATTAAGTCCAGGTACCAAATAGGAAAGCTAATCAAAACAATATTACAAATTACATTAGATTACAAATTCTTTTTTTAGATCTTATCAAGAATATCTAAATACATAGAAAATGCACCAGACCCTGTGTGACAGCAATATTCAAAATTTATACATTGTCTTTCTCAGGGATTGAACACACTTTTGCTTTGTTATTTTTTCCACTGAAAACAACAAAACAATAAAAACAGAATCGAAAGAATCAATGCTATATAACAACAAGGCTTAGTCCCAGAAAAAATGATTAGTCATGCCAGCCAAATATCTAGTACCTGGCTGATGGCACTAATCAACAAATGATCTTGTGCAGGAGACATATAAATAATAGAATACTTAGAAAATGTAATTAATGGATAAGGATGACGGTAAACGAACCATGAATATCTAAAAAGCAATTTTCAAATGGAATATTTTGAGGAAATCTGAATCACGTGACACCTGTATCAACCAATGAGAAAACGCGCCTCTGAAATAATCCGAAACAATCGATTGAAGTTCGATCTCAAACATAGAAATGAGAAACAATAATTTAGTCGGACAATCTATTGTTCAGGTAACATTAATTCTCATTTACATGTTTTACATATTGTCTATGAATAGGTTGCGCACATATTCATATATGTACAAAGAATATATAAATATTTTATTTTTTACATATGATGGCTGCCACATCGTTGTCGAGTATGACCAGCATAAAATATTGTAAGCATCAGTACAACTTTAACAGAATAGACTTCTTTAAAAGGGAAACATTTTTAAACCAAAAATACCAGCCATAGATTAAGGCAGGTTGATTTCCCTCTTTTGTGGAAAATCAACATTGCCCTAAATGGAAAACCCGGAGTCTGATGTGATAAGTACGAGCACCAAAAATTAAATTCATAGCTTTTACCAAAATTTCTTACTGTTAAGTTTGCATATCGTCTGAAAAATGTAGAGAAATATCGAATTTCCACAGGTTTTTGCTTACAAACTGACTTAAAAATTTTACTATTTCAAGAATAAATCCATATAAAGTTGACATTTTATTAGATAGATTGAATGAAAAATATATTCAAACGAGAATTCTAATTATGAATCACTACAAGCAAAATATGCATTTTTTTCAGTATCTGTCTATATTTCTGAGATGAGGTATTATGTACACTATTTATATTATTCGGACTATTGTCCTCATCTTTGTCACCATATTTATTACAACCTTTCGGGCCTTCAGTATCTGTCTATATTTCTGAGATGAGGTATTATGTACACTATTTACATTATTCGGACTATTGTCCTCATCTTTGTCGCCATATTTATTACAACCTTTCGGGCCTTCAGTATCTGTCTATATTTCTGAGATGAGGTATTACGTACACTATTTGTATTATTAGGACTATTGTCCTCATCTTTGTTGCCATATTTATTACAACGTTTCGGCCTTTCAGTATCTGTCTATATTTCTGAGATGAGGTATTATGTGCACTATTTACATTATTCGGACTATTGTCCTCATCCTTGTCGCCATTTTTATTACAACCTTTCGGGCCTTCAGTATCTGTCTATATTTCTGAGTTGAGGTATTATGTACACTATTTACATTATTCGGACTATTGTCCTCATCTTTGTCGCCATATTAATCACAACCTTTCGGGCCTTTAGTATTTGTCTATATTTCTGAGATGAGGTATTATGTACACTATTTATATTATTTGGATTATTGTCCTCATCTTTGTTGCCATATTTATTACAACGTTTCGGCCTTTCAATATCTGTCTATATTTCTGAGATGAGGTATTATGTACACTATTTACATTATTCGGACTATAGTTCGCATAATGTAAATCGTAGCCATTTTTTTACTGTATTCGATAAGTAAATATTTTGTTAAAAATACAAAAGATTAAAATAAAGGCTACTCAATGAATAAGATTTGTTAGGTGATTTGATAAATCATAATTAATAAAAACAAAAAATAGATTAAAGTCTATATGAGACCATAATACTGCTGCGCACAAATTATAAGACAAAATGTTTTGCCTTGTTTATTGAAAATCACATTAAAACTGCTGCACTGTGTATCCTTACATCATAATATAGCTAAATTGTTCAGTATCACGTCCCTTTGAAGTAAATGGAGTTCTTATTTGATGGCACAATGATTTAGTAATAATGTGCTTGAGCCATGCATCTTGTCCAGATACAATTTGTAAAGCTTCAGTAAATTATAAAAATTATAATGCTGTGTTATAAGGCTTTAACTGATCACCGGAATGTAATTCCAATGCTACGATATTTAACCTAAACTTCGTCTTTTAAACTCGTTTCCTCAAAAACGGTAACAGTTTGGAAAAAAACCCAATCTATTTTGTGTCATTATTTAGTATGTCAAACCCCAACTTTCAAATTGAGAGCAATATCAAGGTTCCAAAATCGACTTACCGTTTTGTTGTTATTGCGTATAATCTTGTGAATGTGCGCGTGTCATTTTCATCCCGTAAGCTGACTTGCACACTTTTCCATAAAAGTGACGGGAAATTTTAGTTTTAATACCATTTCATAGTTGTCGGTATTCGATGACTCAATTTTCCCGCAACAAACCTCACAGATGTGGTAATACCTGTCACTTATATGGTCGGGATGTTTCACAATATGACATTTCGGACAATTCAGATTTCTTTTACAATTCGAGAAATCTCGAAAGCGACTCTGCCATCAAGAGCCTATTTCCGCCAGGTCGTATAATCCTTTGCATGCTTAGTGATGTTTACAAAGCTCAGAAATTCTTTCCCGGCAATCTTATAACGCTTCTTTGACTTATGGGTTGGCCGTTTTTCATTAGCAAGCCCTACATACAAAAGCTTCCTCCTGTTAGCAAAATGAACACAGCAGCGAAAACTATATTTCAAAATTGTTTTTCTGTATTAGTGAAATGACTTTGCTCAACCACATTTGCATGTGTTTTGCCGTTGATTCCAACTATTCGATGCAAGTGTTGTTAATATAAGCGCTCAAACTCCTTCAAGTGATCGCGATAGATGATCAAGTTTCACATTGATACAGTAACGACGTTTAGACTCAAGCATGGTACTTCTTGATCTTGGTCACTTTTCAATATTCCACGATGTCTCTATAGTCAATGTTTCAACTTACCTATGGCCTTTTGAATTCCCTTCAAACTTCATTTTTCAGAGTATGTTCTTGGTAGGGTTCTACAAATCTAAACAAATTCACCAAGTATTACTTTATACAAAGATATTTGGTTACCCCCGTGCACGCTAAAACATCAGTACCCTTTTCTTGATACTTTTTGTAAGTCCAAGTGAAAGCGCTCCTTAGGTGTTGCATATCATCCTCCCTATGAGCCGTAACAGAGCATTCATCTGCATTGGACGCCATGTATAAGGTTCACAGATACCATGATCCTGGCTGACACTCTACTGATATTAAATACATTCGCAAAATGCATATACAGGGTGACCCCCCAAAACGGGAATTTTTGAAGTGCGTATTGCCAGACATGAGCAAGTGGCAACACTGCGAGACAAGCAAGTAAACATTTTGCCATTTTAGTAACGAGAATGAAATTCACAGTATCCCAGCTGAGATGTTGCAGCAGTCACTGAGGAATCTCAACAGCAGATTTCAAGAATGCATTCGTACAGGAGGACGCCATCTACAGGACGTAATTTAAAAACAAATGAAAATTCCATCATTGTTTCTTAAATGGCATGTTTTAAGGTTTCAATTACTATGAATTAAATATTTTTCACTTTTGGTTTTACTGTATTGTTAAAAAGTTCCCATTTTTTTGGGTCACCCTGTATATACGCCATTATCACAGTCATTGGGTAGAAGGCAACTTTCTCAATAAAAAAACCCAAACATTGTCAATCATTAAATAGGGTAGGTGCAGGAAAGCCTCCCTGCTTCATTACATTCTTCACTTCATTTGGTTCAGACAGCTTACCAACCAACATTTATTCACGTTTTCATGCTATAATGAAAACACCGAAACATGATAATAAATTTTCTGGGAAATATAATGTATATAATATACATAATGTACATAACATGATGTAAATAATATACATAATGTACATACTATACATAATGTACATAATATACATAATGTACATAATATAATGTATATAATATACATAATGTACATAACATGATGTAAATAATATACATAATGTACATACTATACATAATGTACATAATATAATGTATATAATATACATAATGTACATAATATACATAATGTACATAATATAATGTATATAATATACATAATGTACATAATATACATAATGTACATAATATACATAATGTACATAATATAATGTACATAATATACATAATGTACATAATATACATAATGTACATAATATAATGTACATAATATACATAATATACATAATGTAATGTATATAATATATATAATATAATTTTCTGGGAAATGTAACTTTCTCAATATCTCTCCCGCAAAGCAATCCTGGTGACTATCAAATGCTTTTGTCAAATTAACAAAGACTTAGTATAGGCTTATTTTCTACTCCCCATTTTTCTGGAGTTATCTTGCAGAAAGATTCATATCCGTGTTAAACTGACCTGCGCGAAAGCCACATGATGATGCGGAAAGAACATCATTAGCAATGCGTTAAAGCAATATTTGCATTTATATCTACATGTACGCATATATATGTTGGTTTTATCATTATATATTGTGCGCCTATATCCATTTAATAAATACAATTCTAGATAATTACATTTATAATATTACTTCAACCTACATTTACATATGAATTACAGATTCCAAAATCTAGCAAGTATAACAATTTAAATAACAGAAAAATATTAGAAAAAAAATGAACTGCTATGTAATATCAATCCTCAAGCATGGTAGTGAATGTTGGAAATCTCCTCACAGATGAAGAATCAACTTGAGGCAATAGAGATGTAGTTCTATAGGAATGTGACAATACCATGGACTGAAACGGAAACAAAAAGGACGCTTAAAACTATTATGATGAGGATAGAGGGTTTGGAGAATTTGATACTCACAGGGCATATTGAAATTAGTAAGAGAAAAACAGCGAAGAACTCCCCACCAAAAAAAAACATTTTTTTAAATGGATGGCCAAACAAAGACTGGGTGGCATGGTGAAGAAACAAACCTTACTAAACGTTGCAAAGGATAAGAAGTTGTGGAGAACCATGGTCATCCTCATTCTGAAAGGACACAGTACATAGAAGAAAATATTTAATTACCCATTATCTACTTTTACCACAGTTAGGACTTACTAACCATATTCTTCAATTCTTTTATTTATTCTCATCATTTCTTAATGACACAGAATATAAGGTATACTGGAAGAATATTCAATAATCACAGGTATTTTTTAGCACAGAATGTATTTAAACGCTCCATATTATGATTAGATTTTGATATACAGAGTTCCTTCTTTTTCAGGACGTAGAAAATCAGGGACCTTCACAGCTTCCCTCTTGTAGTTCTAAGCAACATTTTTATTCCATTGCTAAAATTTACATTTAAAATTTAGTTTTGTTATACGCGTTATTCATATTATTAAACGTAGCGATATACGATGATGCCCATTAAATAAGTTAGTAGTGGAACAATGTATTTTTCATTGCGCATGAAAACACAAGGCACTTGGGATAGCATTCTTGTTTATCTCTCATTGGACTGAAATATTTTGGTCTGGAACAAGTGTGGGTTGGAAGCTTTTACGCATGATTTTTTCTAATCAAGTTTGCAGAAGGGAGATGTTCAAGCTCCATAAATAGGAACCATTTTGCCAGTTAGTTTAAGGAAACCTTTTGATGCTTATCACTCCCCTCATTTATCAAAATCTAATGGCAACTGTTCTCGTTGTTGATGCACTTAGATCAACCAGTTTGATTTCAATTGTTCTTCGTCATCCGTGACATTTCGACAACGAGCCCACTTCCTCCGTTACTTTTTCTGCATCAAACCAGAGCGATTATTGTAGCACCATCAACTGTCAGCCGACATCTTGCTAATGACCCACTTGCAGCGCGTTACAGAAATCGCTTTGAAATATATCTTTCAGTATCTGTCTATATTCCTGAGATGAGGTATTATGTACACTATTTACATTATTCGGACTATTGTCCTTATCTTTGTTGCCATATTTATTACAACGTTTCGGCCTTTCAATATCTGTCTATATTTCTGAGATGAGGTATTATGTACACTATTTACATTATTCGGACTATTGTCCTCATCTTTGTTGCCATATTTATTACAAAATTTCGGCCTTTCAGTATCTGTCTATATTTCTGAGATGAGGTATTATGTACACTACATTATTCGCACTATTGTCCTCATCTTTGTCGCCATATTTATTACAATGTTTCGGGCCTTCAGTATCTGTCAATATTTCTGAGATGAGGTATTATGTACACTATTTACATTATTCGGACTATTGTCCTTATCTTAGTTGCCATATATATTACAACGCTCCGGTCTTCTTCAGGTGGTTGGAATGTCGAACTGAACCCTTTATTTCGCTCACTGGGGTAGACTGTTCTAGTTCCACGTTTTTTGCAAATGTCGAATCTGTCTTGCTTTATGGAGCAGATACATAGATTATGGCGAAAGCTCTGAAAAAGCAGCTACGCAAGAATGATCAGAAGGACGCAAACCCAATACTAAACTATATATTGAGCTACCAATAATAACATCCAATGTACAGCAAAGAAGGGTGCGCCTAGCAGGACCTTGTATCACGGATGAGGATAAAGTTTTCAGCAAATTAGTAATCTATCTGTCTATATCTCTGAGATGAGTTATTATGATTATTTACATCATTCAGACTGTTATCCTCATCTTCATTGACATATTCACAACGTTTTGGCCTTTGTACGCTCCTGCCTTCTTCAGGTGATTGGAATTTTGAACCGAACGCTTTATTTCCTTCATCGGGGGGGGGGGGTAGATTGTTCTGGTTCCACGTGCCATGCCTCTTCTGGATGTTTCAGTTATTTCCCTTTAACTCAACTCTCCACGTTTTTTGGTTCACCTCAAGGACACCTGGATAAAGACGTTGGTTAGATCCAGTGACAAGACCAAAAGAGTTGTGAGTTCAATCCCAGGCTACAGCAGTGGTGAACCAAAAACTTAAAAAGTTAAATTAAAGGGAAATAACTGAAAGACATCCGGAAAAGGCATGACAAATGGAACTAGAAAAATCTACCACGGTGGACGAAATAAAGGGTTTCCGAAATTCCAATCACCTAATGAAGGCTGGAGCGTGAAACGTCCGAAAGGTTGTGAATATGGCAATAAAGATGAGGATAACAGTCCAAATAATGCAAGTAATCATAATACCTCATCTGAGAGATAGAGAGGCTGAAACGTTCTGAATATGGCAATGAATAACAGCCCGAACAATGTAAATAATGCAAGTAATAATGATACCTCATCTTAGAGATATAGAAGCCGAAACGTTGTGAATATGGCAATGAAGATGAGGATAACAGTCCGAATAATGTAAATAATGCAAGTAATCATAAAAACCTCATTTAAGAGATATAGAAGCCGAAACGTTGTAAATATGGTAATGAAGATGAGGATAACAGTCCGAATAATGTAAATAAGTCAAGTAATCATAATACCTCATTTCAGAGATATAGAAGCCGAAACGTTGTGAATATGGCAATGAAGATGAAAATAACAGTCCGAATAATGTAAATAATGTAAAAAATATTACCTTGGCAGCTTTGAGAAGGAAGAATAAGAAATTGAAGAAACCTCATATTCGTAGACACACTGCTAGAGGACATAGAAATGGAACTAAAGACAATCATGTTAGATTGTGTTGAATGGAAGAAACTTGTGGGTTCTATGGAACGTTTCGACGGTCGACCTAGGCTAGTCGAAATATTCACTATAAGACAACATTGATTAATATCGGTGAGTGGGTGTGAGGTTTTCGGATCTATCTGTGAACGTGGATCTCCTCACGTGAATATGTGAGGCTCTTTCTATTTTTTTTCTGTGGTGGAGCGCTTATATATTCTTCTGTTATCAGGTTGTCCCACATGCGCGTACCCTAAGTGCAGCTGGGTCGACCACCTGTGTGCATATCAGTGGCAGCCACTGAAAACCTGGGAGGTTAGAGATTTCAACTGATAGCTATGAGGTCACGTTCAAGAGCAACCCTTCGATATACTGCTCTGCTCTGGTGCGACACTGAGTGTAAAGTCTAATTTGGCCTAATTTTAGGCGAACCCAGTACATACTGATTTGACACTGTGGTATTTTCTGCTGTGAATAACATACTGCAAATTGCTTTGTATGTTGTAACAGTAGAATAGTTTTAGGATATGTACGATCCTGTCTCTCCACAACTTCCTATCCTTCGTAAGTCTAAGTGATGTTTGTTCCCTCAATCTGTCCGAGTCCATTTCTGCCATCCAAGCTTTTTAGGTAGGTTACCTGCTGTTTACTTCTGCCTGTCTTATCTTCAATATATCCTTTGAGTGTCAACTTCTCCAAGCTATCTTTCCTCATTACGCGTACCAGAAATTTCATCTATCACTTTCTGATTCAGAAGTTTGTTTGATTCTGACCAGGAATTTGTTTTTGTTTGTATTTTCCTTAAAACCTCTCGTTGTTCACATTCTTTGTCTATAGTGTTCTTAGAATCCTTCTGAGGAACCATCTCTGTTCCTGCCAATCTCCTTTTCCTCTCTAAAAAACTAATAGCTAAGTTTTCCGATAACCGGTTATATAATATGATACAGACTCTTAATAGTGGGAAATCTTGAAGAGTTTGTTAATCAAACTTCCTTTGATAGAAACTATTTAATAATTCCATTTATAAACCCAAATGAAACAAGTAACATCTGCATAAATCTTTCTTGATAGCACCAAATCAGATATCTTTACAAACTCAATGACTCATTTTGTACAATTAATAATAATCTTTAAAATAATGATAGTTTTCTTTGTTCCTTCGGCACTTATATTCCAAATAAAACTCAATGCAATTTTGATAAAATTCAACTGGTGAAACGAATTCTTTTTCTTCTACAAAATTCACATCTAAAATATTGTGACATGACTGAAGTCGACCAAAATGACATACAAATGTTTATTCTACACATACAATTTCATAGAAACATTGACAAAAGAAATTGTTAACATTAAATACTCTTGGCAAGTCTAATGAAACCGAAGCCATGTGTCTGGTCGAATAGATTTAGAAAATCAAATAAACATTTTAATAGTAATTTGAATAATAACTGATTCCTCTCACGGTTGGAATTTCCATCTTTATTCAATATCACGTACCATTGAGAGACGTGAACAAATAGTGAGGTATATCTTCCTAAAGTTTAATGTGCCGTCGTTACGTGGGCATCGACGTAATTTAATAAAAAATATTACAACTATTGATATGGGAAGGTAGTCTGTCTTGTTTTTTTCTTTCATTTAGTGTTCCTCCATATGTTTTTGCTTTAAGCATGGATCGAATCTCAATGAAGGGAAACGTTTGAATCCAGATTTTCATGACAGAAGACTACCGATAACTGTGATGGTATTAGCGTACTTTTAAGATATGGAAAGATATGGAAAGGACAAAAACGTCAACAAATCTCTACATTTTTTTTATCCTGCAGTCTTATGTTTTTCTCTCGTTTCTGAATTTCAGGGTTTTTTTTAAACTGATTTTTGGCCTGTCTATATTTCCGACGTATTGTAATTATTTAGATTGTTCGAACGGTTGTCCTCATCTTTATTGCCATCTTCACGACACTTCGGCTGCTGCATGGCCCGGCCTTCATTTCATGCAGGAATCTGTACATATGCTAGGCCACAAAAATCTCCTAAGCCGGCCAAGCATAGGAATACTATATGGAAACGGGGGTGCTCGAGAAAAGCAATAAAACCAAGAAAAATCTCAATAAAATGGAAAAAATAAATGTTACTGAGCATTACATTTATAAATCCCCAAAATTCATATACTGATGATCTTAAGGACACATGGCACAGTGGATAAAAGCCTTGGTGTGTCTACTGACATCACCTAAAGAGTTGTGAGTTTAATATCCGACTACAGCAGTGGTGGACCAAAAACTTGAAGAGTTGAGTTAAAGGGAGATAACAGAGACATGGAACGTGCAACATTATTTACATTATTCGGACTATTCTCCTCATCTTTGTCGCCATATTTATTACAACGTTTTAGCCTTTCAGTATCTGTCTATATTTCTGAGATGAGGTATTATGTACACTATTTACATTATTCGGACTATTCTCCTCATCTTTGTCGCCATATTTATCACAACGTTTCGTCCGTTGTACGCTCGGGCCTTCTTCAGATGGTTGGAATGTCGAACTGACCCCTTTATTTCGCTCACTGGGGTAGACTGCTCTAGTTCCATGTGACATGTTTTAATGGGTGTCAGATATCAGTTATCTCCTGTTAATTCCTCTCTCCAAGTCCTTCACTGTCTTAACCAGGTATTGAACTCACACTCTTTGGGTCATGTCACTGGATGTAACTAACGCCTTTATCCACTGTTCCATGTGTCCTCAAGGACACATGGTGCAAATGTTGTAAGAAATATGGCAACCATGATGAGGACAATAGTCTGAATAATGTAAATAGTGTACATAATACCTCATCTTAGAAATATAGACAGATACTGAAAGGCCGAAACGTTGTAAAAAATATGGCGACAAAGATGATGACAATAGTTCGAATAATTTAAATAGTATACATAATACCTCATCTCAGAAATTGTTGTGGTGGGATCCACCTAATCTGCATAGGTGACTACCAACTATATAAATAATGGTTGGTACCGGAAGACGAGGGGAAAGGAATCACGAGATCCTACTAGAGACTCTGATCGACTGCGACTAGTCAACACATTCTCCAGGAACGTCTTCCCAGAAATATACAGAAATACTATATGTACTTATTGTGTACACTTTCTTGTTATAATACATTCTTGTTCTAAGTACATTTTGTGTTGCATTATTATTCCATGCAATAGGCGAGATTCAACATTGAGTCAAGACTCAACAGAAATATAGACAGATACTGAAGGGCCGAAACGTTGTAATAAATATGGCGACAAAGATGAGGACAATAGTCTAAATAATGTAAAAGTGTACATAATATCTCATCTCAGAAATATAGACAGATACTGAGGGAACGTGGAAGTAGAACAATCTACGAAGTAAAGAATTCAGTTCGAAATTCCAATCACCTTAAAAAGGCCCTAGGGTACAACAGGCGAAACATCGTGAATATGTCAGTGAAGATGAGGACAATACAATTTAAATATTTTTAGCTTGTCTATATTTCTAATATGAGGTATTTTAGCTATTTACATCATTTTCATTCCAGTGAACTCACAACTCTTTGGGTCAAGTCACTGAAATACTTCAACCAACGCTTTTATCAAATTGGTCATGTATCCTTGGAGAGTTGAGTTTCGTTCTTAAATATCCTTAGATTTAGTCAGATTTATTTCAAGCGCATCGACCAGGCCATTTGGAAATCTTTGAAGTATCATCTATATACAACCATTTTCTAAGATCCATGACTAAAAATGGCTTCAAGCGAATAATCCCTCGCGGTCTTAAAGAAAATAACCGTACATCAAATCTCAGACTGACGCTACTAAATTACAAACAAAGAACTGTAGCAAGCAACAAAATGCAATCACTGGAAGGCTTTCAACGGCAACAATATCTAAAAGGAAATCCCGTGTATCTGGAAGAGAAAATAAAGATATAACGATTTATCTATTAACTAAAGTGGTGAAGAAATATAGCAAATATCGCTTCTTCACACACACACACACACACACACACACACACACACGCACGCGCACACACACACACACAGAGAAACACACACACACACAAAAACACACACATATATTTTACAGCAAAAAAAACAAAATACTGTAAAAAATACACATGGTGTGTTAAAATAAGAACATTGAACTTTCTGTGCATCAATTTTAATAATTAATATTACTAGGATCCACCCGGATTATATACCAACGGATCGATTATCTGTACTATATCTATCTATCTATCTATCTATCTATCTATCTATCTATCTATCTATCTATCTATCTATATATATAATTTAAATAAAAATAAAAACAGACCACTTTAAGGTTCCATGTAATAAATTATTTCACCACAGCCTTTTTAAAGGACCGCGGATCATCAGACTTTACTTCCAAAGGTTGAAACGAAAAATGAAAAGAAATTTACACATTTCTGACGGGCAGTACTAAGTATATATATATATATATATATATATATATATATATATATATATATATATATATATATATATATATATATATATATATATTATAAAATGTACAAAGTCCGAAAATGATTTTGAGACATGTTTTTATGGTTATATGTTCTTTTTATAGATACAAATATTTAAGTAAATGCTCTGTTTATAATAAACAGTATTAACAACATTTACCGGGCTGAATGTCCGAGAAATTTTAAAAACAGTAAAATCGACCATGCGAACCGAAACGCTCCTCTGTGGCTCAATCGCTAAAAGCACGTCAGGCTATAGAACGGTTCCGTATAGGATACAGGTTCGATTCCTGTCGGAGGACGCATATGTTCTATGAAAATTTACTTCAATATTTGTATCTATAAAAAGAACGTATAAATATAAAAAATGTCTCTCTCTCTCTTTCTTTCTTTCTCTCTCTCTCTCTCTCTCTCTATATATATATATATATTTCAATCTGTTTCCATGCATATATCCAGGATTTGTATCGATAAAAATTGACAAATCTGAAATCAGTTGATATATAACAGGCTAGGCAACATGTAACGGTCCTATTAGGATCAACCTCACTGCAACAGTGATGGACTACGAGAATGGTTTTATTGTATTTATTAACTTAATATTTGAAAGGAGGGAACACGGTGTTCGAAATCCCTACCACTTCTATATGGCGAGGTCATCTTTTATGCCTGAACTTAGCTTAGTCAGGCACAAGGCTAGAAATGATGAGCAGCTACTGAGGATGGTACTCCCCTAGTAATGACCTGCGATAGTACGCTGTCCGCCATGAAGAATTAGTAATCCTTTGAATATTAACTTCTATAGTCTTAGGGCTCTACGGTAGGCGAAGGAAAAACTTATTGAGTCATCTGTACTTTACATAGAAGTTCAAAATAGCCGAGAATTAGGAAGGCCGTAGTTAGAGAGAGTATCTAAGGAGCAGAATAGGTAGGGAAAACTATAAAGAAGAGGTTTATGAAATACTCATACATTGAAGTTCAAAATAGCCGAGAATTAGGAAGGCCGTAGTTAGAGAGAGTATCTAAGGAGCAGAATAGGTAGGGAAAACTATAAAGAAGAGGTTTATGAAATACTCATACATTGAAGTTCAAAATAGCCGAGAATTAGGAAGGCCGTAGTTAGAGAGAGTATCTAACGAGCAGAATAGGTAGGGAAAACTATAAAGAAGAGGTTTATGAAATACTCATACATTGAAGTTCAAAATAGCCGAGAATTAGGAAGGCCGTAGTTAGAGAGATTATCGAAGCAACAGAAGAATAGGTAGGGAAAACAATGAAGAAGAGGTGTATGAAATACTCATACATAGAATTTCAAAATGGCAGAGAATTAGGAAGGCCGTAGTTAGAGAGAGGATGGAAGGAATAGAAGAATAAGTAGGGAAAACAATGAAGAAGAGGTTTATTAGATACTCATACATAGAAGTTCAAAATAGCCGAGAATTAGGAATTGGTCGAATTTTTATTCACTCTGGTTAAAGAAAATGAAAGTGACACATCTGTTAAAAGACAATAAAATAATCGTAAATGATAAACATTTATAATCAGTCACATTATAGATAATTTCCCGTTTCTATTTGGTGTACGAAAATGAAAAATTGCTATTGTTCTATGAATTATGGATAAGAATATCCTCTTCTTTGTTGTTTTTATTTATTCGATTCATCCGATGTTTTCTCCGGTCTCACTTGATTTGTTTGAAGAGAAATTGGTTAGATGAATAAATATGGGGAATATCTACATCTTCGTTATTCTGAAGCCTATGTTCTGCTATGGAAGAAATACTGTCACTTTTCCTGCAACTGTCGCACTAATATACTCATCATTACTGCTTTGATTATAAAATTACGGTAAGTTAGCCGTCAAACTTCCTGGGGTTTCCTAAACTTCGAAGATTAAACGTTGCCAAACTTATGGAAAATATGAGACAGGAATTTGAAGACGCGTCGGAATACCGAAAGATGGCTTCCAAAAATAAGTAAAGTATTAAGAAACAGGAAAAAATGTTAGAAACGGAAAAAAGTGCTGGACTGTTATATTATATTGATCATCCTAAATGGCAGCGAAGGCGGTAAATTTTCCTCACAGATGAAGAAGAGTATTAAAGCAACAGAAATGAAGTTCTACAGAAGGATGCTGAGAATAAAAAGAGAAAACATGCGTTCAACTAGGAAATAGGGACGAAAAGGACATTTTCACTTAAAATCAGAAAGAGACATTTGAAAATTCTAGAAGACATAATGACGGCTTAGGAAATTTGATTCTAACAAGGTATATCAAAGGCATAACGGGCAGAGGGAAACTGAGTATATTATGTAATAATTCAGTGTAAATGAACGACTGAATATTAACCAGGAGGAACACTAAGAGAAAACTTAGCTTACAGCTACGAAGGATAGAATATTGTAGAGATGGTTCGTATCGTAAAAGGATATTCATTATTTGAAGTGTCAGCCGAGCCGTACGTACGTTTTTCTTAGGTTAACCGAATCTCATGCTTACAATGTTTTTGTTAAATCTCGTGATGATCAAACTAAGTTATTCATCAGTATAAATGCTAAAACAGAAGAGGAGTCAGCGAAATTACATTGTTTCATTACAACTGTAAAACCTACTTTTAAATATGGCAAGTAGACACATTAGAATGGGGATTTGAGGAGTAGTTAATTGACTCAAATTATCTTCGTTATATGGATGAGTATTAATAAACCTTTTCTTCATTGTTTTCCCTACATATTCTACTGCTCCTTTGATACTCTCTCCAACTACGACCTCCCTAATTCTCGGCTATTTTGTACTTCTATTTGTGAGTACAATAAAATACATTTTCTTCTTTGTTTTCCGTATCTATTCTTCTGTTCCTTCGATACTCTCTCTAACTACGGCCTTCCTAATTCTCGGCTATTTTGTACTTCTATTTGTGAGTATATAAAATACATTTTCTTCTTTGTTTTCCGTACCTATTCTTCCGTTCCTTCGATACTCTCTCTAAGTATGACCTTCCAAATTCTCGGCCATTTTGAACGAGTTTTTAATAAACCTCTTCTTCTTTGTTTTCCCTACCTATTCTTCTCTTCCTTCGATACTCTCTCTAACTACGGTCTTCCTAATTCTCGGCTATTTCTACTTCTATATATGAGTATTTAATAAAGTTAACTAGTACCCTGTCAGACTAAAAGTTCCCCATCCCTCATCATATCTTCTCGAAATTTCAAATGTTTCACCGGTTGAAAATACAATTGATGATACTAGCGCAAATTATATCTTATCTTCTTTTGTGTTGCGAAGATATACTCAGAAATTCATTTTGTAGTTACTGCTAGAGTTGCATAGATTGAATTTGAACTTTTGACACACTTTCAGTCTCATTGTGTTTGTAAAATCTATAAAATCGACTTGATTGTGATATTACAATGCGTTTCATACAATTTTAATACAGGTGAGGGTTAGATACGAAGATAACGCTTGTGCTCGATTTGCATTTTCATTTCTCACGGGCACAACGCCTGTCTTTACCGTAGAAACATTTTGAATCACTTGTTCATTATCAACTGTTTGCGAGATGCGAATTCTTTGTAGAAAAGCATGTGCATCTATTGCACCCATTTATACTAATAAGAAAATAATCTTAATACCTCTGCATTATTTTGTAGTGCACCTATATTAAAGGAAGCTAATATTGCAACAAGTGGCACAACTGTTATCAGGTAAAAAAGCAGAAAGTTTCCCATTATTGCGAAACTAAATAAATTACTACATGTAATAAACTTAATGATTTTTATTCGTAGTCAGGGAAACAGACGTCCGGCTTTGTGTAGGATAATTCGGTTTTGGGGCCCCGTGACCTATGATCGGTTTTATTTCCACCCGGACGTTAATTTATTCTTTCTTTTGGAGTTTGACTAAGGAATTTTCTGAGATATTCTTAAAACAGTCACAACTATAATCTGTAACAGCTACTAAGATATTTTACGGACTGATTGGATTGGTTTTTTTAGACAGAATATACAGATTATAGGAATATTTTGGAGATAATAATGATTTACTAAAACACGTTTTACTAATTAACCAATAGCTGGGGGAAAGAGGAGAATTCATTGATTTTCCAATGGAATGTGCGCGTATGTGAATATAACAGTCCCAGCTGAGATTGGAATTTGGAGTTCTGAGTTCCAATTCCGGGCAGTTATACATCAACTGTACTTGCAAACTTACAACAAGATTACAATTTTTTATATTTTTTGGCTGTCGTCGATGTATTGTAAGGAAAGCTGCTGTGTAAAGTGTCACATTGTCAACATTTCTGAGTTGGTTATAATGTGTTTCGTGTACAGGATACACTGCCAGC
>OZ038477.1:147961394-147998894 GCA_964036315.1 Acanthosepion esculentum | reverse complement strand
AAGAAATAAGAAATGAAAGGAATCTATAAAAAATAAAACATTCCTTCCTCTAGTTCTATGTTTTTATCCAGGAATCAAAGAAGGAAGAAAAGAAAGAAAGAAAAAAAAAAAAGAAAATGAAAGAAAGGGAAAGGAAGACAAGAGAAAACAATAATGGAGAAAGGAAGAAAGAAAGAGCGTGAAGTGGAAGAAAGAGAAGAAGTTAGAAAGAAAAGAAGATAGGAAGGAAGA
The DNA here is from genome assembly GCA_964036315.1 of Acanthosepion esculentum. Taxonomy (NCBI): domain Eukaryota; kingdom Metazoa; phylum Mollusca; class Cephalopoda; order Sepiida; family Sepiidae; genus Acanthosepion; species Acanthosepion esculentum. Next base: position 147,998,663 of record OZ038477.1, on the reverse strand, counting down.
AAGAGATGAAGGGAAATTTTAAAAAAGGAAGAAAAAAGAAAGAAAGAATCACAGAAAGGAGAGTAGAAAAAGAAGAGGAATTGTAATCGCCTCAACAGTTGCTGAGTTGTAGCTTTCTCACTGGCTCTAGTGTGAAACAAGCAGTTAGAGTTCGTGTCTAGCTAAAGGCTAAGATTTCAAAAGCTGATATTTACAAATTCTTTCTACTTGAAATACTGGCGCCGCGTACTTTTTGAAACTTTTAATTTTACCCTGTAAATGACTTAGTTAAGTTAATAAATATAATATTGTTTATATCCTTGAGACAAAAAAGCTGAATTTCAAGACAGTAAGGTTTTAATAATCTTTCATGACAATCTTTCTCCATCCATCCTAATAGCCTTTTCTCGTATTACTTAAGGTTTGCTAAATAAAGAGATGATTGATTAAAATTAGATCGACAATAATGAGAAAAAAAGAGAAGGAGATAGAGAAAGAGAGAGGGAGAGAGAAAAGAGGGATGGAGGGAGAGAGAGGCAGAGAGAGCGGGAGGAAGGGAGGAGAGGGAGAAGGAGGGAGACAGGGGAAGAGAGAGAAGAGAGGGAGAGAGAGGGAGAGGGAGATAATATATATATATATATATATATATGGCCTGACGATTACGTCCAGCATGAAACAGACTGTCACCTCTAAGTGTTGACTTCATGAAACAGACTGTCGCCTCTAAGTGTTGACTTCAGTGTTCACTTTTATATTTACACACGTTCTATCTCTGATATTGAGCACTTTATCCCATATATCAGACTATATGATATGAGAGCGAGCAGCGCTATATTGAGTCTGATTTGCTACCTCCTCGTCACCGAGGCCCGTAGAACAGTTGGTAGGGTGTTTGCTTGACAGCCTAACTGTCAGGGTTTCAATTCTCGGTAGTGGATAGGACGAAACGGCCGTCCAGTAATTTCTGCATTCTGTTGAGGTTTCAGACTCGATGAATTACTTAAATATATATATATATATATTTTCTCTCCCTCTCCCTCTAATAATATGATATAATAATGAATAAGATATGCGGGAAATAATGACCAAGAAAGGCTAGAAATAATGGCGGATAAGGCTAGAAGTGAAGACAAAGAAAAGCGAGAGATGACAATGAAACGCCAGAAATTATGGCAAAAGAAGGCTTGAAATGTTGACTTAGAAAGGCGAGAAATGATATTGAAGAAGGTTTAGAAATAGTGATAAAAGCGGGCTAGAAATATTGACAAATGAAGGCGAAAGATGGCAACAAATAGAAGATAAAAATGATTGGCAAAGAAAAGATAAAATGTTAAAGGTTCAAAATGATGACAAAGAAATATTTTGTAATATTGTCGTTTCGTATTGATTAATGACAAAACTAAATCTCTCAAACGTAACATTTTTTTTCATTTCATTCCGGACTTCCTTAATCAACATCGGGGTGTGGCTTTGGGATCTTTCTATAAACTTGGACACTGCATAATCATTTGAATGCATAAAACTCTTCTTTCTGGGTTGGGCATTTATATATCTGCCTGTCATCAGTTTCTTTTCCCAGAGGTGCACATTCCAGTCGTAGCTGGGTTGATCACGTGCTCACATGTTGAGGCAGCCTGTGTCATCCTGTTAGGTGCAGGCCTTCACTTGATGTTTTGGTGGTTCTTCCCTACTTCAACTCGTCGATGAACCTGGCTTCTCTGTCCTCACACTGTGCAGAGTCTATTCTGTCATGATCTGAGGTGAGTTCAGTGCATACTAAAATACATACTGCATCTTTTAAAAACAAATCATATAAGCTTGTAAAATATCGTAATTCTCCATGTATAATACGGCTTCATCCATAATATGCACCCTTAAAATAGTGCTGAAAGTGTGGTAAAATGCTTCTACTCACGCATAATACGCACCCTATAATACGCACCCTATAAATTGTACCTCTCCAATTTCAACACGGCCAGCGATTCCTACTCTTATTAAAACAAATGGTTTTAAACATTGGATAATATTATTCTCATTTTTTTTTGATAATTCTTATTTTATTTTATATTTGTAAGTATTGTTAGGTCCATATAGTTGTATTTGAAATGCTTATGGAGTGACAATCGCCGAATGTTAGTGTCAAATTGTCGTATGTTTGCGGTGAGCAGACATTTTGCAACTTAAATCGACCTATGAAACGGCAATTTTCTAAAGATTCTTTGTAGATGTGCATAATACGCATCCCTAATTTTGCTTATTATTTTTTTAGATAAATGCGTATTATACATGGGGAATTAAGGTAAATAACGCAATATTGTTTGGAAGATCGAATATTTATTTTGTATATTTACTATTATTAAGTAAACGTTTCAGCTTTTCCAATATCAGTCATCTTTCTCGGTGAGAAAAAGTAAACTTTTTACAAAAATTATATTTTTTGTTACATTTTAATGTTTGCGATGAAGATATATCCTACCCTGGTGTAGTTGGTAATCATCTGCGTTCTTGATGTACTCGATGCTGTGAAAAAACAATTCTGAAGAGTATATTATTGAAAAATATCAGTCGTTGTTAGATTCCTGGAGATGAGAAGAATAGTGTTATTACTTTTGAGCAGACTTTTTACTTTATGATTTTCATTTTCAAAATTCTATAGAACTACAAAGAACTCTTTTTTTTTTAATACTGAATTTGCCTGAACTGAGTCTGCTTGATTGTATGTTAGATATTCGTTTGCATTCGCAAGTCCAGTCTGGCTTTCAGGCTGACCGATTCCGCTGTGATGCCGAAGTGGGTTGTTTTAACAGATGCGTGAAATATCGCTTCTCAATCTCGGTTTAGATCGCGGCGCCGATAGGAAAGACACTAAGCTTTTTAACGAATGCAAAGAGTTTTAGCGATTTCATCGGAAAATCTGATCTTGTCGATAAATTCCGAAATGAGCATCCGAGGCGGATAGAATAGCCATGAAGTTAAGAAAGGCTTCGGACCCAATGTGACAGTCTAGCTACATCGATTAAATTTTAGTCCAAAAGCATTACTGAAATACAAGACATGTCCAGAGAAGGCATTTGGTTTACAGTATTTAAGTAGATGGGGATGCAGATGTCAACTTATTGAACGTCAAAATATTTGAACGCTGGCAAGAAATTAAATCGAGGCGACATTAAAAAGTTGATTTTTTTTCAGCATTTTCTTTGGAACGATTTTTCACTGTTGATAAATTAAGCTTCTACCATAATGACCCACAGTTCAAATCCCAGTGTACAAAGAGGTTGCACTCGGCTTGTTCACAGAAAAGGTCTTGGCCACAGGTTTTTTTGTTTACTATCTTAAGAAAAGTGAAACAGTTAATGCAGAAGACTATATATATATATATATATATATATATATATATATATATATATATATATATGGCCTGACGATTGCATCTAACACGAAACAGACTGTCGCCTCTAAGTGTTGACTTCAATGTTCACTTTTATATTTACACACGCTCTATCTCTGATATTGAGCACTTTATCCCATAAATATAGCACCCCTTAGAGGCGACAGTCTGTTTCATGCTAGACGCAATCGTCAAGCCATATATATATATATATATATATATATATGTCTTCTCTCCCTCTCCATCACTCTCTTCTCTCTCCCTCCCTCTCTCTCTTCTCCTCTCTCCCTCCTTCTCTCTCCTCTCTTCCTCCCCCTCTCTCTGCCTCTCTCTCCCTCTCTCTCCCTCTCTTCTCTCTCTTCCCCTGTCTCCCTCCTTCTCCCTCTCCTCCCTTCCTCCCGCTCTCTCTGCCTCTCTCTCCCTCCATACCTCTTTTCTCTCTCCCCCTCTCTTTCTCTATCTCCTTCTCTTTTTTTCTCTCATTATTGTCGATCTAATTTTAATCAATCATCTCTTTATTTAGCAAACCTTAAGTAATACGAGAAAAGGCTATTAGGATGGATGGAGAAAGATTGTCATGAAAGATTATTAAACCCTTACTGCCTTGAAATTCAGCTTTTTTGTCTCAAGGATATAAACAATATTATATTTATTAAACTTAACTAAGTCCTTTACGGAGTAAAATTAAAAGTTTCAAAAAGTGCGCGGCGCTTTTTCTTTGGAACGACTTTTCACTGTTGATGAAATAAGCTTGTAACATAAGGACCCAGAGTTCAGATCCCAGTGTATAAAGCGTTTGCACTCGGGTTGTTCACAGAAAAGGTCTTGGCCACAGGTTTTTTGTTTACTATCTTAAGAAAAGTGAAACAGTTAATGCAGAATTCCATATATATATATATATATATATATATATATATATATATATATATATATATATATATATATAACTTGCTTAACAATTGATGTATTTGCAGCTAATAAAGTACGATTCACTATATCGTGCTTGACCATTATTCTCGCTAGAATTTATCTTACATATTTATAAATCTAGCATTCGTCCTTGTTATGAATATTGCTGCAACATCTGGTCAGATGCTTCTGATATATATTAACTGATTCTTGATAAAATCCAAAGAAGAATCTGTAATGTTATTGGTCCTGACCTGGCATCACGGTTTCAGTTATTTCCCACTACTGTAATGTAGATTCCCTGTGTCTTTTCTATAAATACTTTCATGGTCATTGTTCTGATGAAGTTTTATGTATGGTATATTAACATTATGAATTTAAATGCAAGTTCTCGTGATTTTTGTTGTGGATTCCGGGAATGGAATCCTGCACAAATAAATAAACAACGCCAGTAATTGAGATAGAAAAATAAGTGTAGTAAACGTAAGAATACAGACTTGAAGTGAAGATTAGTAGTCCAGGAATGCGGGTTAGTAGAAAGTATCTGCACAAGTCTCTGTAAGTGAAGCCGTAATTATCTCTCTCTCTCTGGACTCTCGTATAACTCTCTGTGAACACTCTGTGTGCTGTCTCCGTATCTCTCACCCTGACTCAACCTATCTCAACCTGCAGGTATTCTCTCTGTCAGTATAAGTATACTTTGGACGAGTCCATCTTGTGTAGAAGGGGTCTGCCCACAACAATTTTACAGTTAAAATAGCTAGATGTAACCGCAAGTTCTATGCTAACATTTTCTTCTATAGCACTTCTCGCTTGTGGAAATCTCTTCCGGCTTAGTGCTTCCGAGTCAAGTTTGACCTTCAAAAATTTTAAATGCTATGTCAATCGCTAACTTCTGTCTTCTTAATTTTTCTTCGTTTATTTTTTTCTCTCGTTAAAAGTAGTGTCTTCTCATAACAGTTGCTATTATGGTGATTGATTTTTTTATTCTAATTATTATTTATTTTTCTGTTTTAGTTTGAGAAATTCATTTATTTATTTTTTATCTGTATAAATAAAGCGCAGTGTACGTGCGTCCGTCCGTCAGTCCGTTTTTTCCATCTCGGCGAATCATAAGCAACCGGAAGTAACAGGTATTAACTGCTGTAGATACACGCGATTAAAAATTAAAGAAATAACTCAGTCAAAGTGTAGTTAAACTATAATTAAACTTAAGCGGGGCACAGTACGTTGCACATGTGTTTTTTCTTTTCTAGTACGCGTACTGTGGCGTATTCGAAATATTACATAGTGAATTTATTTGAAGGGATCATAAAGAATGGTGATTTTAAAGGAAAATATAAATTGCTCTCAAAATACATGTAAACAAACGACGGAAACCTCTTGCCTGTGCGAAGAAAGGTTATGCCGAATTAAGGGGTCGAATAAAGATAAAATAATTTTATTATTTCCAAATTTTTATAACTTTTACGTTCCTAAGATGCTGAAAGTAAAAGACTGGTCCAAAATCCCTCCGCAGAAGATAGTTTAAAGTCATCCCAAAGGGAGGCTTCTAGGCTAGTTTTAAATAACAGGTTTTGAATGTAACCGTTTTTATGGTCTTATATGTTGGCTTCGGAAATAACTCTTTTAGGGAACGAGATATTTGAAATATTGTAAATGTTCTGGAAGAAACATTTTTAAAAATTAATATATACTATTTCAAAATTTGATATCCCAACAAACGTAAAGACTTAAGTGGTTACTGACTGTGGTAAAATCTGCGAAAAAGTCTTATGAATGAGAAATGTAAAAACAAATTAGGTATTAAAGATGACTGATGACGATTGACGTTGCATTAAACTTTTGAAAATCAAAGTTGATTGGTGTTCCACGAACGAGAAGTGCAAGTGAAGAAACTGACGGCATAGAATTTATGGTTATCTCTAGCAATTTATGGTTATCTCTAGCAATTTTTAATTATCTCTAGCATTTTATGGTTATCTCTAGCAACTTTTAATTATCTCTAGCATTTTATGGTCATCTCTAGCAACTTTTAATTATCTCTAGCATTTTATGGTTATCTCTAGCAACTTTTAATTATCTCTAGCATTTTATGGTTATCTCTAGCAACTTTTAATTATCTCTAGCATTTTATGGTTATTTCTAGCAACTTTTAATTATCTCTAGCATTTTATGGTTATCTCTAGCAACATTTGGTTATCTCTAGGAATTTTTCGTTATCTCTAACATTTTATGGTTATCTCGAGGAACCTTTAGTTATCTCTAGCATTTTATGTTTATTTCTGGCAACTTTTAATTATCTCTAGCATTTTATGGTTATCTCTAGCAACTTTTAATTATCTCTAGCATTTAATGGTTATTTTTGGCAACTTTTAATTATCTCTAGCAATTTATGGTCATCTCTAGCAACTTTTAGTTATCTCTAGAAATTTATGTCTATCTCTAGGAACTTTTTGTTATCTCTAGCAATTTATGGCTATCTCTAGTAACTTTTAGTTATCTCTAGCAAATTATGGTTATCGCTTGCAATTTCAACAGTAAAAAGATGTAACCTAAATAGACGTGTGTAATTCTCATTCGACTTTACAATACAGCTGTATCTATTTTTTGAAGACCGAAAGAAATATTTTTTGAATGAGGCATTCTTGCAGGTGGACGAAACATCTACTTCTCCAAAAAATAAAACGAGAGATTTGTTTGTTTATTATTCTCGAGTTCTGACTCTCAGCTACAACATTTCGCCCTTTTCAAACGAATTCAGAAATTTTTCTTTACAATGATCATTTGAAAAGATTTATTCTGTTTTTTGTTCAACTTTCTCAAAGGACAGACATTATATTGTCCATTATGAAGATAAAAGCTCGATATATAAGTCTTTTTTAAAGATCAAAGCTGCAGAAAATTGAATAACTATTGCTACGTACCAATTGGCGCAGCACAAAATTTAAAAAGAAAAGATAAAAAGCAACAACTTGTCAAAGGATATGACTAAGTTTCACTCCACTGTATTTGAAGGATTCTCTTCCAGATTCAAATACACGAATGGGGAGAAACAACCAACAGTAACGAACATTAAACGCTAATATACAAATTAACAAGATTTCATTATAACACGGTGATACAGGAATACATTAATGAAAGGGAATACGCAGAAAGGTATGTGTTATACATTTCAGTGTGGAATGATGTATGCGTCATATGTCTGAGATGGAAAGTCAAAATAATCACTTAGCTTCAGTGTTTCGCCTGAAATAAAAAAAGGTTTTCTCTTTTCTCTCTTTCATTTGATTTATATTTCCCTTTGTTCTTTTTATTTCTAGTTCAGTTCTTTTCTCTTGAACAGCGATATCTTTTGATATATTGTTCATCAATGTTATGAGTATTGACCCCAAGTGATGGTCTTAGACGCTCTTCTTCACATGTTCAGCAATGTAGAATTCGTTGTTCGAGTCGGAAAATTCGGCGCTGTATAAGTTGTATCCTGCAGCCAATTGAGTGAGTCATACATGCCTGTCTTAGGTGACTATCACACTTAGTAATTTTCCAGTGCATTTGATATATGCAGCATGGTATATTGAGTTGAATTGGAACTCGTCTTCATGTGCGATTTTTTTGTTTGACGGTAACGTGTAAAAAAAGACGTTATTCGCATTAGACTCGTATTCCAAATGAATCATGTCGATATTTTCCCGCTCAAGGTTTCGTTCTTGATCAAGTGATACTGCACGTGTGTAAGAATCTATTTTAGCTCTTTCCTGGATTTGTTACTAGATCATCAGCTAGTCTGACCTAATTGTTCTTGTAGTCAACGACCACTATGACAGATTGAAAGAGATAGGGGGAGTGAATGTATTATATTATTAGAGAGGTGGAAAGAGAGATGGTTCACTAAGTGCAAAGTGTGTGGTTAGAGGTTTTAGTTGCATAGAGATTTAACACTATCAACATCATGAATTCAGCCTGCTCCGTGGCTGATGTTGTTGTGTATTTACATCTGTTAACAGTGGTTTCCGTTCGAACCAATATTAAATGTTATGGGTCCTTACCTATAACTACAGAATGAACTCTTCCTAACACTATGTATACTACGCCTCTCAAGAGAGAGAGAGAGAGAGAGAGAGAGAGAGAGAGAGAGAGAGAGAGAATAATCGAGTCGAGCCTAGAGTAGTTCACTCCAAACAAGACTGACAGTCATACTAACATCTTCCACATCTTGTATTATTATTCCGTGTAATATATCTTCGTTATTTCTACTCTTGTGTTCGTATTGTTCTTCCTTGATCCTAACCTGGACCATAACATTAAATATCGAAATAAACGAAATGTAGGCATTTGAAAAACTGACGCAAGACATTCTTCCTCTCAACCTCAAATATCTATAAATCACACGATATCTCTTCTTGTTATATAGCAGAACCTTTGGAAAGTGTCTTTAGCAGTTCACTCAGGTTTTTTATTGTTTGTATTTGTTTACATTTCCATAATACTTCGTCGAAGAGTGATAAGGACTGGTTTAATATTTAGTAAATTCTTAGGTGATTATAAAAATCGAATTCGGCTCTTTTTACTTTTAAAGCTAAATCTTGATAAAAAGTGGAACCAAGGCAATGGATCCCTGAAACTAATGGTTATGATACAGTAGATAAAAACCTATTTTAGAAATTGTATGGAAAGTTTATATATATATATATATATATATATATATATATATATATATATATATATATATATAGTAACGCCCTTTGCTGGTGTTAATAAAATAGTGCTCGATGTAATAAGACAAAGATATAAATAATATATTAATAAATATACATTTTTCCTCACCAGTAGAACGACTCGGAGTTTCATGCACAAAGGAAGAAGATAGCTTTATATATATATATATATATATATATATATATATATATATATATATATATATGGGGAGAGAGAGAGAGAGAGAGAGAGAGAGAAGAGAGAGAGAGAGTATCGTTGAAAATAATTTTCCTTTTCAACTTAGATTTTTATGCCGATGATTTTATTTGTTCTGAAGATGTCGGTCGAGAGGTACCTAAAATTTTAATCGCTATGATACTTTTGTATCCAGTTTTATTAATAAAATGTGATCCCTTTTCTAAACATCATTTTATTCTGGTGTGGTAATAACAATCTGTATATATATATATATATATATATATATATATATATTTCGAATATAATTTCGACCGTGTCTCTCATACTCCTCCTCCCTCTCTCTCTATATCACATTACATCAACTTAAAACTACCCCTCAAAAGTGAGTAAAACTAAATGTAAATTTAAAACATTTTTTTCACCCTTGGAAGTGTGGTCTGATGAACCAGGTAAAAATCATACACCTGGAGAAATAAATTATAACCAATGGACACTTAAGGTTGCCTGTTTTCTTTTTAAATTAATAATTGCTCTGATTTGACATTGGGCTCTCTAGATTTTATCCTCCTTGGGATTATCCATACGGATTACCAAACTTTTCATTATACATACATATATATATATATATATATATATATATATATATATATATATATATATATATATATATATTATTGCTACTTCAAATGTTATTGTAGTGAAAGGTCGTATTTGAAATAGATACTCCGTTTTTATTTATAATTTAAACAGTGTGCATCGGTCTGCTCACATCAAAGCCATATCTACTCAGTTTCGGATATGAAACTGCCCAGATATGGAAAGTATCTTTGTAAGGTGTGTGTACTTTCTTTAAAAAGAGGAAAAAGGTCCTTGCTCTACTGTGACACATTTCATAGCCGAACATTAAAGCACACCGTCTCAAACGTCGGTTTCTGCTGCGAAGGGGAGCGCCGGATCGATTCTTGCCAGAGAGATTTCTCGAGTGCACAGCCTGATAGAAGTAATACACGCTGTTTAAGATAAAAAATAGGACGTCTATTTCAAATACGAATATCTACTATAATAATTTTTGAAGTGATGAAAATATTGGGTTAAAAATAAATCTAGATATAAGAATGACATGACAGACAGGGTGCTTTTCTTAATTTTTTTAATGTATTTTCCTTGCATGCGAACAAGATAGGTCTTTTTTGGACTTTGTGTTGGCGAACTGTGTAAATGAATTTTTGTACCGAGCGCTTTCGGATAATCTGTCAGCCATTTTCAAAGATTAGGGGAAGGTTATTGTAAATACATATATACATATAATTAATTACGTAATATAGTCAATACATTGCCAGTCATGTTTTATGCAACATGTATTAGGGAGGGGTTGCTCTGCAAATACACAAGTATATATATTCGGTGTATTTATGCACCAAATGTTCTTTATGGCAAATGTTATTAATAACAACTGACATTTTGTACAGATTAGTTTTATTGATCGACTTTCCCAAATTACGTTTAACAGTTCTTTGATAAGAAGGAAATTCCATCAGAAATTGCCCGGAGTTCATTTCTAAAGAAATGTAAAGAAATTTGATCAAGGCTTTCAACTTTCTTAAGTCATCATCAGGGTAAGTAGGGACATTTCGGAGTTTCACAGAATTAGTGAATGTTGTGACGTAGACCAAGAGTTTTGTGACACGTCTTTATGTACTCTATTTTAGCATATTACATGTGTTTTACATATAATATCCCAAAACTGATCTACTTTGTATTGAGCCCTCTTTTAAATTAAACGTTACGAACAATAGGAATTGTCCTCTATCCGTTCTCATCTTATCTGTATATATATATATATATATATATATATATATATATATATATATATATATATTCATATATATATATATATTTATATATATTCATATATATATATATATGTATATATATACATATATATATTCATATATATATATATATATATATATATATATATATATATATATATATATATATATATATATATATATGTATGTATGTATGTGTGTGTGTGTGTATGTGTGTGCAAATATATAGAAAATTAGGAAATAAAACGTTAGGTAAATAATCGGAAGTTCTTTAGTATTTTTGTTTTTATTTTTTAAAAACAGTACCCAATACAAAAGTAGAGCTTAAATTATAATTTCACTTGATACTTTAATTCAATTTAATTTTAATAAATATATTGAAGTTTTTGGTTCTTGTTTTTGAAACGTGAGAACTCTTATGGAGCGAAGGAATCGTATTTTTTAAAAATAATTATATATATATATATATATATATATATATATATATATATATATATATATATATATATATATATATATATATATAATTATTTATTCAAAAATTATAACGTAAATATGTTATAACATCACTACAAAAATAGCCATTTGGTTTCAAAACTTCTAGTGTCTTATGAAGTGATGGTGTTATATATATATATATATATATATATATATATATATATATATATATATATATATATGTAAGATAACGATATATATTTTTATATATCAGGAACAATATTGGGGAAAAATATATGACAAAGTGGAAAAATTTTCTTATGACGCATTTAGTCCTGGTCATTAGCATTTCATCCTACTAAATTTGTTATATTGGTGCGACTACACATGCGCACGAACGAGGGATGCTGGTAATTTTAAACTTTTATTTTTTTTACCATTCATGACAGAATTTCTATTACCATAGTGTGGGATATCTACTAACAAAGTGACATAAAGAAAAAAAATATCGGAATGAAATCGGCTCGATTAAAAAAAGGAAAAAAATTAAAATTTTCCAGCATCCCTCGGTCGCACGAACATAAAAGATTTAATCCGATGAACTCCTAAAAGACGAAACCTTTCATAAGAAATTTTTTTTCTCATTAGTTTTTCCCCATATATATTTCTGTCGAGAAGAAACCTCAAGAGAATGCAGAAAGCAGTGGGCGGCAGCTTCGGCCTATATTTGGGACTCATCAGCAGTGAGCACGCACCACCGAGAATTGAAACACGAATAGTTACGCTAAGAGGCAAACGCCACACCAACCGTACCAACAAACCTCGGCTACGAAGAGGTAACGAATTAGACTCAATATAGCACTGCTCGATCACATATACCGTGGTGGAACTCATCCGAGTTTCTCTTTACCCATAGGACTGTGCCTCCACGAGCTACGACTACCATCCCCAAGCCGCTCAGCCCAGAGCATTAGAAGCCGGTTCAAGCAACGATATACAAGTTGATAGAAATAATTGGGAGGATTTGAAATCATCATAATTAAGTAATTCACCTATCGTAACTGTTCGGGTTTCAATTCTCGGTAGTGGATGCGCACTGCTGATGAGTCCCAAATATAGGATGAAACGACCGTCCAGTGCTTTCTGTATTTTGTTGAGGTTTCTTCTAGACTCGATGAATTACTAAATTATGATATATATATATATATATATATATATATATATATATATATATATATATATATATATATATATATATATATATATATGTGTGTGTGTGTGTGTGTGTGTGTATAAGAAATAAAGTTTTAAGGTATGTTATATTTATGGGATAAAGTGCTCAATATCAGAGATAGATCATGTGCAAATATAAAAGTGAACATTGAAGTCAACACTTAGAGGCGACAGGCTGTTTCATGCTAGACGCAATCGTCAGGCCGCCCTGATTGCGTCTAGCATGAAACAACCTGTCGCCCCTGAGTGTTGACTTCAATGTTCAATATATATATATATATATATATATATATATATATGTGTGTGTGTGTGTGTGTGTGTGTGTGTGTGTATCAAAGTACGTAAGTCGAGCAATAATCATGTACCTAGCGATGGCTGAATTAACTATATTAACTATTTGTTCTATGAAAAGAACTTGCTATTAGGTATCCTTCAATCTGCTTTTTTCGTGCAATAGCAATGTTGATTAATCAGAAATATGTAAACGACGGGGGGGGGGCTTTATAAATGCATATCATTAGCCCCTTGAATTAACCTGGGAATCCCTGTCATCAAACATAAAATCCTTCTCTGTTTTTTCATGAATGCGTTTAATGGGCGTTTGATCCGTGCATAGAAATGACAGAATCATTCAAATCGGCTTTTTGTGTTTTCTCTTTCGACACAAACCGTTAATTATACGAAGAATGCGTTGGAAATTATTTACTCTAGCTTCGTTCTGATTTGTTCAAATGCCCAGTCGCAATCCACTCATTAACCAATTACTCTTAACATCTGTCATCTGTCAAAATCTTCTTACACTACACGCAGTAGGATACGATGTACACTTGTATTCTGACGCAGTTTTAAATATTTGATATTCTTCTGTTATTTACTTCGTTTTAACTTTATAATTGTATTCTAGATTTGATGTTCTTTGTTTTTTACTAGAAAATTAATTACATTTTGGAATTATTTTCAATATTTTGGTATTAATGTCTGTTATTGCTACCACACAAGAAGCGTGGGGATTATATTTTTCATTTTGATATGAAATCTTTATTTAAGTTTACTTTATTAAAATTCATAAAAAAATACAGTTAACTTTAAACTCTTCTCCATATATATTTTCCCTATTTTTTCTCTTTTCGGGATTTACTTTGTCCCATATAATCACATAACAACGACAACAATAACACTACTACTACTACTGCTACTACTACTACTACTACTACTACTACTACTACTACTACTACTACTACTAAATGATAATACACAGATATATATATATATATATATATATATATATATATATATATATATATAGGTCCGTACATATAACAGTGCAATAAAAATAATCGAAACAGTGTGACAAAATAAAAAAAGAAGACAAACAAGTAAGGAGCAAAGAATTAAACAAAAAAGAAATTATGGACATGGCCACGCAGTGGATACCTGAAGCGAGAAAAGGAATGCCTCATGACCGAAACTCTGAACAAGGGTATCAGGACAAATTATGTCAAGGCGAATACTGACAACCCTGAAAAACAGCACAACGAAAGATTTAACTGTACTAATACAAAAGTAGATATGATAGGGTGGCTATAGTCGTATACTGGGAACAGTGCAAAAAAAGGAACATTTTGGATAGTGGATGTGGTTGATAGACAAAAGAAGTGAAGCATTTTTAAGAAGAAAAAAAATGAGGGTACGTTGCTCGGAAAAGGAGAAAGGGTGGCAAACGTCAATGTTAGAATGGTTGCCATAATAATGGATGCAAGTGAAACTCTGCCAAAACAGTGGAATCAAGATTCGATAAGTAGAAAATCTAAGGAAGAACTGAGATTTTATAGGTCACTGCATTATTGGGGAGAGTGCTGGTGATGTTTGGGTAGAGTTGCTGTTATACAAACTCCCAGCAAAAAACCACTAGACATCTGATGTCGTCCTGCAAATGAACCGTCCTGGGTATGACGATAAACTATATCCGCATCCAGGGTAAGACGATAAACTACGTCCAACAGCAACGCCTCTGATCAGCAAGACCTCTTAATTGCTGATGTTCCAAGGTCCACCCTGACCCGGGGGATAGCACCTGTTAGGCTCTCAGCTATGGGCAAATACTTAATACCGAAACTGAGGTAAAAAGCATTATGGAAGTGTAAAAATAGGTTTTAATACCAGAAATGTAAAACATTATTACCAGAAATAAATTTTTGAAAAAAAAAAAAAATTACCAGTAATACGTTTTCTTTTAAAAAAAATTCACCAGTTATACGTTTTTGAAAAAAAATATTACCAGCAATACGTTTTTGAAAAAAAGAAAATTATCAGCTATACAATTTTGAGGAAAAAAATATTACCAGAAATAGATTTTTGACAAAACAAAAATATTATCAGAAAAAAAAAATTGTCATTAAATGACCCATTAAGGTTGATATGCCGTAAAACAAAACAAACCAAAACAAACCTACAGTTAATTTTAAAAGTTAATTTTAACTAAAGAACATTGACAGTATCATTCTACCTCAAGAGCAAACAAAAATGCAAGAAAGGTACTTCTGGTTGTAAATATCAACTAGTGATTCACAAGATGTTAGTGGGAAGCTGTAATTCCAAAAATAGAAAATTAAGCACTGATTAGATGGGCGATAAAAAAGTATTTCGTAGTTTTCAACATGACTGGATGATAAATACTTTAACATTATTGAAATTTCCTCATGAATTTTGTCGTTGATTTGGGATGCGACCTGTGCGGATACATTTTCGGCCGGTAATTTGATCAGGTCCGCGGTTGAGCCGGGGTCTGTCGCTCGGGACGCAGAGATAAAAAAAAGGTACAATTTTCTTCTCTTACTGATAGATTTATTTTTACTCCTGTGGCAGTGGAGACTTCTGGGGTTATTGGCCCTCATTCGATGGCGTTCCTTCGGAGGATTGGCGGAATTGCGTCCCGATTAAGGGACGAGCCTTGCGAAACGAAGTGGCTTTTGCAGCGTGTCTCACTGGCGATGGTGCTAGGTAATGCTTCCTCCATCATTGTGGCTGGCAGAGGATAGCAAAAAATTTTTTGTAATTATTTTTATATCTACCGTGAAACATTAAATACTAAATATTTGCGAATTTTGACTCAGGACCTCAAGTAGAAGGGTTCAAATTGTTCCGGAACGCAGGACTCAAAGTGTTAAACAACACTTCACAGTTTGGTGAGTTCTAAACGAGCCTTGCGAAACGGAGTGGCTTTTGCAGCGTGTCTCACTGGCGATGGTGTTAGATAATTCTTTCTCCATCATTGTAGCTGGCAGAGGATAGCAAAAACAACAAAAACAAAAAAGAAAACAAACAACAACAAAAAACATTTTGTTTATAGTTTCTTTGTTCAAACTTTTTTCAATAAATATTTTCGCAATTTTGTAAAATCCGATATAAAAAATGGAAAACTACTTTAAAACAAAGCCACCTTAATGGTGAAATTAAATGTGAAAAATTTCGGATCAATTCCAGAATATTTTAATTTGATTTTATTTCGCCTCTTCACATTAATCTTCCCATCAAATGAAATTAATGATACACTTTATGCTTATCAAATATATGACAGATTCATTTATCAATTATTCTGTTTTTGAAAAGTGATAATAAATATGAAAGTTTTTTTTAACGACAATAACAGTCAGTGTTGATATCACCATGGAATTTTATCTTGGAAATGAACTAGAGCAAGATGAAAGGGAAGCAAACTGATTCGATAAACGAATATAAAAATCAATAAAGAAGTACCTTTTCGTTTCAAATAGACGAACTGGGACGATTTCTCTTTTGCGGAGAAATATTCACATAGAGCGTCCTTATTTTAACTATCCCTTTATTAAATACTTATGCCCATAGGCTGTTATTTAAGAAAAAAAGCATTTCATTCGTAACAATTACAATAAAATATCAATGCCCCCTTGTACTATATAGATCATTTGAATGGGATTCCGTCTCTTCTCTATTGTTGTATAGTGCATTAATACCGCGATCAAAGGAAATAATTAACACAATGTATGGATATAAGTTTTGGTCTAATAGATTCCTGAATCACTTCTATATAGACAACAGGAAACTGTTTTCGATAAGTGATAATGAACGAGAAGGTCTGTTAAGAACAATAGAATGTTTCATGGTGCTATTGCCATAAAGCTTAGTCTAGACAAAAATATACTAAGACGAGTTTCTATAGGGGTAAACTTTTAAGAACAGCAGGTAAAACATTTGATAAAGAAAATGAGATTCGCCAACCGGATCAAGGAGTCAATAAACGTCTTAATTTTGGACCATGAATCCAACATGCAAAAATAGAAGAACTAAAATTAGAAAATAATGACTTAGGCGATTAAGAGGGATTAATATTACGTTGAGTCATAAATAATATTTGTTTTGGTTTATCAAATTTATTATTTAAAATATTAAAATATTATATTTATTACAACGTTTCGGCCGTTGTACGCTCCGCCCTTCTTCAGTTGGTTGGAATATCGAACTGAACCCTTTATTTCGCTCACTGGGTGTTGAAACTTGACTAATGCATGGAATAATAATGCAAACACAAAATGTAGTTAGAATAAAATGTATTGAAACAAGAAAGTGTACACAATATTTACATATAGTCTTTTGTATATTCCTGGGAAGACCGTTCCTGGAGAATGTGTTGACTAAGTCGCAGTCGGGCAGAGTCTCTAGTTGGATCTCTTGATTTGCCTCCTGTCTTCCGGTACCAACCATATTTATATCGTCGGTACTCCACTATGCAAATTAGGTGGATCCTACCACAACACTGGGGTAGACTGTTCTAGTTCCACGTGCCACGTGTCAGTTATCAGTTATCTTTATCCAGTGGATAAAGGCGTTGGGTAGATCCAGTGACAGGACCCAAAGAGTGTGAGTTCAATACCCGATTGAGGCAGTGGAGAACTTGGAGAGGGGGAATTAACGGGAGATAACTGTTAACTGACATCCATTAAACATGGCACGTGGAACTAGAACAGTCTACCCCAGTGAGCGAAATAAAGGGTTCAGTTCGATATTCCAACCACCTAAAGAAGGCCGGAGCGTACAACGGCGGAAACGTTGTAATAAATATGGCGACAAAGATAAGGACAATAGCCCGAATAATGTAAATAGTGTACATAATACCTCATCTCAAAAATATAGACATATACTAAAAAAGTAAATTTGAAGCTATTAACAATTTAGCAATAACTTTGATTCTCTGATAAACTGAAATTTAGAAGAGATACGAAAACTAGAGGAAAGGATTCGTAGATTTTTTTGTATAACACGCACCATAGATGCTGATCGACTGTTTCTGTCTAGGGCAGATGGAGCAGAACACTGATTCATCTAGAGATCATATAAAAGACTAAAATAATATCTCATAACAAATGCCTAGAATTAACCTTAATGACTTGCTGTTAATTCATGTTACCAATAGAAATCTAAGAAAAAGCTACCCACATTTCTCAAAGAAAGGCAAAACTTCAAACAAGATCTACAGCTATACAAACACAATAAAATAAGAAATGGAATATCAAAAGTAGACGCACAGAACAACAAAAGGCTAAAAATAATTGTCTAACACATTTAAAAACCAAATGGAAAGAAATGTTTTATATTAGCCGAGTCACATTGGGAGGAATCTGGCCCATGAGTGTTTGTGAAGCTCTCACATGAAACCGAAAATAGAAGGGTCCATTTTAGTTGCTCAAAGTCAAAACCTTGCCAACAATATCATAAAAGGCTTAGATTATAATGAACTGGACATATTGAAAATGCTGTGTTTACACAAAGACAGAAGAAACTATTGGCCATCTAATATATGAGTGCTCTATTCCAAGCCACAAATGAATATCGATATGATAGGGTAGGGAAAATACTTACAGTAGAAGGCATTTAAAAACTATAATACTATCTTGGTTAGAAGATGAAAATATTACAGAACTCTGAGACTTAACAGAACCCATTATACAAGCCAATAGATTAGACACAATAATAAAAGATTTGAAGAGCTTAAGTTGCATAGACTTGATAAAAGTATCTCAACTACAGAATTTGGAAACTTTCAAAATATAAGGACCTGGAAAAAGAAATTTCAATAATCTGGTATTTATACACAACCACTACTCCGATACTTAAAAAAATACTAAAGCACACAAGAAAATAAAATTTCGGCATTAAATGACCCATAAGGTGGTGATATACCATTAAAGAAACAAACAGAACCAATTATTAGATATATATAAAGTTTTTGATCAGCTAGCACAGTATCTGGTAGAAAAAGCGCTGGTTAATTATTTTCCCGCGGTAAATGCTTATACACAAATAACGAAACTTATGTAAAAATTTAGCGATGAAAGATCTCCAGGTAGATATTCTCAACAAGCGGATTTTCGTACAAAATAAAATTAAAGAAATGCTAAATACTGATTCATCGCTGCATTGTAGAGAGTTCGTAGAATTCGTTTATAAGTCGAAGGAAATATTGGCCGTTTGAATTTTTCAAAAAGCAACACGGATTGCAAAATCTAATATAGTGACCCTTTATCGAAGTGTTATCCTGAGATAGCATCCACTGGTATCCGATAGTTTAGAACTCACCAAACTGTGAAGTGTTGTTTAACACTTTGAGCCCTGCGTTCCGGAACAATTTGAACCCTTCTACTTGAGGTCCTGAGTCAAAATTCGCAAATATTTAGTATTTAATGTTTCACGGTAGATATAAAAATAATTACAAAAGATATAAGCATTATACTTAGCAGGGAGAGAGTATGGTTGCATGCCTTCACTTTAGCGCCAGAATTCTTTCTTTGGGTACCAACATCAGGTGATGCACAACAATAGCAAAACAGGACGCAAGTGTTTACCCACCGTTCAACCGGCGTCTGGAGATTAAATCATTTTTTTCTCTACCAACATTAAAGCAGTGGTCACGTCTCAAAGTGTTAATTTGTCCATCGTTAATAAGTTTGTTCTTTCTTTTGCTTCTCTTCTATTTTCTTCTTTTAATTTTCTTTTCTCGCCTTTTTTTTGTTTTTCATTTCACCTCGTGTCCATTTTTTTCCTGTTTTTCTTCTTGTTTTTCTCTCCCTCGTTTTTCTTTCTGTCCACATTTGTCTCTCTATTTCATTATTTCTCAATTTCTTTTTCTCCTTCTCTCACCTTATTGACAATTATATCATAACACGCACATCCGCTTTGTGGTGTGATGGAGATCGTCTCGGTATGGGAACTCAGAGAACCGAGTTCGAATTCCACTCGAGTTTTTTGTATTCACTTACGCACAAATATCCTTGGGAAGGGTATCAGTACATCTCCTTTCCCTCCAGCTATGGGTTAATTAGAAGGACAGGGTTTTTTTAGCCTGGTTGGCAACAAGTCTACCGCAGAAAGAAATGGCAACCCACTGCAGGAAAGATCTTCTGCCTCGTTAATCATGCATCACCTAAGCGTGTTGCACTTGATTAACTAAACTGATTTTTCTCACTATTTTTTCCGTTTTCCGTTTTCAATCTTTACTTCTTTCCCCCTTTTTCTTTATTTTATTCTTATGGAATTATGGTCTTCATCTCAGATTTTTTCCATTAATTTCGGATATCTTTTGTTTATTTTCCTTCAATTCTCATTTTTCTGACCTTGATTTTTTAAACAGATTTTAGTGCAATTGTTCATTATATTATAAAAGAAAAATCAGTTTTATTCACGTTTCTTCTTTTTCATTCACTGTCATCCTCCAAATTTACTGCTGCCCTTAAACCGTACTCATTCTTTTCATTCTTTTGTCTTTTTCTCCTTTTCCTTTTATTTTCCTCTTTCTTTTTGATTATTCATTTTCTTTCTTTCTTTCTTTCTTTCTTTCTTTCTTTCTTTCTTTCTTTCTGTCTGTCTGTCTGTCTTGCTTTTAAGATTTGTATTCCTTTAATCCCTGAAAAGCTAAACTCTTCTCGTCACGTTTTTCACGCAATACTTCTAACTTTTTCTTTTGTTTGTTTGTTTGATTGTTTGTTTCATTCATTCATTCTTTCTTTCTTTCTTTTAAGATTTTTATACCAGTTTCCTGAAAATCTAAACGCTTCTTGCCATGTTTTTCACGATCTTCTTCTCATTCTTTCTTTCTTTCTTTCTTTCAAGATTTCTATTCCTTTAATCCCTGAAGACCTAAACACTTCTTGCCATGTTTTTCACGTTCTTCTTCTCATTTTTTCTTTCTTTCTTTCTTTCTTTCTTTCTTTCTTTCTTTCTTTCTTTCCTTCTTTCTTTCTTTCTTTCTTTCTTTCTTTCTTTCTTTCTTTCTTTCTTTCTTTCTTTCAAGATTTCTATTCCTTTAATCCCTGAAAACCTAAACACTTCTCGCCATGTTTTTCACGTTCTTCTTCTCATTTTTTCTTTCTTTCTTTCTTTCTTTCTTTCTTTCTTTCTTTCTTTCTTTCTTTTAATTATTTCTTTTTACCTTTTTCTAATCTTCTTTTGCTGTCTCATCTTCCTTATTTTCATTTTCTCAGCTTCTTAGTTTTTCTCTCTGTTTCCCTTTTCCTCTTGTATTTCCTATTTTCTTTTCTGCTACTTCACTCTTCTTTCGTTTCTTCCTTCCTCTTCATCCCTCTTCAGTTCTTTCCCATTTTCTCTTTCTTCCTTTTCTCAACCTATTAACCTTTACATTTCACCTTGTTTTCACTGTTCTAAACCTTTCTTCAAGCCTTCTCCATATCTCGATCTTCATGTCTTCATCACTATGGATTTCAGACAAGACTCTTCGCCCCATTACATTTTCACACCATCTCAAGATAAAAAAGAAAGTACCCAGCCAAAATACTAATAGACTGTTTCTTTGTACCAATATTTCATTGAACCGAAAGCCAAACTAGTGAAAAGGTTTGGCGTAGAATGTAACATTTTTTTTTATAGAGAAAGTGAAATATAAATTTGTTAGCATTCAAAGATAAACGCCTTTTTTACTCTTGCAAATAAAAATATGGCGTTATTAATCATTATATATTTGATGCAACCATGAAGTAATAATTCACTTTTGAATTCCTAGGGAATTTATTCGGCTTTCATTTTTGGGATGTCTAAGGACCAATTATTGGCTAGTATGAAATGCGCGGTTCACACAGGAAAATGGCTGATAGAAAGCGAGATAAGAAAATCTTGCCTCAATTTATCATTTTGATTTCGACGGCTGACAAATATTTGGCAAATATGAAGTTTTACAAATAGTTGTGGGAAGAAGATAGCAAATGTGAGAGAATTATGGAAATTTTAAAGTAACTGACGCGAAGAAAAATAAACCTTTCGTGGAATATAAATCCGAAGTAATTTTGTGTTCATTGCAATCTCATAATTTTTTTCGTTCATCTTTTTACCAATTTCGTTCTTTCCTTTCTTCCATTCTACCTCTTTTCAATTCTTTTTTGTTTCTTTTCTTTTTTTACCTTCTTTCCTTCAGTTATTTCCCTTCGCTTTTCTTTCCCAATCTTTCATCCTTCTTTCTTCATTCTGTCTTTACATTCGTTCGTTCGTCATTTTCTTCTTTCTTCATTCCATTTTTCTTTTCATCTTTCTTCCTTTTCTTCTTTCTTTTGTTCTGTCATTACATTCGTTCGTTCGTCATTTTCTTCTTTCTTCATTCAATTTTTCTTTTCATCTTTCTTCCTATTCTTCTTTCTTTTGTTCTGTCTTTACATTCGTTCGTTCATTTTCTTCTTTCTTCATTCAATTTTTCTTTTCATCTTTCTTCCTTTTCTTCTTTCTTTTGTTCTGTCTTTACATTCGTTCGTTCATTTTCTTCTTTCTTCATTCAATTTTTCTTTTCATCTTTCTTCCTTTTCTTCTTTCTTTTGTTCTGTCTTTACATTCGTTCGTTCATTTTCTTCTTTCTTCATTCAATTTTTCTTTTCATCTTTCTTCCTTTTCTTCTTTCTTTTGTTCTGTCATTACATTCGTTCGTTCGTCATTTTCTTCTTTCTTCATTCTATTTTTCTTTTCATCTTTCTTCCTTTTCTTCTTTCTTTTGTTCTGTCTTTACATTCGTTCGTTCGTCATTTTCTTCTTTCTTCATTCCATTTTTCTTTTCATCTTTCTTCCTTTTCTTCGTTCTTTTGTTCTGTCTTTACATTCGTTCGTTCGTCATTTTCTTCTTTCTTCATTCAATTTTTCTTTTAATCTTTCTTCCTTTTCTTCTTTCTTTTGTTCTGTCTTTACATTCGTTCGTTCGTCATTTTCTTCTTTCTTCATTCAATTTTTTTTTTCATCTTTCTTCCTTTTCTTCTTTCTTTTGTTCTGTCTTTACATTCGTTCGTTCGTCATTTTCTTCTTTCTTCATTCAATTTTTCTTTTCATCTTTCTTCCTTTTCTTCTTTCTTTTGTTCTGTCTTTACATTCGTTCGTTCATTTTCTTCTTTCTTCATTCAATTTTTCTTTTCATCTTTCTTCCTTTTCTTCTTTCTTTTGTTCTGTCTTTACATTCGTTCGTTCGTCATTTTCTTCTTTCTTCATTCAATTTTTCTTTTCATCTTTCTTCCTTTTCTTCTTTCTTTTGTTCTGTCTTTACATTCGCTCGTTCATTTTCTTCTTTCTTCATTCAATTTTTCTTTTCATCTTTCTTCCTTTTCTTCTTTCTTTTGTTCTGTCTTTACATTCGTTCGTTCGTCATTTTCTTCTTTCTTCATTCAATTTTTCTCTTCATCTTTCTTCCTTTTCTTCTTTCTTTTGTTCTGTCTTTACATTCGTTCGTTCATTTTCTTCTTTCTTCATTCAATTTTTCTTTTCATCTTTCTTCCTTTTCTTCTTTCTTTTGTTCTGTCATTACATTCGTTCGTTCGTCATTTTCTTCTTTCTTCATTCAATTTTTCTTTTCATCTTTCTTCCTTTTCTTCTTTCTTTTGTTCTGTCATTACATTCGTTCGTTCGTCATTTTCTTCTTTCTTCATTCAATTTTTCTTTTCATCTTTCTTCCTTTTCTTCTTTCTTTTGTTCTGTCTTTACATTCGTTCGTTCGTCATTTTCTTCTTTCTTCATTCAATTTTTCTTTTAATCTTTCTTCCTTTTCTTCTTTCTTTTGTTCTGTCTTTACATTCGTTCGTTCGTCATTTTCTTCTTCCTTCATTCAATTTTTATTTTCATCTTTCTTCCTTTTCTTCTTTCTTTTGTTCTGTCATTACATTCGTTCGTTCGTCATTTTCTTCTTTCTTCATTCAATTTTTCTTTTCATCTTTCTTCCTTTTCTTCTTTCTTTTGTTCTGTCTTTACATTCGTTCGTTCATTTTCTTCTTTCTTCATTCAATTTTTCTTTTCATCTTTCTTCCTTTTCTTCTTTCTTTTGTTCTGTCATTACATTCGTTCGTTCGTCATTTTCTTCTTTCTTCATTCTATTTTTCTTTTCATCTTTCTTCCTTTTCTTCTTTCTTTTGTTCTGTCTTTACATTCGTTCGTTCGTCATTTTCTTCTTTCTTCATTCAATTTTTCTTTTAATCTTTCTTCCTTTTCTTCTTTCTTCTGTTCTGTCATTACATTCGTTCGTTCGTCATTTTCTTCTTTCTTCATTCAATTTTTCTTTTCATCTTTCTTCCTTTTCTTCTTTCTTTTGTTCTGTCATTACATTCGTTCGTTCGTCATTTTCTTCTTTCTTCATTCATTTTTTATTTTCATCTTTCTTCCTTTTCTTCTTTCTTTTGTTCTGTCATTACATTCGTTCGTTCGTCATTTTCTTCTTTCTTCATTCAATTTTTCTTTTCATCTTTCTTCCTTTTCTTCTTTCTTTTGTTCTGTCTTTACATTCGTTCGTTCGTCATTTTCTTCTTTCTTCATTCCATTTTTCTTTTCATCTTTCTTCCTTTTCTTCTTTCTTTTGTTCTGTCATTACATTCGTTCGTTCGTCATTTTCTTCTTTCTTCATTCAATTTTTATTTTCATCTTTCTTCCTTTTCTTCTTTCTTTTGTTCTGTCATTACATTCGTTCGTTCGTCATTTTCTTCTTTCTTCATTCAATTTTTCTTTTCATCTTTCTTCCTTTTCTTCTTTCTTTTGTTCTGTCATTACATTCGTTCGTTCGTCATTTTCTTCTTTCTTCATTCAATTTTTCTTTTAATCTTTCTTCCTTTTCTTCTTTCTTTTGTTCTGTCATTACATTCGTTCGTTCGTCATTTTCTTCTTTCTTCATTCAATTTTTATTTTCATCATTCTTCCTTTTCTTCTTTCTTTTGTTCTGTCATTACATTCGTTCGTTCGTCATTTTCTTCTTTCTTCATTCAATTTTTCTTTTCATCTTTCTTCCTTTTCTTCTTTCTTTTGTTCTGTCTTTACATTCGTTCGTTTGTCATTTTCTTCTTTCTTCATTCAATTTTTCTTTTAATCTTTCTTCCTTTTCTTCTTTCTTTTGTTCTGTCTTTACATTCGTTCGTTCGTCATTTTCTTCTTCCTTCATTCAATTTTTATTTTCATCTTTCTTCCTTTTCTTCTTTCTTTTGTTCTGTCATTACATTCGTTCGTTCGTCATTTTCTTCTTTCTTCATTCAATTTTTCTTTTCATCTTTCTTCCTTTTCTTCTTTCTTTTGTTCTGTCTTTACATTCGTTTCTTCGTCATTTTCTTCTTTCTTCATTCAATTTTTCTTTTCATCTTTCTTCCTTTTCTTCTTTCTTTTGTTCTGTCTTTACATTCGTTCGTTCATTTTCTTCTTTCTTCATTCAATTTTTCTTTTCATCTTTCTTCCTTTTCTTCTTTCTTTTGTTCTGTCTTTACATTCGTTCGTTCGTCATTTTCTTCTTTCTTCATTCCATTTTTCTTTTCATCTTTCTTCCTTTTCTTCTTTCTTTTGTTCTGTCTTTACATTCGTTCGTTCGTCATTTTCTTCTTTCTTCATTCCATTTTTCTTTTCATCTTTCTTCCTTTTCTTCTTTCTTTTGTTCTGTCTTTACATTCGTTCGTTCGTCATTTTCTTCTTTCTTCATTCAATTTTTCTTTTCATCTTTCTTCCTTTTCTTCTTTCTTTTGTTCTGTCTTTACATTCGTTTCTTCGTCATTTTCTTCTTTCTTCATTCAATTTTTCTTTTCATCTTTCTTCCTTTTCTTCTTTCTTTTGTTCTGTCTTTACATTCGTTCGTTCATTTTCTTCTTTCTTCATTCAATTTTTCTTTTCATCTTTCTTCCTTTTCTTCTTTCTTTTGTTCTGTCATTACATTCGTTCGTTCGTCATTTTCTTCTTTCTTCATTCTATTTTTCTTTTCATCTTTCTTCCTTTTCTTCTTTCTTTTGTTCTGTCTTTACATTCGTTCGTTCGTCATTTTCTTCTTTCTTCATTCAATTTTTCTTTTAATCTTTCTTCCTTTTCTTCTTTCTTTTGTTCTGTCATTACATTCGTTCGTTCGTCATTTTCTTCTTTCTTCATTCAATTTTTCTTTTCATCTTTCTTCCTTTTCTTCTTTCTTTTGTTCTGTCTTTACATTCGTTCGTTCATTTTCTTCTTTCTTCATTCAATTTTTCTTTTCATCTTTCTTCCTTTTCTTCTTTCTTTTGTTCTGTCATTACATTCGTTCGTTCGTCATTTTCTTCTTTCTTCATTCTATTTTACTTTTCATCTTTCTTCCTTTTCTTCTTTCTTTTGTTCTGTCTTTACATTCGTTTGTTCGTCATTTTCTTCTTTCTTCATTCTATTTTTATTTTCATCTTTCTTCCTTTTCTTCTTTCTTTTGTTCTGTCTTTACATTCGTTCGTTCGTCATTTTCTTCTTTCTTCATTCCATTTTTCTTTTCATCTTTCTTCCTTTTCTTCTTTCTTTTGTTCTGTCATTACATTCGTTCGTTCGTCATTTTCTTCTTTCTTCATTCAATTTTTATTTTCATCTTTCTTCCTTTTCTTCTTTCTTTTGTTCTGTCATTACATTCGTTCGTTCGTCATTTTCTTCTTTCTTCATTCAATTTTTCTTTTCATCTTTCTTCCTTTTCTTCTTTCTTTTGTTCTGTCTTTACATTCGTTCGTTCGTCATTTTCTTCTTTCTTCATTCAATTTTTCTTTTAATCTTTCTTCCTTTTCTTCTTTCTTTTGTTCTGTCATTACATTCGTTCGTTCGTCATTTTCTTCTTTCTTCATTCAATTTTTCTTTTCATCTTTCTTCCTTTTCTTCTTTCTTTTGTTCTGTCATTACATTCGTTCGTTCGTCATTTTCTTCTTTCTTCATTCAATTTTTCTTTTCATCTTTCTTCCTTTTCTTCTTTCTTTTGTTCTGTCATTACATTCGTTCGTTCGTCATTTTCTTCTTTCTTCATTCAATTTTTATTTTCATCTTTCTTCCTTTTCTTCTTTCTTTTGTTCTGTCATTACATTCGTTCGTTCGTCATTTTCTTCTTTCTTCATTCAATTTTTCTTTTCATCTTTCTTCCTTTTCTTCTTTCTTTTGTTCTGTCATTACATTCGTTCGTTCGTCATTTTCTTCTTTCTTCATTCAATTTTTCTTTTAATCTTTCTTCCTTTTCTTCTTTCTTTTGTTCTGTCATTACATTCGTTCGTTCGTCATTTTCTTCTTTCTTCATTCAATTTTTATTTTCATCATTCTTCCTTTTCTTCTTTCTTTTGTTCTGTCATTACATTCGTTCGTTCGTCATTTTCTTCTTTCTTCATTCAATTTTTCTTTTCATCTTTCTTCCTTTTCTTCTTTCTTTTGTTCTGTCTTTACATTCGTTCGTTCGTCATTTTCTTCTTTCTTCATTCAATTTTTCTTTTAATCTTTCTTCCTTTTCTTCTTTCTTTTGTTCTGTCTTTACATTCGTTCGTTCGTCATTTTCTTCTTCCTTCATTCAATTTTTATTTTCATCTTTCTTCCTTTTCTTCTTTCTTTTGTTCTGTCATTACATTCGTTCGTTCGTCATTTTCTTCTTTCTTCATTCAATTTTTCTTTTCATCTTTCTTCCTTTTCTTCTTTCTTTTGTTCTGTCTTTACATTCGTTTCTTCGTCATTTTCTTCTTTCTTCATTCAATTTTTCTTTTCATCTTTCTTCCTTTTCTTCTTTCTTTTGTTCTGTCTTTACATTCGTTCGTTCATTTTCTTCTTTCTTCATTCAATTTTTCTTTTCATCTTTCTTCCTTTTCTTCTTTCTTTTGTTCTGTCTTTACATTCGTTCGTTCGTCATTTTCTTCTTTCTTCATTCCATTTTTCTTTTCATCTTTCTTCCTTTTCTTCTTTCTTTTGTTCTGTCTTTACATTCGTTCGTTCGTCATTTTCTTCTTTCTTCATTCCATTTTTCTTTTCATCTTTCTTCCTTTTCTTCTTTCTTTTGTTCTGTCTTTACATTCGTTCGTTCGTCATTTTCTTCTTCCTTCATTCAATTTTTATTTTCATCTTTCTTCCTTTTCTTCTTTCTTTTGTTCTGTCATTACATTCGTTCGTTCGTCATTTTCTTCTTTCTTCATTCAATTTTTCTTTTCATCTTTCTTCCTTTTCTTCTTTCTTTTGTTCTGTCTTTACATTCGTTTCTTCGTCATTTTCTTCTTTCTTCATTCAATTTTTCTTTTCATCTTTCTTCCTTTTCTTCTTTCTTTTGTTCTGTCTTTACATTCGTTCGTTCATTTTCTTCTTTCTTCATTCAATTTTTCTTTTCATCTTTCTTCCTTTTCTTCTTTCTTTTGTTCTGTCTTTACATTCGTTCGTTCGTCATTTTCTTCTTTCTTCATTCCATTTTTCTTTTCATCTTTCTTCCTTTTCTTCTTTCTTTTGTTCTGTCTTTACATTCGTTCGTTCGTCATTTTCTTCTTTCTTCATTCCATTTTTCTTTTCATCTTTCTTCCTTTTCTTCTGTCTTTTGTTCTGTCTTTACATTCGTTCGTTCGTCATTTTCTTCTTCCTTCATTCAATTTTTATTTTCATCTTTCTTCCTTTTCTTCTTTCTTTTGTTCTGTCATTACATTCGTTCGTTCGTCATTTTCTTCTTTCTTCATTCAATTTTTCTTTTCATCTTTCTTCCTTTTCTTCTTTCTTTTGTTCTGTCTTTACATTCGTTTCTTCGTCATTTTCTTCTTTCTTCATTCAATTTTTCTTTTCATCTTTCTTCCTTTTCTTCTTTCTTTTGTTCTGTCTTTACATTCGTTCGTTCATTTTCTTCTTTCTTCATTCAATTTTTCTTTTCATCTTTCTTCCTTTTCTTCTTTCTTTTGTTCTGTCATTACATTCGTTTGTTCGTCATTTTCTTCTTTCTTCATTCCATTTTTCTTTTCATCTTTCTTCCTTTATTTCTTTCTTTTGTTCTGTCTTTACATACGTTCGTTCATTTTCTTCTTTCTTCATTCAATTTTTCTTTTCATCTTTCTTCCTTTTCTTCTTTCTTTTGTTCTGTCATTACATTCGTTCGTTCGTCATTTTCTTCTTTCTTCATTCTATTTTTATTTTCATCTTTCTTCTTTTTCTTCTTTCTTTTGTTCTGTCTTTACATTCGTTTGTTCGTCATTTTCTTCTTTCTTCATTCCATTTTTGTTTTCATCTTTCTTCCTTTTCTTCTTTCTTTTGTTCTGTCTTTACATTCGTTCGTTCATTTTCGTCTTTCTTCATTCAATTTTTCTTTTCATCTTTCTTCCTTTTCTTCTTTCTTTTGTTCTGTCATTACATTCGTTCGTTCGTCATTTTCTTCTTTCTTCATTCAATTTTTCTTTTCATCTTTCTTCCTTTTCTTCTTTCTTTTGTTCTGTCTTTACATTCGTTCGTTCATTTTCTTCTTTCTTCATTCCATTTTTCTTTTCATCTTTCTTCTTTTCTTCTTTCTTTTGTTCTGTCTTTACATTCGTTCGTTCGTCATTTTCTTCTTTCTTCATTCCATTTTTCTTTTCATCTTTCTTACTTTTCTTCTTTCTTTTGTTCTGTCTTTACATTCGTTCGTTCGTCATTTTCTTCTTTCTTCATTCAATTTTTCTTTTCATCTTTCTTCCTTTTCTTCTTTCTTTTGTTCTGTCTTTACATTCGTTCGTTCGTCATTTTCTTCTTTCTTCATTCCATTTTTCTTTTCATCTTTCTTCCTTTTCTTCTTTCTTTTGTTCTGTCTTTACATTCGTTCGTTCGTCATTTTCTTCTTTCTTCATTCAATTTTTCTTTTCATCTTTCTTCCTTTTCTTCTTTCTTTTGTTCTGTCATTACATTCGTTCGTTCGTCATTTTCTTCTTTCTTCATTCAATTTTTCTTTTCATCTCTCTTCCTTTTCTTCTTTCTTTTGTTCTGTCTTTACATTCGTTTCTTCGTCATTTTCTTCTTTCTTCATTCAATTTTTCTTTTCATCTTTCTTCCTTTTCTTCTTTCTTTTGTTCTGTCTTTACATTCGTTCGTTCATTTTCTTCTTTCTTCATTCAATTTTTCTTTTCATCTTTCTTCCTTTTCTTCTTTCTTTTGTTCTGTCATTACATTCGTTCGTTCGTCATTTTCTTCTTTCTTCATTCTATTTTTATTTTCATCTTTCTTCCTTTTCTTCTTTCTTTTGTTCTGTCTTTACATTCGTTTGTTCGTCATTTTCTTCTTTCTTCATTCCATTTTTGTTTTCATCTTTCTTCCTTTTCTTCTTTCTTTTGTTCTGTCTTTACATTCGTTCGTTCATTTTCTTCTTTCTTCATTCAATTTTTCTTTTCATCTTTCTTCCTTTTCTTCTTTCTTTTGTTCTGTCATTACATTCGTTCGTTCGTCATTTTCTTCTTTCTTCATTCAATTTTTCTTTTCATCTTTCTTCCTTTTCTTCTTTCTTTTGTTCTGTCTTTACATTCGTTCGTTCATTTTCTTCTTTCTTCATTCCATTTTTCTTTTCATCTTTCTTCCTTTTCTTCTTTCTTTTGTTCTGTCTTTACATTCGTTCGTTCGTCATTTTCTTCTTTCTTCATTCCATTTTTCTTTTCATCTTTCTTCCTTTTCTTCTTTCTTTTGTTCTGTCTTTACATTCGTTCGTTCGTCATTTTCTTCTTTCTTCATTCAATTTTTCTTTTCATCTTTCTTCCTTTTCTTCTTTCTTTTGTTCTGTCTTTACATTCGTTCGTTCGTCATTTTCTTCTTTCTTCATTCCATTTTTCTTTTCATCTTTCTTCCTTTTCTTCTTTCTTTTGTTCTGTCTTTACATTCGTTCGTTCGTCATTTTCTTCTTTCTTCATTCAATTTTTCTTTTCATCTTTCTTCCTTTTCTTCTTTCTTTTGTTCTGTCTTTACATTCGTTCATTCGTCATTTTCTTCTTTCTTCATTCAATTTTTCTTTTCATCTTTCTTCCTTTTCTTCTTTCTTTTGTTCTGTCTTTACATTCGTTCGTTCATTTTCTTCTTTCTTCATTCCATTTTTCTTTTCATCTTTCTTCCTTTTCTTCTTTCTTTTGTTCTGTCTTTACATTCGTTCGTTCGTCATTTTCTTCTTTCTTCATTCCATTTTTCTTTTCATCTTTCTTCCTTTTCTTCTTTCTTTTGTTCTGTCTTTACATTCGTTTGTTCGTCATTTTCTTCTTTCTTCATTCAATTTTTCTTTTCATCTTTCTTCCTTTTCTTCTTTCTTTTGTTCTGTCTTTACATGCGTTCGTTCATTTTCTTCTTTCTTCATTCCATTTTTCTTTTCATCTTTCTTCCTTTTCTTCTTTCTTTTGTTCTGACTTTACATTCGTTCGTTCGTCATTTTCTTCTTTCTTCATTCCATTTTTCTTTTTATCTTTCTTCCTTTTCTTCTTTCTTTTGTTCTCTCTTTACATTCGTTCGTTCGTCATTTTCTTCTTTCTTCATTCAATTTTTCTTTTCATCTTTCTTCCTTTTCTTCTTTCTTTTGTTCTGTCTTTACATGCGTTCGTTCATTTTCTTCTTTCTTCATTCAATTTTTCTTTTCATCTTTCTTCCTTTTCTTCTTTCTTTTGTTCTGTCTTTACATTCGTTCGTTCGTCATTTTCTTCTTTCTTCATTCCATTTTTCCTTTCAACTTTTTTCCTTTTCTTCTTTCTTTTGTTCTGTCTTTACATTCGTTCGTTTGTCATTTTCTTCTTTCTTCATTCCATTTTTTTTTCTTCCTTCTCCATCCGCTTGCTTTTTTATTGCTTTTCTCCTTTGTTATTTCATTTCTTGATTTCTTTCTCTTCTGTTTCTTGCTTTCCTTTTCCCTCTTCTATATTCCCTTCTTACGTCTTTCCTGCCTTTTCGTTTATTCCATTCCTTCTGCTCTCATGTCTTCCAATGCTTTATTTCCTTCCTTCTATTTCTTTCCTGTCTCCTCCTTTTCATATTTTCTTTCTTTTGCTGTTTCACTGCTGCCTTCTTTCTTACTTGTTCGCTTTCCAAATTTTTCCCTGTATCATGTTTTCGGTCTGCTTTCCCAATCATATTCATTGCAACATTCGATTTCTTTCTTTCTTTCTTTCTTTCTTTCTATTTCCTTTTCTTTCTTTCTTTCTTTCTTTTTATTTCCTTTTGTTTGATTGTTTCTTTCTTTATATTTCCTTTTGTTTGTTTGTTTGTTTGTTTCTTTCATTTTTCCTAGTTTTCTTTCCTTTTCTTTTATATTTGCTTTCTTTTTACTTCGTTTTCTTTGTTTCTTTCTCTCTCTTTTTTTCATTTTTCTTTCTTTTTTCTTTCTTTCTTTCTTTCTATTTCCTTTTCTTTCTCGTTTCTTTCTCTCTTTTTTTTTCATTTTTCTTTCTTTTTTTTCTTTCTTTCTATTTTTCCTTTTCTTTCTCGTTTCTTTCTCTCTCTTTTTTTTCATTTTTCTTTCTTTTTTCGTTCTTTCTTTCTATTTCCTTTTCTTTCTTTCCTCTTTCTTTCTTTCTTTCCTGTTCTAGTTCCACGTCCCATGTTTTAAAGGATGTCAGTTATCATAAAGTTCTCCACTGCCTCAAGGACACATGGCACAGTGGATAAAGGCGTTAGTTAGATCCAGTGACAGGACCCAAAGAGTGTGAGTTCAATATCCGGTTAAGGCAGTGGAGAACTTTCAGAGGGAAAAATTAACAGGAGATAACTGAAAACTTTCTTCTGACATCCATTAAACATGGCACGCGGAACTAGAACAGTCTACCCCAGGGAGCGAAATAAAGGTTGTCAGTTCGACATTCCAACTACCTGAAGAAGGCCGGAACGTACAACGGCCAAAACGTTGTAATTAATATGGCGTCAAAGATGAGGACTATAGTTCGAATAATGTACATAATATCTCATCTCAGATATATATATATATATAATTTTAATTCTTAAAAATGATAGTATATTATTAAAAGAATATTCTTTCATTTATTCGTAGTTACTTATAATTAAATGAGATTATTGAGCGTTCTACTGGGAATCTGAATGATGGCTTTTCGAGTTTGATTTTGGTAAAGGAAAGCGAATGTCCTTTCTTTAAGTGATTTATAGACAAGTTATCTTGTGACAAACTGGTTCACAACATTAAAATTTGATTTCGCAAAATGTTGTGGATTCCGAGATGAAATCCGCTATCAAATAATAACAAACGCCAAGAATGAATATAGGAAAATAAATGTATTAATGTAATAATACAAACTGGTAATACAGGTTAGTAGTTCCAGGAATGCAGGTTAGTAGGAAAAAAAATATATATAGTCTTTGGAATCGACGTATCGCTGTATGACTTCTTACTGAGTCTACGTGCTTGTTACTGTGACTCTTGCCGCTACGTTATTCTACCGACTCTACGTTCGACTACTACTGACTTGACTCAACGTACTGACTTCTCGACTCCTTCACTCTTCGGGTATTAACTGGTAGTAGTATATGTATACCTTGGGTGAGTCCATTTGTGTGAAAAGGGGAGACCCCTTAACACAAAATATGACGCATTTAGTTAGCAGCAAATTAAATGTGGCTTTTACAATACTTGGGTTGTGGGGGGAAGTCATTTTTATTCTGCCGGAATTTTGTGTAACAACTATTATTAAAATTGCTCTCTTATTTCTAATGATTCTTCTTGATATTTTACATCAGATTCGACCCAAATTTGTAGTCGTCCTGGGTATGACGATAAACTACATTCGTGTCCTGGGTAAGACGATAAACTACGTCCAACAGCAAGGCCTCTCATCAAGAGGTTTTGAGGAGCGTGGAACCGCCTCTTAAATGCTGGTGTTCCCAGGTCCACACTGACCTGGGGTAGTAGCACCTGTTAGGGTCCCAGCTATGGGCAAATAGTTAACACCCAAACTTATGTAAAAATAGGTTTTAATACCAGAAATACTTTGTAATAAAAAGCAGTACTTAAAATACAAAACAAAAAAAAACATACCTGCAATACAAACAGTTATACATTCTTATACATTATGACCAGCTATAGATTTTTGAAGAAAAACATATTACCAGCAATAAAAATGTTGTCGGCATTAAATAACCCATATACCGTAAAACAAAAACCAAACTAAACCAAACCAAATTTGTAGTAAAAGTATTCAGCTGTCAAGCATCTTAAAAATCTTTCCTACATTATTTTCCATATCCTTTTTACGTTCTACTGAGCCTTTCAATGTCGACTGCAGTCATGCCATCTTCAAATGATTTTCAATTAGCAATAAAAAGACCTGTGAAAATCTTCAGTGGCTATGGTATCGCTTCAGCGCAATTGATAACAATTTTATAGATTCATAAAATACTTTCTTTAAAAGATTATGGCGAAAAATTAAGTTTTTTTTAACAAATGAGAGGACATTTAATAAATATTATATTGACTTTTTAAAGGTACTAAATTAATGTTTTTAAAACTTAAAATTGTCTTCTACCTAAAATTCATAATGTTATTTTAACTGTTGGCATGATTTTCACTTTCAAGAAACAGTACAAAACTTATATAAAATCGAAAAGAAGTGACAATAATGTCACCCTTGAAAGCTAACGAAGTTCTCTGTGTAAGGGCAACCTAATAAAGCCGTCGGAACATTTGATAATTTTGGGGATTTTATTTTAGATTTATAACCCTGATTATTATATTTGACGATAAATGAACATTTGTACACAAATGTTTTATTACAATATCTTGCCTATGGATGCGCAAAACGGTTAAAAATTCTATTTTCAATCGGCAATAAAACGGTAATGGCGAAAGTGCTCTTGTTCAATTTCTTGCAAAATAGGTTTACCCATCGATAAATATCGATAACGATATTGTATCTAAACATGATTTAAATAGAATACAATTGGCGTACTGCTTCCATCAAAGTAACGTATATTAAGAAAGCGATGATATGCACATTTATAAATGAAAACTGAATGGTAAATGGAGAGCTGGGAGATTATCAATAGGTTTATTTTCAACATTAGCCACCATTTTGTCAATGCACTGCTTTAACATTACTGTGCAATGTCTTTAAAAATCGTTTATATCCTGATATGTATAAGTATCGCTCGACTACAGACATTTTCCCAGCGCCGTAACGTTTCTACCGTCTGGCATTACTATAAATATTTTCGTCGCAATTGTTCTGATGAGCATTCCTCGTTTGTTGCTCAACCACATGAATTTAAGCGTATTACTAGGTTGGCAACTAAGTCTCACCATTTTACTGTGGCACTAACTAGATGTAACCGTAATTTATATTCTAATATATTCTTTTCTCGCTTGTGGAACTCTCTTCAGGATTCTTATTTCCCCGTGACCTAAAATCTTCAAAAATTTAAATGCAAAGTCAATCACCATTATCAGTCTTTCTGGAAGCTGTTCTTTTATTTTCCTTTCTCGCTACTAAAGTCTTCTCATTCTCTTTCACTCCCAGTAACCCCTTGCGTCATAGTGGCATTATCGTCATCTTCTGTCTTCCTGAAACCTGTTCTTTTATTGTCCTTTCTCCTCACTAAAGTCTTCTCATTCTCTTTCACTCCCAGTAACCCCTTGCATCTTAGTGGCATTATGGCTATCCCCTGTCTTTCTAAAGCCACTTCTTTTATTTTCCAATCTAATCGAGAATCTGTTGTCAATCTATATGGAAGGACTTCGTAGAATGGACATACGAAATACTAACATGTGAAATTGGTCAGGTTTCATTGGAAAAATACGAAAAAATAAAATAATAACGGAATTATTTTCTTGTTTCAATTAATTTTCAAAAGGGTGGAGAAAGAGTTTATTTAAATAATATAGAATCCATTACAAAAACAAGAGAATTAATTGAAATAAAACAATATAGTAACAATCTTAAACTTGAATCAGGAATTTACAAAATATACTGCAACAATGAAATTTATAAGTGAAATATCTAGAACGATTATTGATACACTGTGTGCATTCTTTGTTCAACGTAAACATCCTGGACATTATTTCGACTTAATGCATTTTTAATTAAATAATGAATAAATTATTAAGGCGAAAATGTATTGAAAGTTCTATAATTGCTGAATATTCCACAGTGAATTTACGTCAACGATCATACAATATTATCTCCATTCGTCACAAATTTATGGCTGTTGTGGGAAATGAAAATCAATACAAATAAACATCAAATCCAAATCGATAGAAAAAAGATGAATAAGGTTGACATAGATAAAGAACAGATGACAAAAAGCTTTAAATTAAAATTTCAAATAACAAACTCGAAGTATAAATCGTGTAACAGCGAAATTGCCCATCCCACAAAATGTTTAAAATCTAGATTACGCACGTTATTATTAAAGGAAGAAAGAAAATTATCATGTTGGTGCCTAATTCATTTGATTCCCAAAATTATTAAAAAATTGAAGCCAACAGTTAAAATTAATTATGAATACTGCACAAAAGTCCTAAAATCTTTACAGTAGATCGTTTAATATAACTAGGTTATAACTAATAGCTTTAAACAGTTTTTTTTAAAGTAGACATCTCAATAATTTAGTTACCTCCCTTGGCATTCTGCGCGTGTATTTTTACAACATAAAAATTTTAAAATAAAAAACAAAACAAAAGGAATCTTATTTATTGAAAAAAAGTTTGAACAAAGTAACTATAAACAATTTTTTCTATCCTCTGCCAGCCGCAATGATGGAGAAAGCATTACCTCGAACCGTCGCCAGTGAGACACGATGCAAGAGCCACTCTCTTTCGCGAGGCTCGTCCCTTAATCGAGAAACAATCGCGCCAATCCTCCGAAGGAACGCAATCGAACGAGGGCCAATAACTGCTGAAGTCTCCACTGCCACAGGAATAAAAAAAAATCTATCAGCAAGAGAAGAATATTTAGCTATTTTTTTATCTCTGCGTCTCGGGCGGCGAACCCCGGCTCAACCGCGGACCTGATCAAATTACCGGCCGAAAATGTATCTGCACAGGTCGCATCCCAAATCAACGACTTACCCATTTTAAAAGGGAAGATGGTAATGCCATCCGGCCGCTTTCCATCACCACGGTCGAGGCCTATGGGTTCGATTTGGGAAGGGAACCCAGCTGCATCCAAACCTCTTTTGATGATGTCGTTTATTGCTGCATGCCGTGGAAAGCGGCCGGCACTACGACGACAGGATAGAGGATGCAAACCAAACTCATCGATGGAGGCTCCACATCTGCATCTGTGACGCTCACATAATTTTAAAATTGTACTGTACATAATTTTAGCGTTCTTCACTTCACAAGTAAAATTTTAATTTTCAGATGTCCACAGCAATTTTGTCTTAGCGAAAAACAAGACCCTGAAGATG
>OZ038477.1:147956394-147958894 GCA_964036315.1 Acanthosepion esculentum | reverse complement strand
TAATATATATTAAAAATTATAAGATAAGCATGTTATAACATCACTACAAAAATAGACATTTTGTTTCAACAATTTTGGTGTCTTGTCAAGTGATGGTGTTGAATGTAGAATAAATAGTTTTAAAAGTTCAAAACCAACCAAAACCCCACAACAGGGAAAACATTGTTACGTAATCCATGATGACCAATCAGAATACAAGTGTATGATATTTTTAAAAAAGTGACAACGGACCCTAAATACAATCTATTAGCGCACTAAAGTTAAGATTAAATTAAATTAGAATAAATATAACTAATTTATTTTTAAATTCATAGTAAATTAAAAATTATAAAGGGGAATTCTAAATTTAACAGACCATGAAGTTTGAAATATTACAAAATTATTCAGAAATGATACGGGTACATATATATATATATATATATATATATATATATATATATATATATATATATATATATATATATACTTAAAAGATATATGGATGTATGTTCGTATGTCGTAGTATGTGTATTTGTATGTATACCTTAGTGTCTTAGAGTGTATCATAGATACTAACTAAAATCTACTTTAGGTTGATAAGGAGTTTTTAATTGCTTATAGACTGTTGTTACTTTTTAAAAATTATTATAAACTTTTAATGTATTTTATCATCAATAAGTTAATATTGTTAGAATATATGTAGGTCTCTGTATACATATTCCTCCTTTTTTGTTTGTGTGTCTATATGTTTATATATATATATATATATATATATATATATATATATAT
Organism: Acanthosepion esculentum; assembly: GCA_964036315.1. Lineage (NCBI taxonomy): Eukaryota > Metazoa > Mollusca > Cephalopoda > Sepiida > Sepiidae > Acanthosepion > Acanthosepion esculentum. The sequence continues at coordinate 147,958,126 of OZ038477.1, read as the reverse complement.
ATGTGTGTGTGTGTATATATATATGTATATGCGTATGTATGTGTATATATGTATATGTTGGTGTGTATATACGTATATATGTTTATATAGTTTTAATTTACGTTTGTTTGATTTTTCATGTGTATGCGTGTATTTGTAAGTGTCTGTTTATGTGTTTAGTTAATATACATATATGTATACGTGCGTATGTATGTATATGTAAATATGTATGTGTATGTATGTATGTATTTGTATATTGCATCTTTGTGTATATATATTTTTACTTGCTTTATTTACTTTTTTACGTTGCTGTATCTGTATGTGCGTATGTGTGTATATTCTTATCTGTATGCGTATATATATATATATATATATATATATATATATATATATATGTAGGTACGTGAAGCCTTGTATATGTATATATATATATATATATGTGTGTGTAGGTCTGTATGTATATATGTGTGAATGTACGATTATATATGGAGGTAGTTATTTATTTTTTCACGTAGTGTGTGGAAAACTATATGGTAAAAAATATATATATTTATATATATTTATTTGTTTAAATTTTTATTTATTTATTTATTTATTTTAAAGCCCCGAATATGTTTTGGCTATTGCGTCTGATTGTCTATGTCAATGTGCATGTGGATGTATGTGCATGTGTTTATCGATGTCTATGTGTAAAGAAAGTGCATGCACGTTTGGTTGTGTGTGTGTGTGTGTGTTCGTTTTTTTTTTATCAAGGGTCGTGTCTCGTCACCGTTTTTTGTGTGTATATCTATCTAAATATGGCTGGGCGCTTATGTATTATAACCTGAGTGTGTTTGGATTGTTTTACGTGAGAGGTGATCACCATAGTTACACTCGTTGAATTAAAATGTATACATTTTTGTCTAGAGCTATCAACATCCTCTTTAACGTAATCTCAATGAAAAAATGAATTAAATAAAATATGGGTTTTTTATTTTCTCCTCAGTAATTCTATAATTTTAAACTTAATAGTGATTAGATTTAGATTTCTAAATAGGTAATATTTTACTTTTAATTTTTATTTCAAGTTTTATCATATAATTTAATACTTATTAGTTAGGACATATTCTATTTTACTAGAACCCCAACTTTAAAGCTTTTAATATCTATGATAACCTTGCTTCGTTGTCAAATTTTTTGAATTCTCATATACTTGTATTTTGATTGGTCATTCTAGCTTATTATGTAACAGCGTTTACCCCTAGCGAAGGATCGTTAAATAATTTGAAACTTTTAAAACCATTTATTCTATATTCAACATCATAACTTGATAAGACACCAGAAGTGTTGAAACAAAATGGCTATTTTGTAGTGATTTTATAACATATTTATGTTATAATTTTTAAATAAACAATTATATATATATATATATATATATATATATATATATATATATATATATATATATATATATATATATATATATATATATATCTTAATTGTTCTTAGCTAAGTGCCAATTTATCAATTAAATTTCACGCTGATGTAAGAACTATCTACGATCTCTACATTGATACATGAAAGTCTGACTTCAAATAAAAAGGTAGACAGGGAAATGGATTTTACAAATGATGAGACAAACACATTCACATCCCAATACACAAACACGTATATATAAGCAAATATATAAGCACGCAAATATAATGACGTCACATGAAATAGGAGAAGGAAAAATTGAAAAAAGGAAAATAAAAATAAAGAATAAAATAAGAAT
>OZ038477.1:147911394-147946394 GCA_964036315.1 Acanthosepion esculentum | reverse complement strand
ATTATCGTTACTGTTATCATTACTACCATCCTTGCTATTATCATTGCTATTATCGTTACTGTTATCATTACTACCATCCTTGCTATTATCATTGCTATTATCGTTACTGTTATCATTACTACCATCCTTGCTATTATCATTGCTATTATCGTTACTGTTATCATTACTACCATCCTTGCTATTATCATTGCTATTATCGTTACTGTTATCATTACTACCATCCTTGCTATTATCATTGCTATTATCGTTACTGTTATCATTACTACCATCCTTGCTATTATCATTGCTATTATCGTTACTGTTATCATTACTACCATCCTTGCTATTATCATTGCTATTATCGTTACTGTTATCATTACTACCATCCTTGCTATTATCATTGCTATTATCGTTACTGTTATCATTACTACCATCCTTGCTATTATCATTGCTATTATCGTTACTGTTATCATTACTACCATCCTTGCTATTATCATTGCTATTATCGTTACTGTTATCATTACTACCATCCTTGCTATTATCATTGCTATTATCGTTACTGTTATCATTACTACCATCCTTGCTATTATCATTGCTATTATCGTTACTGTTATCATTACTACCATCCTTGCTATTATCATTGCTATTATCGTTACTGTTATCATTACTACCATCCTTGCTATTATCATTGCTATTATCGTTACTGTTATCATTACTACCATCCTTACTATTATCATTGCTATTATCGTTACTGTTATCATTACTACCATCCTTGCTATTATCATTGCTATTATCGTTACTGTTATCATTACTACCATCCTTGCTATTATCATTGCTATTATCGTTACTGTTATCATTACTACCATCCTTGCTATTATCATTGCTATTATCGTTACTGTTATCATTACTACCATCCTTGCTATTATCATTGCTATTATCGTTACTGTTATCATTACTACCATCCTTGCTATTATCATTGCTATTATCGTTACTGTTATCATTACTACCATCCTTGCTATTATCATTGCTATTATCGTTACTGTTATCATTACTACCATCCTTGCTATTATCATTTCTATTATCGTTACTGTTATCATTACTACCATCCTTGCTATTATCATTGCATTTATCGTTACTGTTATCATTACTACCATCCTTGCTATTATCATTGCTATTATCGTTACTGTTATCATTACTACCATCCTTGCTATTATCATTGCTATTATCGTTACTGTTATCATTACTACCATCCTTGCTATTATCATTGCTATTATCGTTACTGTTATCATTACTACCATCCTTGCTATTATCATTGCTATTATCGTTACTGTTATCATTACTACCATCCTTGCTATTATCATTGCTATTATCGTTACTGTTATCATTACTACCATCCTTGCTATTATCATTGCTATTATCGTTACTGTTATCATTACTACCATCCTTGCTATTATCATTGCTATTATCGTTACTGTTATCATTACTACCATCCTTGCTATTATCATTGCTATTATCGTTACTGTTATCATTACTACCATCCTTGCTATTAACATTTCTATTATCGTTACTGTTATCATTACTACCATCCTTGCTATTATCATTGCTATTATCGTTACTGTTATCATTACTACCATCCTTGCTATTATCATTGCTATTATTGTTACTGTTATCATTACTACCATCCTTGCTATTATCATTGCTATTATCTTTACTGTTATCATTACTACCATCCTTGCTATTATCATTGCTATTATCGTTACTGTTATCATTACTACCATCCTTGCTATTATCATTGCTATTATCGTTACTGTTATCATTACTACCATCCTTGCTATTATCATTGCTATTATCGTTACTGTTATCATTACTACCATCCTTGCTATTATCATTGCTATTATCGTTACTGTTATCATTACTACCATCCTTGCTATTATCATTGCTATTATCGTTACTGTTATCATTACTACCATCCTTGCTATTATCATTGCTATTATCGTTACTGTTATCATTACTACCATCCTTGCTATTATCATTGCTATTATCGTTACTGTTATCATTACTACCATCCTTGCTATTATCATTGCTATTATCGTTACTGTTACCATTACTACCATCCTTGCTATTATCATTGCTATTATCGTTACTGTTATCATTACTACCATCCTTGCTATTATCATTGCTATTATCGTTACTGTTATCATTACTACCATCCTTGCTATTATCATTGCTATTATCGTTACTGTTATCATTACTACCATCCTTGCTATTATCATTGCTATTATCGTTACTGTTATCATTACTACCATCCTTGCTATTATCATTGATATTATCGTTACTGTTATCATTACTACCATCCTTGCTATTATCATTGCTATTATCGTTACTGTTATCATTACTACCATCCTTGCTATTATCATTGCTATTATCGTTACTGTTATCATTACTACCATCCTTGCTATTATCATTGCTATTTTCGTTACTGTTATCATTACTACCATCCTTGCTATTATCATTGCTATTATCGTTACTGTTATCATTACTACCATCCTTGCTATTATCATTGCTATTATCGTTACTGTTATCATTACTACCATCCTTGCTATTATCATTGCTATTATCGTTACTGTTATCATTACTACCATCCTTGCTATTATCATTGCTATTATCGTTACTGTTATCATTACTACCATCCTTGCTATTATCATTGCTATTATCGTTACTGTTATCATTACTACCATCCTTGCTATTATCATTGCTATTATCGTTACTGTTATCATTACTACCATCCTTGCTATTATCATTGATATTATCGTTACTGTTATCATTACTACCATCCTTGCTATTATCATTGCTATTATCGTTACTGTTATCATTACTACCATCCTTGCTATTATCATTGCTATTATCGTTACTGTTATCATTACTACCATCCTTGCTATTATCATTGCTATTATCGTTACTGTTATCATTACTACCATCCTTGCTATTATCATTGCTATTATCGTTACTGTTATCATTACTACCATCCTTGCTATTATCATTGCTATTATCGTTACTGTTATCATTACTACCATCCTTGCTATTATCATTGCTATTATCGTTACTGTTATCATTACTACCATCCTTGCTATTATCATTGCTATTATCGTTACTGTTATCATTACTACCATCCTTGCTATTAACATTTCTATTATCGTTACTGTTATCATTACTACCATCCTTGCTATTATCATTGCTATTATCGTTACTGTTATCATTACTACCATCCTTGCTATTATCATTGCTATTATTGTTACTGTTATCATTACTACCATCCTTGCTATTATCATTGCTATTATCTTTACTGTTATCATTACTACCATCCTTGCTATTATCATTGCTATTATCGTTACTGTTATCATTACTACCATCCTTGCTATTATCATTGCTATTATCGTTACTGTTATCATTACTACCATCCTTGCTATTATCATTGCTATTATCGTTACTGTTATCATTACTACCATCCTTGCTATTATCATTGCTATTATCGTTACTGTTATCATTACTACCATCCTTGCTATTATCATTGCTATTATCGTTACTGTTATCATTACTACCATCCTTGCTATTATCATTGCTATTATCGTTACTGTTATCATTACTACCATCCTTGCTATTATCATTGCTATTATCGTTACTGTTATCATTACTACCATCCTTGCTATTATCATTGCTATTATCGTTACTGTTACCATTACTACCATCCTTGCTATTATCATTGCTATTATCGTTACTGTTATCATTACTACCATCCTTGCTATTATCATTGCTATTATCGTTACTGTTATCATTACTACCATCCTTGCTATTATCATTGCTATTATCGTTACTGTTATCATTACTACCATCCTTGCTATTATCATTGCTATTATCGTTACTGTTATCATTACTACCATCCTTGCTATTATCATTGATATTATCGTTACTGTTATCATTACTACCATCCTTGCTATTATCATTGCTATTATCGTTACTGTTATCATTACTACCATCCTTGCTATTATCATTGCTATTATCGTTACTGTTATCATTACTACCATCCTTGCTATTATCATTGCTATTTTCGTTACTGTTATCATTACTACCATCCTTGCTATTATCATTGCTATTATCGTTACTGTTATCATTACTACCATCCTTGCTATTATCATTGCTATTATCGTTACTGTTATCATTACTACCATCCTTGCTATTATCATTGCTATTATCGTTACTGTTATCATTACTACCATCCTTGCTATTATCATTGCTATTATCGTTACTGTTATCATTACTACCATCCTTGCTATTATCATTGCTATTATCGTTACTGTTATCATTACTACCATCCTTGCTATTATCATTGCTATTATCGTTACTGTTATCATTACTACCATCCTTGCTATTATCATTGATATTATCGTTACTGTTATCATTACTACCATCCTTGCTATTATCATTGCTATTATCGTTACTGTTATCATTACTACCATCCTTGCTATTATCATTGCTATTATCGTTACTGTTATCATTACTACCATCCTTGCTATTATCATTGCTATTATCGTTACTGTTATCATTACTACCATCCTTGCTATTATCATTGCTATTATCGTTACTGTTATCATTACTACCATCCTTACTATTATCATTGCTATTATCGTTACTGTTATCATTACTACCATCCTTGCTATTATCATTGCTATTATCGTTACTGTTATCATTACTACCATCCTTGCTATTATCATTGCTATTTTCGTTACTGTTATCATTACTACCATCCTTGCTATTATCATTGCTATTATCGTTACTGTTATCATTACTACCATCCTTGCTATTATCATTGGTATTATCGTTACTGTTATCATTACTACCATCCTTGCTATTATCATTGGTATTATCGTTACTGTTATCATTACTACCATCCTTGCTATTATCATTGCTATTATCGTTACTGTTATCATTACTACCATCCTTGCTATTATCATTGCTATTATCGTTACTGTTATCATTACTACCATCCTTGCTATTATCATTGCTATTATCGTTACTGTTATCATTACTACCATCCTTGCTATTATCATTGATATTATCGTTACTGTTATCATTACTACCATCCTTGCTATTATCATTGCTATTATCGTTACTGTTATCATTACTACCATCCTTGCTATTATCATTGCTATTATCGTTACTGTTATCATTACTACCATCCTTGCTATTATCATTGCTATTATCGTTACTGTTATCATTACTACCATCCTTGCTATTATCATTGCTATTATCGTTACTGTTATCATTACTACCATCCTTACTATTATCATTGCTATTATCGTTACTGTTATCATTACTACCATCCTTGCTATTATCATTGCTATTATCGTTACTGTTATCATTACTACCATCCTTACTATTATCATTGCTATTATCGTTACTGTTATCATTACTACCATCCTTGCTATTATCATTGCTATTATCGTTACTGTTATCATTACTACCATCCTTGCTATTATCATTGCTATTATCGTTACTGTTATCATTACCACCATCCTTGCTATTATCATTGCTATTATCGTTACTGTTATCATTACCACCATCCTTGCTATTATCATTGCTATTATCGTTACTGTTATCATTACCACCATCCTTACTATTATCATTGCTATTATCGTTACTGTTATCATTACTACCATCCTTACTATTATCATTGCTATTAACGTTACTGTTATTATCACTACTATCCTTACTATTATCATTGCTATTACCAGATTACTGGTAGTGAAAGACAAGGAAGACAGAAGATGGCAATGGTGTGGCATTTGAATCTTTCAAGTTCGTGATAAGGAAGTAAGTAATCGGAGGAGAGTTTTACAGCCGAGAAATAAAAAAAACTATTAGTATAGAACATACGTTTGCATTTCAACTATTTCAACAATAAAACGATGAGACCTAATAGCCAATCGAGTAGTACGTTCAAATTCATGTGGTCATAGTACCATTAAGAATTGTTAATTAGAACAATTGGCATGAAAATATTTATAGATAAGACTTAAAGAAGCCATGTTACGAAGGTGGATAATTGATTAAATTTTTAATGCCAGGTCAGAGCCAATAACATTGCAGAACATTCTTTGTATTTTGTCGAGACTCTCGAGATATATAGACGGAGCACCAGACAAGATATGGAAGCAATACGACAAATGGGTGATTTATAAATCTGTTAGATTTATTCTGACTTGTCAAAATGTCTGGTCCGACACAATGAACCAAACTTCATAGCCATTGTTTCAATATAATCGCCCCACTTCATATCAGTACAAAACGTGAGACAAAGAAGGCACAATGCGTTGTTATCTTGAACTTTAGCATTAGATGATGGAGGTCAAAAATGTATTTCTCTGAAGATTAAAAGATAGCAGTTTCGTTCTGCAATCCTTTTCTTGCCCCGGTTAACAACTGATTAGAGGTGAATATAGAAAGCTATTTTAAAGTTACTGTGTGATGAGAACAAGGCAGTGGAAATTGATGAAAATGTTGAATAGATTGGAGAACGAAGATTGGAAGCATTATTAATCGAGAAATGTGATTGGTCAGCATTTAAAGTATCTGATGTCGCAAATATAGAGAAAGAAAAGGAGTAGAATATCAAGAATATTGGCTAAAGACATGGAAACATAGTAAACATTAGTTAGATGAAGAGGTACATGAAAACGTATTTATTAACAGCGGTAAATTTAGAACTAAATTAGATAGACGTTCACGTGAGCAAAACGTTGGGCCTTCATATAATTAGTTAACCAACAAAAATCTAAAGAAAACAAAAGGGGATACAGATATTAGGTTATTATTATAGGTAGTAATATTATATTTGCTTTCGTAGCCGATGATGCTTTCAAGATAAGTAAAGACAATTATCTTTATATATTGGACAAGGCGTTTTTATTAGTGCTAGCATGAAGTTCCAAGTTATTGTGACTGAGGGAGTGAGCGTTCTGGCTTCTGTTCAAATTGCAGATTACGCTAGATAACACGCTATTTCCCTGGAACTATAACTAATGTCTGCTAAGCATAGTTGCAGTATAAAACATAGGTGTTGAATAAACACAAATGCGCATGAGCAAGCGTCTGCAATAGGGATTGGCTACCCGCCATATTAGACGGGTATCCTCTAATACGAGTGGCCAGCTAGACGGTTCATAAGCATCTTCAAGCGAAAGAATATGTTAATGAAATACAATGCTCCTTACCATTTCGCAGCGTTTATAATTACCCACCATGATACGAAAGGATCCAAAGATACCTCCAGCCTCTCCAGATATTAATCCAGTAGAAGACGTGGCGATCATGTTAAGAGATATGTAACAGAATGGAATACTGGATTCAAGTACAGAAGACATTCAGGAGGCAATAGAAACTGATTCAGGGGACGTAAAAAGTAAATAAGTTAACAAAAACAGTATCTGTCTATATTTCTGAGATGAGGTATTATGTACACTATTTACATTATAATAGAGTTTTTTCGGATCTATATCCACATATTTGCTTACATATATATATATATATATATATATATATATATATATATATATATATATATATATATATATATTATCGGACTATTGTCTCATCTTTGTCGCCATATTTATTACAACGTTTCGGCCGTTGTACGCTCCGGCCCTTTTCAGGTGGTTGGAATGTCGAACTGAACCCTTTATTTCGCTCACTGGGGTAGACTATTCTAGTTCCACGTGCCATGTCTAATGGATGTCAGTGGTCAGTTATCTCCTGTTAATTGCTCTCTCCAAGGTCTCCACTGCCTTAACCGGGTATTGAACTCACACTATTTGGGTCTTGTCACTGGATCTAACTAACGCCTTTATCCCCTGTGCCATGTGTCTTTGAGGATCTAACTAACGCTTTGAGTACATTCCAACCAACTGAAGAAAGCCGGAGCGTACAAGAGCCGAAACGTTGTAATAAATATGGCGACAAAGATGAGGACAATAGTCCGAATAATGCAAATAGTTAACAAAAATAATATATAATAGATTGGTAAATTCATTTTTTTTAATCATTTCACCCCAAGCAAGGCGCAATGTAACTAAGATGCAGTGAGAGAGAATGAGAAGACCTTAAAAAGAAGCAAAAATCCAATCCTAAACAGGAAATAAAATGATAAACCTCTACTCACAAGAAATAGTTTGTTAATTAAATATATACTATTTATGGCGAATAACTTTTCGATTTATTTGTAATTAAAAATTTATGCTGTACTCTTTTGAGGCATTTAACTGCATACAAGGCAATAAAGCCACTAAGATGCAAGAGGTTATTTAGAGTGAACGAAACAGAGAGGACAATAAAAGAAAAGAATTCAACGAAACAGAAAATGACAATTGAGATTGTATATATATTTTTGAAGATCGTCAATGTCAGGGAAGCCGGAAGGGGGTTACACAAGCGAGAAGTACGAGAGAAGGAACTATTAGCACAGAACTTACGGTTACACCTGGCAATTTCAAGAGCTAATTTACTACCGCGTTTAAATACGTAAAATGGAGGTTCCAACGGGGAAAGAAAGAACAATTACTGTGAAGATATTTATGGAAATGACTATAGGAAACTATGTTAGGGTGCTGGAAAACTTTTAAAATAAGGACAGTTATTATATACTAAATTTTATATTACACACACAGGTTGGTTAATTTTCTTTAGAGGCATATCAACACGTCTATGGGTTATTTAAGGCCGAAATCGAAATATATTTTATGGAATTTGATGCATTCAACTACAGATATTTTGTACATAATTTGATATTTTCAAGGTAAATGTATATTTTTTTAGATATATTGTTTGTAGATCATGAAATATATTCTTGGTAATTGTACGATAAAAATGTATTTTTGTCTTTTTTAGCGTTGCATTGATTGTCATTTTGCTATGAAAATTTATTGTTGGTCATATTATAGTAAAAATGTTGATTTTTGTTTTGGGGTTCATTATTTGGCTGCATCTGGGACTCTAAGAGGTGCTATCACCCTGAGTCAGGGTGGACCTGGAAGCAACAGCAGTTTAGAGGTAGTTCCATGTTCCGCAAAACCTCGAATCTCCCCATCAGATAACTTTCTGCCGTATGAACTTTATCGTCTTACCCAGGAACCCCCCACACGCACACACGTGTGTGTGTGAGTGTGCGTGTGTGTATGTCTGTGTCATAATGGTAAATGTATCCTTACAGTGTTGCCTGATGATTACTTGCGTACGAAATTTAATTTCGCAGAAAGGAAAGAGACATGAATTTAGAAAATATTTATAAAGCATTGTATTATGTGTCAAGAGCTTTAGCTATTTTTACTACGTTGCCATATTTCATTTAACCCTTATATATATATATATATATATATATATATATATATATATATATATATATATATATGGTTGATACTGGTTGATTGATACTAATAGATTACAGTGTGCACGAGTGTATATCTATGAGACCTACTGTCTGCAAACAAAGGGTTTAATCGAGATAGGATCAAAATTGTATACAGTTCCTGCTATCAAAATTGTAGAGATCAGAAAATACTGTAGTCAATTATATTCAACGGACAAGTGGTGCCCTTTGATAAAATCATTATCTGCGAGGAGGAATCCGATTTTAGGAAGAATGGCGTCGACAAAACTAAATAGTTAGATTAAACACGAATAGAACGAATATACAGCATAAACATATTCCACATATCGTAAGTTGCAATTCTCGTTCGTATCGTCAAGATGCCAGTCTCGAGGCAGGAAATAAGTAAAAAGAATTCAAGCTGGTACATGAAATAAGATTTAGTCGGAGCGGTTTGGTGATATGCAATTTAAAATGCAAGCAATTGTTTTCACTGAGGCCCATATGTCGTTGAGAATGTCCAAAGTGTGCCCGAGGAAACATGCAAGTCTGATAATATGGATCGTAACAGATTCAAAATTATTCTAAGCCAAGTGCATCAGCTTTTCCTAAAGGCTTTGTAAAAACTACAAATAGACTCCTTTCCTACGTTTGTAAAAATCGTCAGCATTTGTATAAAATCTGGTATTGTCTCCCATCGACAAATAGGGGCCAATTTAGCGGGAACAGTTAATTAAAATCGAATTCATTACACAAGTGAATGTTTTTCTTTACACATTAATTATTTAATTTTTCAACATAATCTCCTTCATTAACAATAAACTTAATTCAGTGGTGAATATTAATCACCGTGATCGAACATTATACAATGAAACTTTCAGATCAAAATTCACCATATAACGCCGCACCATATTATGGGTTTATTGGTTCACTCATGAACCAATTCACTTATTTGCATTTAGGCGTGAAGATTATTATTATGCCCCACCCTGCCAACATTCAATGTCTTATTTGATGGAAACGCTACTGTTTTAACAACGTCTTTAGTGTTTACTCACTTCCCTGTTATCATCGCTCACGATCCTAATGCCCCCCACTTCTTGCCGCCATATACCGTAATACATTTTGCGCATTGTCTGATAATAAGGAGATGACTGCAAACAACTTTTGACTGGTGCGTAAACACTAATAATGCCCCCGTTCAGGCCCTGAATTCGTTTAATTCGTGACCAGTAGGGATAATTCCAAGTAGGATATTAATCTAGAGAGATCTTAAAGAAAAACTAAAGAGAATTATAGTAATAATGAATCAAGAAGAAAACATTAAAGATCCATTAGGATTTATATCGTGAATATCTCTGTCTGTCTGTCTGTCTCTCTCTATATATATCATCTGTATACACACACACACACACACACACACACACACACACACACACACACACACACACACACACACACACATATATATATATATATATATATATATGTATCATGAAGAAAACCTTAAAGATCCATTATGATTTATATCGTGAATATCTCAATATATTCATGGCTTCAGACCGAAAGCGTTTTTAATAAATGGGAACAACAGAGCATCAATCCGAGGAAATAGTCTCCATTTATTAAAATATTTCGGTCTGAAGACTCGAAAATATAGATATTTACGAATTAAATTAGAACTGAAATGGATCTTTAAGTAAAATCTGTAGGATTTAGAAATCTATCTATCTATCTATCTATCTATCTATCTATCTTTTTTTTTAAAGCTTATCACCCCAAGCAAGGCTGGAAGCCACTAGCACGCAAGGGGTTACAGAAGGTTTGGAGGAAGAGCAGATAGGAGTGGTAAAGGAGAGGATGTGGAGAAAGATAGTGGATCGATCAAGGCAAGGGGGTTACAGAAGATTTGGAGCGAGAGCAGATAGGAATGAAAGGGGAAAGGATGTGGAGAAGGGAAGTGGATAGATCAAGGCAACTGGAGATATCGATTGACGTTACACTTAAATAGTTGGAGATTGTATTTGTCAGGGAAACAGGAATAAGGAAGGGAGTTCCACAGGCGAGATGTGCGAGACATGAAGCTATTGGAGTAGAAGAAACGTCTACATCTAACAGTTTCAACGGTGAAGGGGTGGGAACGGGATGCCAGCCTCGTAAGACGTTTAAATTCATGAGGCCTAGGAAAGCAGCTCATTGGAGTGAAAAGTATTTGTAAAAAAGACAGAGCGAGGTAACGTCGCGTATCTATCTATCTATCTATCTATCTATCTATCTATCTATCTATCTATATGTGTGCATATATATATATATATATATATATATATATATATATATATATATATATATATATATATATATACGTGTGTGTGTAGAAAAAATCTATTGGAGCAGTGATATTTAAAGTGATTAAAATCTGTAGGATTTAGAAATATCTATCTATCTATCTATCTATCTATCTATCTATCTATCTATATATATATATATATGTATGCATATATATATATATATATATATATATATATATATATATATATATGATAACCTTTAAAATGGGGATCATAATTTATTTTTAAAAAGGATACCAAAGTATCACAACGAATATAATTGAATCCCGATGCTCCTCTCCGCAAATTCATCTTCAGAAATATATCAAAGATGTTGGCCATGGAAAATCCCAATGGACTGCCTATCGTAACTGCATCTATCTGTCGGTACATACAATTGTTAAAACTAAAGCAGACAGACTTGGTAGCCATCTCCAACAACTCAACAAAAACAACCTCAGGAAACGATTTAGGCTTTTCGGGGCCCACGATATAAAAAGTCTACACAAATATCAATGTCCTCATCAAGCGGAACATTTGTAGACAAACTAGATATATCACAAATATGAAATGCCCAGCGTCAATATCGGGTCGCTATTTGTGCATATATTCTACAAATTGGAAAGAGTTAGGCACACTATACTTCAAATAGGAAACTAATACCGAATCGAGAACATCAATAATCCACTGAACCATTCCATTTTGGGGAGAACCAACCAGAGACAAAATAGGATCCTCCATTTTGTGGATGTTTGGTAACCTATGCATCCGTGGATGTTGGAAACCAACAGGATGAATATTGTTATACACATCTTTGGACAGAAACCTTTTTCTTATGAAGTACTAATAATCTCTTCTGTAGTCTAATTTCTGTCTTTAAGGTATCTTCACAAGTAACGTCACCAAGGTTCTGAAATTTAATTACATCGTCCAAAATGCACGATATTTTATTGACGAAATCGGAATAATTTAATATGACCACACCTGCACCTTTGTCAGGTCTGGTAATATATATATATATCTGTCTTGGATCGTAATAATTTGACCGTTTGGTAATGGTTCTTCTGCTAAGAGAAACCGAGAAAATCAATCGCTGAAGTTTTCTTTTCTGCAATTTTGTCTTCATGCCAACGATATAGTTTTGAAGATGAGTCGGCCAAAATGTGCCTCAGGTTTCAATTGTATTCGTTGTCATATATTTGTATCCTTTTGTAGAAATAAATTATGATCTTATTTTAAAGATTATCCTATCTTGGTGTAGCAACAGAAACTTGTATATATATATATATATATATATATATATATATATATATATATATTAGCTTGTTTATATATATATATATATTAGCTCCTGAAAAATTAATTTCGATTGAGCCCTCTGGTTTGAGGTGTGAATTTGTAAACAGTGACTATTTAAGCTAATACTGCACGACTCTTCGACAGAATTGAGTCACTGTCAGTCACTGTGTGTTAATCTGAATCTAAAAATAAACACGCTAAAATTCACCTTCATCCCGTACCGTGCGCTGTTTCGATCCTAGCTAGAGGCAACCGGACGTCTATCCACACTGATGAGCTGTGAAACAGCGAAACAGTCTGTCTGTGGATCACAAAAATATATATATATTGTAATAATATCAGACTAATTTTATAATACTTTATAATATCAGATTAATATATATATTGTGATAACATCAGATTAATTTCATTAAATGATCATATATATATATATATATATATATAGCCATCCACAGACTGCTTCTCTGTATCACAGCTCATCAGTGAGGCTAGAAACACGATTGCTTCAAGCCGGGATCGAATCCCGACCGATTTGACATCAGTCGGAGACTCTCACCTCTAGGCCATCAGCGCACGCTAGGAAGAAATGGGATTTTTAACAGATAAGCATTACTGGCTACCAGAGGGCTCAATTCCCAGTGAAGAGCTTAGCATTGATCAACAGATGTAGCCATGAAATTCCCCACAGTGCTCAACCTACAAAAGGGAGAGAATACTGAGAGAATAGTAATAATTGTAAGTCTGACCATAATTTCAACTGAATGAGTGCAGTTTTAATTAATGGACTACGGACTCTAGCTGCGACCTGTTCCAGCTGTTCCAGTTCTTCGGGCAAAGAGGAACCCGGACGAGGCAGAGTCTCGTTCGGGGAGGTAGACTGAACCTGAACCCGTTTATACGCGTTCAAATAGGGAATATTTTGGCCGAGTTGTACGGGCTCGAAAAACCCACGTTAAACCCAGCCTTGTGCCACATGCAACCCTCGTGGTGGGGGGTAGCTAGATATCTCTAGCTGCGACCTGTTCTAGCTAAACAGTCGAACACTCTGCCTTCGGGCGGAGAGGAACCCGGACGAGGCTCCGCCGAAGGGCAGAGTCTCGTTCGGGGAGGTAGACTGAACCTGAACCCGTTTATACGCGTTCAAATAGGGAATATTTTTGGTCGAGCCTACGATCTCGGAAAACTCACGCTAAACCCGGCCTTGTGCCACATGCAACCCTCGTGGGGGTTAGCTAAATATACTAGCTGTGATCTGTTTAGTACGACTCAGACTTACGCGAGAACTACCGACTTTCCAATAGTAGCACTCACTACTGGATTGACTTGCGACGATCGTACGCATAACTATTTCTTTATTTCTTATTGTACTGGTTTTTACAATAAACCTTTACTTATTTTATCCACCGTGTTTCTCAAGTATATATCCCTATTAGCACGGAATATAACACTAATGCTGGTACAATTTGGGATATTTGAAAACAATGGGGGTACAAATAGAAGCACAAATTATCGAAAGCTGAATGATGTCGGCTAGGGTTACTTAATGTTTGTATCTTTAAAGGTTTTGATATAAAATTATAACCGACTTTTTTTAAAAATATTTCTCTATCACTAAAGTATATTTGAATAAAGTGGAAAGATTAATTGCTAACCCTGCTGCTTATAATGTTGTTAGACAGTGTCGTAAATTTTCTTGGCAGAATCTCTCTTATACATGTATAAGTCTACCATTCGTCTCTGCATTGCAAGTTTCTGTCATATCTATTCTAGCGCTTCTGTTATGTATTTAGAGATTCTTGATAAAATCCAAAGAATCTGTAATGTTATTATTCCTAATCTGGCATCTTGGATTCAGTCACCTCCCCACCATCATAACGTAACTTCCCTGTACCTAAACTGTCTGTCAGGCTGATGTTTCCGGTTTTCGTACGACCGCCGAAGTTAAGCAACGTCGAGCCTGGTCAGTACCTAGATGGCTGATGCTTGGGAATATCAAGTGCTTTAAGCTTGTGTGTGTAGATGGTTTAGTGGATAACATCCCGGAGTTGGAATTTGGAGAGCAGAGCCCCTAGTCCAGTTGCGTTCATTATATTCACAACTTCCCCCCCAGCTATGGGTTACTTAGAAGGACTTGTATCAGTAAGTCATTGTTATCTCATAAAAAATATTTAAAATTCTCTGGCTTTAAATAACCTGCAAAGGGTTGATAAGCCGTAAAAAAAATTAATCAATCAATTAATGATGGGTGAGCGGCGTAACTGTTTTCGGATCAGAAAATAGAATGAGCGGGCCAAGTTAAAATTACAGCGTAGTCAGTTTCACAAAAATGCCTTTAGGAAAATTATGAATCCATAAATAAGATATGGTTTAAATAGCAGGGTAGACTGGGGTTTCTAGCCTTGTGTAGTAACCGGTCTATGGTAAGGAAAACTCTGAGTTCTTAATCATGGAGAAAACAGCGGGAAACCACTCTAATATTTTCCCCAAAGTAGTCATGGCTATTCACAGATAATAAAGAAAGGGACTTTGTGAAATGCTATTATCGCCGATGTCATGTTTACGAAAGAAGTCGGTTTCAGAACCTTTATATTGGAGTACTTACTAAAGATCACATTCACATATAAAGATCAGAAAAAAATTACATTGCTTACAATTACAATACGGCATTCAACTTTAGTATTTACTAAATATTAGCTTAGTCTGGCACATGGCTACAGCAGTAGGATACGCATTTAATCTTCAGTGTTTTACTGGGTTAAATATTCGCTTTCTAACCCTTATTCCATGCTGAGACACTCTTATATGTACTAAACTAGGATTTGTCTAACACAAGGTTATAATAATGAGTACTTTGTAAGAATCGAAGTCACGTGAGTTGTAATGGTGCTCCAATGATAGCTAATGATTTTCAAGACATTTTAAAATGCAGAATTCCCAAGATATTGTAGAAAATTAGATAATTTAATTTAAATGCATGCCGTAAAAACTCACATATGCAGACGTGGATGTGCAGGAACATCATAAACACACGTGTATATCTGAGTAACTTAACAGACATTTGCGAAATTCACAGCTGTAACAAAAAAGGAAAAAAAAGAAAAACGGAAGAATATTTAAATTATTTTTATTCAATTGAGACGGAGACATTTTATTTTTAAATGGTTTTTCTTTAAAAGACTCATAAAGTGAATTTAATCAAAATTTAAAAGAATCAACAGAAATCCAATTTATGTAATAAAACTTTAAGAACTAAATTTCATCGATGATTAAATTTATTAATAAAAAGTTTTTATACGAAAGAAATTAGTGAAAATAAATTCTCTAATTTAAATAATTTTTCCTTTTCGAGATCTGTGAAAAAT
Source organism: Acanthosepion esculentum (assembly GCA_964036315.1). Taxonomy (NCBI): domain Eukaryota; kingdom Metazoa; phylum Mollusca; class Cephalopoda; order Sepiida; family Sepiidae; genus Acanthosepion; species Acanthosepion esculentum. Next base: position 147,930,012 of record OZ038477.1, on the reverse strand, counting down.
TTCGCTCTATCGTGAATATAGTTTACTTTCTTTTTAATAAAAAAATAATTCCTTGGGTGAATGAAAATTAGTTTTATAATTTGGTAGAAATAAACCTTATTAAATTTGGTAAACTTTTTGCAAACAAGAAGCTACGACTTTGAAATGTATTCAGACTCATTTATATAATAACCAATTCATTTCCTCTTCGATAGTCAATGATCGTAAGGGTATCACTCTTGATTGGTTCAATTCGTTTTGAATAATTACCCCGTGATGACAGATATTTTTAATGTTGTGCCCTGTCATCGAATAGGGAATGATAAATTGGAATTGCCTACAAGTTATAAAAGGTCCGTAAAATAACACACACATACACAAACACAAACACACACATTATATTAGCAAAAAATAAAATTGTAAGACTTAGAAAAACGATTTCATTTTGACCTTAGTACAGTAAGTTTCTGCTAGGGGGTAAGTATATAACCTGAAAATATTTTGAAAGTTACCGGCCATTTTGTGAATTTGCAACACTTATACAAGTGTACCATCTGTGTTTGGGCTCTAGGCGAGGAGACTTGTTTGCGATAAATATGGTGACAGAGTGTCTTGCAAGCAATGGGGACGCTTACGTGCTGCTTTTGTTAAATTTGAAGAGGGGTCAGATTTGGGACCTGCGGCAGACTAGAAGCTCATTTCGAAGAATGTTGGACGTGATGCCTTTGGTGGTGCTTTGGTTTTTGTTAACTGAATACTCGTACACTCGTAGACCAGGTTCTGGACGGCAAGGTAATACAGAAGTTCGCAAAGATCGATTCAGTTTAAATTCCATAGTAGCAGACACAAGAAAGCAAAATTTATATCACTAAAGGAGAAATGTGCAGAGGTAGAAACACTGGAATATATATATATGTATCAGGGTTGCTTAAAACGATAAAAGAAATAACAGGACAGAATACATGCCCCTCGGCAGGATGCATAAAATAAAGTAACGCTCATAATAGAGAAGGAAAGGATACTTCAAAGATGGAATCAATACATCTTTCACTTATGCAGGGGAGATAAATCCACAATGCCTAAAAAATCATAGAATTACACGTAGCATTAAAATTTGCGGTAAGATCGGCAAGATTAAAAAACTAAGCAGTAGGACCAGATTATATTGTAAATGCTGCCAAAGTAAGATAATTTATAACCGAGGAGACTACCGAAATAATAAACGAGAAAAACGACAGCGGTGAAATACTGGATGAGCTCAGTATACATAGCGATACCAGAGAAGCCAGGTGAAAATGAGAACATATCAAAGGAAAACGAAAAAAGGACTAACCATTACCTGTAACAAGAAAATAAGTTCTTCAGCAAGAGAGATAGAAAAAGGTATACACTAGACATCAGAATCAAGCTGGTACAGGAATTTAATCATCTGGTTAGTTTAGCAAAAGATAACGGAAAATTCGATGTAGAAATTCGACAGCACACAGACGGTTTTGTGCTTGTTAAGAATTTGTTAGGGATTTTCCAGAACTCACATGAACCAACTCTTTCCTTGCCAATTTTAGCCTGCATCGGCTGCATATAACTGATCTTAGCATTCACCAGAACATTTAGGAACGTTTGCGTATAATTCCAAATATATCACGAGTCTTGCTACACCGTTTCACGGTGATAGAGATGGAAGATTACAGTGAAGACATTGAGACATGTACCAAGGCTGGCTATTCCAATATGGACATTTTCAAGGCAAAAACAAAATTAATTTATTGAAAACAAAGTAACTATTAACAATAAACAAAATGTCCTTAGCAACTAGAATAATTTACGAAACGCTATTGTATTCATATTGTCAACTGATAATTACGTCAAGTACTTTCGCTTGTAGAAATATTGTTTTTATTGTTATGTTGTCGGGTAATAATACAGTTTTTCTATTGTCTTATACCTTGAGACATATTGTCTTTTTTTGCAGTTTAACACTGTCAAATTTCTCACAACATATATATATATATATATATATATATATATATATATATATATATATGTAATGTAACATAATATTTTAAGACATTTTTTATGTTTCTACGTTCCTTTTATAGATACAAATATTTAAGTAAATGCTATGTTTATAATACACAATATTAACGACATTTACCGGCCTGGATGTCCAAGAAATCGAACCTGTATCCTATACGGAACCGTCATATAGCCTGACGTGCTTTTACCGATTTCGCCACAGAGGAGCGTTTCGGTTAGCAAGGTCGATTTTACTGTTTTTAAACTACAATTCTCCATGATTTTCTCTCGTACATTCATATCTTCTCGATGCGTATCCAAATGTAAACAAATGACGTCACACATTATGAAATGGACAAAGTCCGACAATTATTTTAAGACTTTTTAAAAAAAAAAGAACGTATAAACATAAAAATGTTACAAAATAATTGTCGGACTTTCATAATGTATAATATAATATATAATATATATATATATAAGCACATGCCATCATAAGATATGTGTTGATCCAGTAACCATATTTGGATCAAGGCAACAAAATCCAATTGTCCATCTACCAAACAAATCTGCTTGTGCATCCACATGGTGAACAAAACAACAAAATTTGCTTGTGCATCCACATCCCCTGCATATTAATCAAGTCAACCAAAGCTGCTCGTGTATCCTACATTCACATGATCATCAAGACTATCAAACCTAATAGTGCATCCACCATTCGCATTATTGATGAACAACCTAAGCAAATCTAGTGCATCCAGGATCTGCAAGATAATCAAGGCAACTAAATCTACTTGTGTATCTGTAATCTGAATACAAATGAAGAAAACACTTAACGATGTTAGTCTAAAAATTGATCACTAAATCACCCAATGGTGGCTGTAGATCCACCATCGTCATGGTGTTTATGTAGGCAACGAAATCAGCTGGTGCATCCATTATTCGCATATTAAGAAGATACCCAGTAAAACTTGTAGATCTCTCAGTTCGAATGCTGATGAAGAAAACAACTACATTCTCGTGAGAACAATATCAACATGGTGATCAAGATGTTCACTAAATCTTTTTCTAAACAAAACTAGTTTCTCTGTTAGTGACAAATTTATTGAGATGTTTTCTGGTTTACTCTACAGACAGAGATTACTTAAAAAAAAAATTCTTGTCTTTAAATTAGAAATAAATCGAAGTACTACTTCTATACGTTTTTAGTTTCCAAATGGCATTTATTAAGTTAACCGAATTTTTTCCGCTAATTTTTCTGTTTTCAGAAAGCTTTCTAGAAGTACTTTAATTTTTCTGTCATCTTTGACCAAATTTACGAGTGAGTGATAGAAAAATTGGCAAGTATAAAAAGCTCAGACGTACATTTTCGTTAATTTGCGGAGATAAAAACAAAAAAAAATATCCTAATTACGGTCACGTACGAATCTAGTGCTGTGTAGTGAGAAATCAATAATGTTAGGTCGATATTTGCTCAGAGTTTAGTTTACCTTATAACTTAACTTCAGTTGAACTTTGATAAAGGCGGCCACCTTATTCTATTCCTGGGTCTCTTGATATCAGACAGAAAATTGTTTTTTGATGAAAAATGACGTGAATGGGAGGGGTTACGATAATTACAAAGTGTATAGGAAGAAATATTGTTTTCTGATTCGAAATAGATTACATTTCATTAAAAAAAAATAACACAAGGTAAAACGTATTTTCGTCAGTTACCCAGGTAAATACATTAAACACTGACTGGGATTTAAGCTCACCTCAGACCGGGTGGGAATCGTATATACGATCCATTGCAAAAGATGGCAGAAAAACGGTATGTCCCATGGACCGATCCAGTACGTAGTCTACCTTTTCACGAACCAGATCAGGTCGAAAATGGAGTACTGCTGTCGTATCTATTTTGCAGCTGACCATTCTTCAGCTTTCAGTTTTGATAGAGTTCAAAAGCGCTTACGCGGCCTTGTGGGTGATGACTTATTTACCACACAACAAACCCTGTCCCAAAGGCGAAACGCTTCAGGCGTCTTATTGTTATTTCCACCAGTTCTAACGTTCATGGGCAAGACCCGCTACGTGACGTCAACTCTAACACCTTCTTTCTACGACTCGCGATGTTTTGGAACCGACTCCCGAGATGATGTTTCCCCACGACTACAATCTTAATCTGTTCAAGTCTAGCTTAACCGGTATCTTTCCCAAGTATAAATAAACTGTAGCTCTTACATTTACTCATTCTGCTCTCACAAACTTCTTCAGCAACCCTCTTATTCGAGTGGATCTCGAGCCTTGAATAGGGTCGAAATTAGTATAAAATATAAAAGTATAAAATATAATAGTGTACTAGACCAAATCAAATACGTTAGTTTCCAATATTTAAACAGAATGTTCCTAGCATTTTTTTAATCATTTCACCTCAAGAAAGGCGATAATGCCACTAAGACGAAAGACTTTAATGTGTAGGAGGAACAATAAATGATTCAGGAAGACAGAAGATGGCTATTGATATTGCATTTAAATTCTTGAAGATTGGAAGTGGCATTGAGGCCATTAATCGGAAGAGAGTTCCACAGCCAAAAAGACAGGGAAAAGAAACTATTAATATAAAACTTATAGTTATATTTAAACAATTCAGCGGCAAAGGGGACCTAATTGCCAATCTAGTAGAATGCTTACATTCATGCGTTCGAGGTTTAGGAGATAAATAAAAAATACAAAATATAAAATAAGATCCACAAAGGACAGGACATTGTGGAGAGCCATGATCACTAACGTCCTGAAGAGACATGGCACTAATATTTAAAAATTCATGCAGGGATACATCATAAGTATTAATTTCCCTAGTTTTGGACTCTTCCGGAATTATCCTTTTGCTGTACCATATCTATCTATCTATCTATCTATCTATCTATCTATCTATCTATCTATCTATCTATCTATCTCTATATATATATGTGTGTGTGTGTGTGTGTGTGTGTGTGTGTGTGTGTCAATAATGTGTTGCTGCCGACATTGTAGTTTGAACATAGATCGCCAGAGAGCAAACACAGGCGATCCCATTTTGAATGAGTGAATCATGTGACCGTGACGGAAACATATATATATATCTATATATATCTATATATATATGGGAATTAGCGTGGTGTCTAAAGGAACACCATTTCTAGTCTATCCTCTATTACAGTATGGATCGCTCTTCTCTTCTCTACACTCTTCTCTATATTGATCACTATAGCGATCTCTATTCGGTGGTTACTAGAGTTGTATCTGCGATTACAAAGTCTCTACTACAATGAGCATTACGAAGTGAGAATAGTCTCAACGATACACACACACACACACACACACATATATATATATATATATATAATTATTCATTCGAAAATTACAACATAAATATGTTATAAAATCACTACAAAAATAGCCATTTTGTTCCAACACTTCTGGTGTCTTATCAAGTGATGGTGTTGAATGTAGAATAAAGGGTTTTAAAAGGTTCAAATCAATCAAACATCGCTCGCTAGGGGAAACGCTGTTACATAGCTTATGTAACAGCGTTTCCCTAGTGAGCGATGTTTGATTGATGCACCTGAACTGTTCTTGCCCTATTTCCGGTCTCATTCTGTAGCGCGCTCTCTTCATCCGAATTCTGATGACGATTTTGTCATGCAGCTCATTAGGCTGATTTTTTGCGCCTACTTTCCCTGGCAGTGCTATGGAAATAGATCTTCTTGGATCTTCCGGCATATACCCACTAGGTTTTATTTCTTTCTGTGATCTTGTATATCCCGAAGTCATCGAAGGCTGCCAGCCTCTCTATTACAATTCCGTCTAACCCTGCCACTTTGTTTCTGTTCAATTTTGGCCAGTGCAGCTTCCACTTCAGTTTTTAATATTTCCCGCCCGTCGGTATTTCTGTGTATTGTTGGTTGCTCTCTTTTTGTTGTGGAAGATTTCTCTCATATATTCGTTCAATCTCTGAAGTAGTTTTCTTTCTCTAATATCAGCGTTCCGTCCTGGGAATTTATGCAGCATTGTGATGAGAATGTCTTTTGTTCTGTTACTTCTCTTAATTTGTTTTTTATAAATATCTGCTTTATCTTTGATATTCATTCTTTCTATTTTCTTACATTTTTAGTTGAGCCATTCCTTTTTTGCCTGCTCGCATTTGTTCTTCATTTCTTTGTGCAGTTTTTCTATATTCTGTTCCGTGTCTTGGCATTGTTTTCCGTCCGCTTTGCATTACGTTGAGGTTCTCATTTGTCATCAATTCGTTTTTTCTTCTTAGTCCATTTTGGGATGATAGTTTGCCGATGTCACTAAAGCTTCTTTTAGTGTGTCCCACCTCGAGTTCCCATTTCCATTTTGTCCATCGTATCTTCTTTCCACACAGTCCATATATTTCTCCTTTAGGTCCTTCAAGAGTCAGCTGCATAGCAATTTGGGCGCTACGTTAGGCATCTCCAGTTTCCATAGTTTCGTTCTAAGTTTACATATAACTAGCAGGTGACCACTTGGATAGGCTTTGTAGTCAACACCTGCATTCGTGAATCTCTTTTTCATAGTTATGTAGTCAATTTGATTTTTCGTTTTGGGTGTTCTTGGATCCAGGTGTGGGTTCTTACCATTGGAGTCATTTTTCTTCGCATTCAGTACAGGTTCCTTTGCAAGTTATTTCACCATCCCACTAATTCCTTACTTTGGAATTCAGTACTACCATGACAATGATAATGTCTTACACTGATCCTTGGTGTTGTCAAGCGTTCAGTAGAACTTTTTCGATTTCTTCTGTTCTTTGTGCCTTCGGTGAATAAACAACTACGATGGATATCTTGAAAGGATTTCCTTTCAGTTTAACGACAGTTTAAGAATTTCATATCTATCTATCTATCTATCTATCTATCTATCTATCTATCTATCTATCTATCTATCTCAGCCTGTTCATTATCTATCTCAGTTTGTTCATTATCTATCTAATTCAGTTTTTTTCATATCTATCTATCTATGCATCTATCTATGTATCTAATTCAGTCTTTTCATATCTATCTATCTATCTATCTATCTATCTATCTATCTATCTATCTCAGCCTGTTCATATCTATTTCAGTCTGTTCATATCTATCTATCTATCTATCTATCTATCTATCTAATTAAGTCTTTTCATATCTATCTATCTATCTATCTATCTATCTATCTATCTATCTATCTATCTATCTAATTCAGTCTTTTCATATCTATCTATCTATCTATCTATCTATCTATCTATCTATCTATCTATGTAATTCAGTCTTTTCATATCTATCTATCTATTTATCTATCTATCTATCTATCTATCTATCTATCTATCTATCTATCTATCTATCTATCTATGTAATTCAGTCTTTTCATATCTATCTATCTATCTTTCTGTCTATCTATCTATCTATCTATCTATCTATCTATCTATCTATTTCATAGTTCAAGACGCGTGCATCCAATGAAAATCAGTATTTATATCACTGCTTTAAACCAAAATCAACATTGACTACTGCAGCTGAGGGTGATTAGATTTCTAAGCAACCAACCAAGACAAACCAAAATAATATGTTGTAAATCGGAGTCGACTCGAGACACATGTCGTTAATTACGACTATTTGATCGTCGAGCAAATATTGATTCATCTGTGACAAATCCGTGTTGCGATCGTTGTAAGAAGCATAAAAGTGAAAGGATTGAATAAAAATGGTTATAATTCATACGAAGTTCACATTAAATATTGGAATTTATTTACTCGAGCCATTTCCTCTTTTCTTAAATATTACTTGTCGGTAAGCGGACATTTTAAGACACGCTAACTGCTGACCACCACTCGAAGAATATGGATCAGATGTGTGACATGCAAATTTCATGACTTCCCTGACAGAAATATTTATTCAGTTGTTTTTTTTTATGCGACTATGAACCTATGTTTACTATTGAACGAAGATAAGTGTTTCCTTATCTCTAATTATGTGAGATCCCTTTATGAATGTTGCTAGTACTACATGTCGCATGGTGGGGTCATCGGTGACTAAATCAATCTCACTAACAGGAGAAGAGTGTGAAGAGTGGCTAGACACTCAGCAGGATTAAAAGTAAGACCTGTTAAATGGCGGTGAACCTTCTTGTAGTGTCAACGGCCATTTAGTGGGGCAGAATGGGGTTCGTAGCTATGGATGGTGACAATGCGTTGATAAAGGTCATCATTAAGCAGGGTTGGGGGGTATGAGGGTGTTAGGGTGGGACCTTGCTAGACGAAAATCAACGCCAAGGCAGAGGGCTCCCCGGACGGCAGATACAGCTCCATATCCCTGATCAAGGCGAACGTTCAAGTTAGGCGGTATCGGCGTTGATTTGACCTGGGGAGGGATGGGCTCCGTCAGGTCTATTCGCCAAAGACACGCTACGCATGAATATATAACACTCCGGTTTACGAAAAAAAAAAGAAACTAGTCATGTGTTCAACTTAAGAGGGGAGAGTGCGACCACATCCGATCATATCACAGATGATGATCCTGATGATTTACGTCTTCAGTCTTACTCTCCAAATGGTAAATATTAACTACTTCCTTATAAGGAAATATTTGCATTCATTAACTAAGCACCAAGTGCTTCTTCCGGTTAATATTTATAAAATCTTTCTCTTAAAACAGTCTTTCAGGAAAATAGGTTTCTCATGTCCAGTAAATTAAAACTTAGTTAAGGCTTTCCAGTATTGATGGGGGCTTCATTCCTAAACTTTTGTAGGACATAGTATAGAATATCCATATCTTAAGGATGTCATGATTTTCTCTTCGCTCTACAGGTGCTATCCATTTTAGTTGTTGCCGCTGTTGAAAGTCCTCAAATAATGTGGTTTTAGTTATTTGGTATAAATTGTAAAATCTGTCGCGTCAATTCACAAAACTGGAATAATAATAATCCTCGCTAAGACCTGTAGGTTTTATGGGCAAAGTCAATTTTAATCATTTCTCTTAGAAAGCGTTTGCAGAGCTGATAGTTTCGACATTTTTGAATGATCCTGATGCTACGTGTGTCATCCACATGACATTCTAGATCAGACGAGCCTATTTAAAAACATGCCTCATCAAGGTTTAGTAGCAATTTCTCGTCTTGGGCAAAACTACCTCTAGTGTAGCCTATTCTATGTTCAATTTCCTTTTCTCCTTTACTTAATTTTTTGTAACTGATCTATACGTCGACGTGATTAGTATTTACTAATTCCAGATCTTAAAATTTTTTATGAAGGATTTTAAGGTATCGGACCTAAATGCTTTTATACCAATTCTAGATTATAATTTCACTTTTGAAATAATTTCTCTTGAGTCCTATTTCTTGGAACACTTGTTAGTTGATATTAATTTTCTATTTAAGATGATTCTTAGCTCAACTAAGATTACCTATGTCATCAGCATTAACCCCCTTCATCATCTATACAGTAGCCTCGGGTGGAAAAGTAGGATTACTATTTTCTGTTAGTATATTCGTTTTGGATGTGATATTTAATGCTTAAATGATCAGTGCTAATATTTTTGCAACTGTGTGCAAGACATAGACTAGGAAAAGATTAACGTGAGTGGGGATCTCGTTTCCTTCCTCGTCTAATGACGTTTGAAATGTTTCCGTATTAGGGGCCTCGTTAGAAATTTATGATTTTTTTGGACCTGTATAGTTCCCCTACCAGATCTAAGAATTCAACTTAGTCAGAGATTGGAAGGTATCTCGATCTATAAAAGGCAGGATGTGTGTATGTGTGTAACGAATGCACGGCCGCAATTTTCGACGGATTTGCACCAAAATTTACATGCACATGCTCCAAGTTAGCGGAAAGGCGAAGTTCTACTTTGCATTTCCAAACTCCCATCGATAGTGGAAATAATCGATTTTTTCATGCTTCTACAGCAGTTTTCATGTAGTTTGCGGCCATTTTCTACTGGCCAGAGTGAGAGCCTATAGCTGGCTGTCACGAATAGGCAGGAAGATTCTATTGGCCAGCGTGAGAGCCAATAGCTGACTGACACGAATGTTAACTAGCATGCTAGCATGCAAAAAAAAAAAATCGATAGCTGCATTCGTCACAAGTGGGAAAAATTTAAATCTGCATGGCACTTTACTCCAATTGACTCATTCGCTTGATTCCGCAGAACTGGATTGGGTGTGAAAAAGTATTTGTTGTTAACATTCTTTTTTCATTCGGTTTTTCCAGTTACGAGTCCTTTTTTAAAGCTGATCGTGTTGTGTTCATTTTGTTTAGTTCTTTTTTCGTAACAAATTTAATGTTTAGTATAGAGTTTAGAAAAAATTCGCAGTGTGAGATAGGCAAGAAGTAAGGCATGTAGCAACATTAGCACGGCAAAGGGCACTCCTTTAAAGGCAAGGAAGGGCAAAAATATTTTAAGTCAAGTGATAGCGATTGCTGTATGAGTCGTACGATTTTTGAATCAAGTACGGGCAACGCCGGACCATGCTGCTAGTTTCTTATAAATTAAAAGAGGAAGTCTCTATTGATGTTTTCAATATAGCAGGCATAATTTTTTTATTGGTGAGTTATACAATTTTCTGGAGTTGTTTGATGACATATATACCATCACGGATCCATTACCAGAATAATAATAAAATCTAAGTTTGCCTAATGACAGAGGCGAGATTTCTTTAATTGTTAACCTTTGCCCTTAACTATTTTGAATGAGAGTTGGTTATTCTACTTGTCTCTCTCTTACACTGATTATCATCAAATATTGTCGATTATGACATTTCTTGAGAAGATATCATGTGATAGGAGAAAAAGAAAACGGAAAATTGGATATGTGTTTTTACCTAGGTCAAACTAAAACTAAGCAGTCTTAGTGAAAACTTGAAAATGGTTCCTCGATTCCGTTCTAAGATCTCTCCATGTCTGCTAACCTCTTTTTAAGAAGTGAGTTTCAAAAGAGAAAGACTCGCTTAAAAGCAGTCTGTCAAAGGACGAAGGCAAGTAATTCGTGATAGTTTTTTTTATGTAGAGGATACAGGTTCGATTCCCGTCAGAGGACGCATATCACGACTCATATTAATAATAATAAAAGGCACCGCGCAAATAATTCCATGTCTTATTGAGACTAATATTCGCGGAATTGTTGGCTTTATCACCTTATGCCCGATTCATTCTTCAACATTCCTCAGGTGTATATTCAATTCGATTCAAAATGGTTCCCATTATTGATAGACCTACATCTAATGCCTCAAGTAATTCAGACTGAAAAAATCCGGTTACTGCAATTTCTGTTTACACTATTTACATTCGGAGTATTGTCCTCATCTTTGTTGTTGTTATTAAGACGTTTCGACTCTTGTGCCTTCCGGCCTTCGTCAGATGCATATCGATCTGAACTGAAATCTTTACGGAGGTAGGCTGTTCGCGTTCCACTGAAAACATCTAGGTACATCTCGTCTTGTTCTTATTTTTAGTACTGCTCTGTTATTGCTCGCCCTGCACTGATCCCAAATACACAATACCCGGCACAGGGATTGAACGCACAATTACCATGTCACTAAATTCACGAATCAATGCTTTAATCCACGTGGCTATGGTTACTGTCTGTGATAACAACAACAAGGATCAGGACAGTAGTCGTTTAGTTGATGTTGTTTAGCGGCATATCAACCTATATGTGTTATGTAATGGCCAAAATTTAAATATTTTAAAGATAACTTTATGCTTCGATTAAATATATTATGAACGCAAGTGTATGCCTTCAGCGACAAATAAAATGTTTTGTTGGTAATTTTACTATACCAATGTATTATATATATTTTTATATAAAAATGTATTGCTGGTATTTTTACTATAAAAATTTATTTTCATACTTTCATATTGTTTTGTTTTTGTTTGAAGGTTTACTATTTGCCCATAGCTGGGACCCTAACAGGTGTTACCACCCAGGAACAGGTTGGACCCGGGAACAACAGAAATTAAGAGGTGGTTCCACGCTCCACAAAATTTACAATCTCCCGAACAGAGCACTAGTTGCCGGATGTACTGAAGACAAAACGACGCAGTCAAGTCGACCATCTGGATCTGTTAAAGATCCTATTAAATAGCTTACATTGGTCATTTACTGTAAATATTTTTTATATAAAAATTATATTTATGTAAATATGATGTTTTTATATAGAAAGTATTATGAAATGGACAAAGTTCGACAATTATTTTTAAATACAATTTTTTGGTTTATATGTTCTTTTTATAGATACAAATATTTAGGTAAATGCTCTGTTTATAATAAACAATATTAACGACATTTACCACACTGAATGTCAAAGAAATTTTCATAGAAAATATTCGCCCTCCGACAGGAATCGAACCTGTATCCTAAACGGAACCGTTATATAGCCTGACGTGCCTTAACCGATTGGGCCACAAATAATCGTACGGTTAGCGAGGTCGATTTTACTGTCTTTAAACTACAATTCTCCATGATTCTCTCTCGTACATTCTGTCTGCTAGATGTGTATCCAAATGTAAACAAATGACGTCACATTATGAAATGGACAAAGTCCGACAATTATTTTAAAGATATTTTTATGTTTATATTTTTATGTATAGGATATAGGTTCGGTTCCTGTCGGGGTGGGGGCGCATATTTTCTATGAAAATTTGTCGGACATTCAGGCCGGTAAATGTCATTAATATTGTTTATTATAAAACAGAGCATTTACTTAAATATATGTATCTATAAAAAGAATGTTAAACATAAATAATGTCATAAAAATAAAATTATTGCTGATATTTTTATTACAAAAATGCATTTTTATACTTTCATCGTGATTTATTTTTGTTTGGGGGTTCACTATTTACCCATAGCTGGGATTCTAGAAGTTGCTATCATCCCAAGGACAACAATCTGCATGTAAACAATAATAACTCCTCATACGAGAAATTAAGACAGAAAATGCAATTTATGTTTCAACATTTGAGACGAGGAGTTATTATCATCTTTACACGATTTACATTATTCGGACTATTCTCCTCATCTTTGTCGCCATATTTATTACAACGTTTCGGCCTTTCAGTATCTGTCTATATTTCTGAGATGAGGTATTATGTACACTATTTACATTATTCGGACTATTGTCCTCATCTTTGTCGCCATATTTATTACAACGTTTCGGCCTTTCAGTATCTGTCTATATTTCTGAGATGAGGTATTATGTACACTATTTACATTATTCGGACTATTGTCCTCATCCTTGTCGCCATATTTATTACAACGTTTCGGCCTTTCAGTATCTGTCTATATTTCTGAGATGAGGTATTATGTACACTATTTACATTATTCGGACTATTGTCCTCATCTTTGTCGCCATATTTATTACAACGTTTCGGCCTTTCAGTATCTGTCTATATTTCTGAGATGAGGTATTATGTACACTATTTACATTATTCGGACTATTGTCCTCATCTTTGTCGCCATATTTATTACAACGTTTCGGCCTTTCAGTATCTGTCTATATTTCTGAGATGAGGTATTATGTACACTATTTACATTATTCGGACTATTGTCCTCATCCTTGTCGACATATTTATTACAACGTTTCGGCCTTTCAGTATCTGTCTATATTTCTGAGATGAGGTATTATGTACACTATTTACATTATTCGGACTATTGTCCTCATCTTTGTCGCCATATTTATTACAACGTTTCGGCCTTTCAGTATCTGTCTATATTTCTGAGATGAGGTATTATGTACACTATTTACATTATTCGGACTATTGTCCTCATCCTTGTCGACATATTTATTACAACGTTTCGGCCTTTCAGTATCTGTCTATATTTCTGAGATGAGGTATTATGTACACTATTTACATTATTCGGACTATTGTCCTCATCTTTGTCGCCATATTTATTACAACGTTTCGGCCTTTCAGTATCTGTCTATATTTCTGAGATGAGGTATTATGTACACTATTTACATTATTCGGACTATTGTCCTCATCCTTGTCGACATATTTATTACAACGTTTCGGCCTTTCAGTATCTGTCTATATTTCTGAGATGAGGTATTATGTACACTATTTACATTATTCGGACTATTGTCCTCATCTTTGTCGCCATATTTATTACAACGTTTCGGCCTTTCAGTATCTGTCTATATTTCTGAGATGAGGTATTATGTACACTATTTACATTATTCGGACTATTGTCCTCATCCTTGTCGACATATTTATTACAACGTTTCGGCCTTTCAGTATCTGTCTATATTTCTGAGATGAGGTATTATGTACACTATTTACATTATTCGGACTATTGTCCTCATCTTTGTCGCCATATTTATTACAACGTTTCGGCCTTTCAGTATCTGTCTATATTTCTGAGATGAGGTATTATGTACACTATTTACATTATTCGGACTATTGTCCTCATCCTTGTCGCCATATTTATTACAACGTTTCGGCCTTTCAGTATCTGTCTATATTTCTGAGATGAGGTATTATGTACACTATTTACATTATTCGGACTATTGTCCTCATCTTTGTCGCCATATTTATTACAACGTTTCGGCCTTTCAGTATCTGTCTATATTTCTGAGATGAGGTATTATGTACACTATTTACATTATTCGGACTATTGTCCTCATCCTTGTCGACATATTTATTACAACGTTTCGGCCTTTCAGTATCTGTCTATATTTCTGAGATGAGGTATTATGTACACTATTTACATTATTCGGACTATTGTCCTCATCTTTGTCGCCATATTTATTACAACGTTTCGGCCTTTCAGTATCTGTCTATATTTCTGAGATGAGGTATTATGTACACTATTTACATTATTCGGACTATTGTCCTCATCCTTGTCGCCATATTTATTACAACGTTTCGGCCTTTCAGTATCTGTCTATATTTCTGAGATGAGGTATTATGTACACTATTTACATTATTCGGACTATTGTCCTCATCTTTGTCGCCATATTTATTACAACGTTTCGGCCTTTCAGTATCTGTCTATATTTCTGAGATGAGGTATTATGTACACTATTTACATTATTCGGACTATTGTCCTCATCCTTGTCGCCATATTTATTACAACGTTTCGGCCTTTCAGTATCTGTCTATATTTCTGAGATGAGGTATTATGTACACTATTTACATTATTCGGACTATTGTCCTCATCTTTGTCGCCATATTTATTACAACGTTTCGGCCTTTCAGTATCTGTCTATATTTCTGAGATGAGGTATTATGTACACTATTTACATTATTCGGACTATTGTCCTCATCTTTGTCGCCATATTTATTACAACGTTTCGGCCTTTCAGTATCTGTCTATATTTCTGAGATGAGGTATTATGTACACTATTTAAATTATTCGGACTATTGTCCTCATCCTTGTCTCCATATTTATTACAACGTTTCGGCCTTTCAGTATCTGTCTATATTTCTGAGATGAGGTATTATGTACACTATTTACATTATTCGGACTATTGTCCTCATCCTTGTCGCCATATTTATTACAACGTTTTGGCCTTTCAGTATCTGTCTATATTTCTGAGATGAGGTATTATGTACACTATTTACATTATTCGGACTATTGTCCTCATCTTTGTCGCCATATTTATTACAACGTTTCGGCCTTTCAGTATCTGTATATATTTCTGAGATGAGGTATTATGTACACTATTTACATTATTCGGACTATTGTCCTCATCCTTGTCGCCATATTTATTACAACGATTCGGCCTTTCAGTATCTGTCTATATTTCTGAGATGAGGTATTATGTACACTATTTACATTATTCGGACTATTGTCCTCATCTTTGTCGCCATATTTATTACAACGTTTCGGCCTTTCAGTATCTGTCTATATTTCTGAGATGAGGTATTATGTACACTATTTACATTATTCGGACTATTGTCCTCATCCTTGTCGCCATATTTATTACAACGTTTCGGCTTTTCAGTATCTGTCTATATTTCTGAGATGAGGTATTATGTACACTATTTACATTATTCGGACTATTGTCCTCATCCTTGTCGCCATATTTATTACAACGATTCGGCCTTTCAGTATCTGTCTATATTTCTGAGATGAGGTATTATGTACACTATTTACATTATTCGGACTATTGTCCTCATCCTTGTCGCCATATTTATTACAACGATTCGGCCTTTCAGTATCTGTCTATATTTCTGAGATGAGGTATTATGTACACTATTTACATTATTCGGACTATTGTCCTCATGTTTGTCGCCATATCTATTACAACGTTTCGGCCTTTCAGTATCTGTCTATATTTCTGAGATGAGGTATTATGTACACTATTTACATTATTCGGACTATTGTCCTCGTCCTTGTCGCCATATTTATTACAACGTTTCGGCCTTTCAGTATCTGTCTATATTTCTGAGATGAGGTATTATGTACACTATCTACATTATTCGGACTATTGTCCTCATATTTGTCGCCATATATATTACAACGTTTCGGCCTTTCAGTATCTGTCTATATTTCTGAGATGAGGTATTATGTACACTATTTACATTATTCGGACTATTGTCCTCATCTTTGTGGCCATATTTATTACAACGTTTCGGCCTTTCGGTATCTGTTTGTATTTCTGAGATGAGGTATTATGTACACTATTTACATTATTCGGACTATTGTCCTCATCTTTGCCGCCATATTTATTACAACGTTTGAGCCCTTCAGTGTCTGTCTATATTTCTGAGATGAGGTATTATGTACACTATTTACATTATTCGGACTATTGTCCTCATCCTTGTCGCCATATTTATTACAATGTTTCGGCCTTTCAGTATCTGTCTATATTTCTGAGATGAGGTATTATGTACACTATTTACATTATTCGGACTATTGTCCTCATCTTTGTCGCCATATTTATTACAACGTTTCCGCCTTTCAGTATCTGTCTATATTTCTGAGATGAGGTATTATGTACACTATTTACATTATTCGGACTATTGTCCTCATCTTTGTCGCCATATTTATTACAACGTTTCCGCCTTTCAGTATCTGTCTATATTTCTGAGATGAGGTATTATGTACACTATTTACATTATTCGGACTATTGTCCTCATCCTTGTCGCCATATTTATTACAATGTTTCGGCCTTTCAGTATCTGTCTATATTTCTGAGATGAGGTATTATGTACAGTATTTACATTATTCCGACTATTGTCCTCATCTTTGTCGCCATATTTATTACAACGTTTCGGCCTTTCAGTATCTGTCTATATTTCTGAGATGAGGTATTATGTACACTATTTACATTATTCGGACTATTGTCCTCATCTTTGTCGCCATATTTATTACAACGTTTCCGCCTTTCAGTATCTGTCTATATTTCTGAGATGAGGTATTATGTACACTATTTACATTATTCGGACTATTGTCCTCATCCTTGTCGCCATATTTATTACAACGTTTCGGCCTTTCAGTATCTGTCTATATTTCTGAGATGAGGTATTATGTACACTATTTACATTATTCGGACTATTGTCCTTATCTTTGTCGCCATATCTATTACAACGTTTCGGCCTTTCAGTATCTGTCTATATTTCTGAGATGTGGTATTATGTACACTATTTACATTATTCGGACTATTGTCCTCATCTTTGTCGCCATATTTATTACAACGTTTCGGCCTTTCAGTATCTGTCTATATTTCTGAGATGAGGTATTATGTACACTATTTACATTATTCGGACTATTGTCCTCATCTTTGTCGCCATATTTATTACAACGTTTCCGCCTTTCAGTATCTGTCTATATTTCTGAGATGAGGTATTATGTACACTATTTACATTATTCGGACTATTGTCCTCATCCTTGTCGCCATATTTATTACAATGTTTCGGCCTTTCAGTATCTGTCTATATTTCTGAGATGAGGTATTATGTACACTATTTACATTATTCGGACTATTGTCCTCATCTTTGTCGCCATATTTATTACAACGTTTCGGCCTTTCAGTATCTGTCTATATTTCTGAGATGAGGTATTATGTACACTATTTACATTATTCGGACTATTGTCCTCATCTTTGTCGCCATATTTATTACAACGTTTCCGCCTTTCAGTATCTGTCTATATTTCTGAGATGAGGTATTATGTACACTATTTACATTATTCGGACTATTGTCCTCATCTTTGTCGCCATATTTATTACAACGTTTCGGCCTTTCAGTATCTGTCTATATTTCTGAGATGAGGTATTATGTATCTATTTACATTATTCGGACTATTGTCCTCATCTTTGTCGCCATATATATTACAACGTTTCGGCCTTTCAGTATCTGTCTATATTTCTGAGATGAGGTATTATGTACACTATTTACATTATTCGGACTATTGTCCTCATCCTTGTCGCCATATTTATTACAACCTTTCGGCCTTTCAGTATCTGTCTATATTTCTGAGATGAGGTATTATGTACACTATTTACATTATTCGGACTATTGTCCTCATCTTTGTCGCCATATTTATTACAACGTTTCGGCCTTTCAGTATCTGTCTATATTTCTGAGATGAGGTATTATGTACACTATTTACATTATTCGGACTATTGTCCTCATCCTTGTCGCCATATTTATTACAACGTTTCGGCCGT
>OZ038477.1:147730633-147911194 GCA_964036315.1 Acanthosepion esculentum | reverse complement strand
CGTTTCGGCCTTTCAGTATCTGTCTATATTTCTGAGATGAGGTATTATGTACACTATTTACATTATTCGGACTATTGTCCTCATCCTTGTCGCCATATTTATTACAACGTTTCGGCCTTTCAGTATCTGTCTATATTTCTGAGATGAGGTATTATGTACACTATTTACATTATTCGGACTATTGTCCTCATCCTTGTCGCCATATTTATTACAACGTTTCGGCCTTTCAGTATCTGTCTATATTTCTGAGATGAGGTATTATGTACACTATTTACATTATTCGGACTATTGTCCTCATCCTTGTCGCCATATTTATTACAACGTTTCGGCCTTTCAGTATCTGTCTATATTTCTGAGATGAGGTATTATGTACACTATTTACATTATTCGGACTATTGTCCTCATCTTTGTCGCCATATTTATTACAACGTTTCGGCCTTTCAGTATCTGTCTATATTTCTGAGATGAGGTATTATGTACACTATTTACATTATTCGGACTATTGTCCTCATCCTTGTCGCCATATTTATTACAACGTTTCGGCCTTTCAGTATCTGTCTATATTTCTGAGATGAGGTATTATGTACACTATTTACATTATTCGGACTATTGTTCCTCATCTTTGTCGCCATATTTATTACAACGTTTCGGCCTTTCAGTATCTGTCTATATTTCTGAGATGAGGTTTTATGTACACTATTTACATTATTCGGACTATTGTCCTCATCTTTGTCGCCATATTTATTACAACGTTTCGGCCTTTCAGTATCTGTCTATATTTCTGAGATGAGGTATTATGTACACTATTTACATTATTCGGACTATTGTCCTCATCTTTGTCGCCATATTTATTACAACGTTTCGGCCTTTCAGTATCTGTCTATATTTCTGAGATGAGGTATTATGTACA
Organism: Acanthosepion esculentum; assembly: GCA_964036315.1. NCBI lineage: Eukaryota > Metazoa > Mollusca > Cephalopoda > Sepiida > Sepiidae > Acanthosepion > Acanthosepion esculentum. Next base: position 147,910,284 of record OZ038477.1, on the reverse strand, counting down.
CTATTTACATTATTCGGACTATTGTCCTCATCTTTGTCGCCATATTTATTACAACGTTTCGGCCTTTCAGTATCTGTCTATATTTCTGAGATGAGGTATTATGTACACTATTTACATTATTCGGACTATTGTCCTCATCCTTGTCGCCATATTTATTACAACGTTTCGGCCTTTCAGTATCTGTCTATATTTCTGAGATGAGGTATTATGTACACTATTTACATTATTCGGACTATTGTCCTCATCCTTGTCGCCATATTTATTACAACGTTTCGGCCTTTCAGTATCTGTCTATATTTCTGAGATGAGGTATTATGTACACTATTTACATTATTCGGACTATTGTCCTCATCTTTGTCGCCATATTTATTACAACGTTTCGGCCTTTCAGTATCTGTCTATATTTCTGAGATGAGGTATTATGTACACTATTTACATTATTCGGACTATTGTCCTCATCTTTGTCGCCATATTTATTACAACGTTTCGGCCTTTCAGTATCTGTCTATATTTCTGAGATGAGGTATTATGTACACTATTTACATTATTCGGACTATTGTCCTCATCTTTGTCGCCATATTTATTACAACGTTTCGGCCTTTCAGTATCTGTCTATATTTCTGAGATGAGGTATTATGTACACTATTTACATTATTCGGACTATTGTCCTCATCTTTGTCGCCATATTTATTACAACGTTTCGGCCTTTCAGTATCTGTCTATATTTCTGAGATGAGGTATTATGTACACTATTTACATTATTCGGACTATTGTCCTCATCTTTGTCGCCATATTTATTACAACGTTTCGGCCTTTCAGTATCTGTCTATATTTCTGAGATGAGGTATTATGTACACTATTTACATTATTCGGACTATTGTCCTCATCTTTGTCGCCATATTTATTACAACGTTTCGGCCTTTCAGTATCTGTCTATATTTCTGAGATGAGGTATTATGTACACTATTTACATTATTCGGACTATTGTCCTCATCCTTGTCGCCATATTTATTACAACGTTTCGGCCTTTCAGTATCTGTCTATATTTCTGAGATGAGGTATTATGTACACTATTTACATTATTCGGACTATTGTCCTCATCTTTGTCGCCATATTTATTACAACGTTTCGGCCTTTCAGTATCTGTCTATATTTCTGAGATGAGGTATTATGTACACTATTTACATTATTCGGACTATTGTCCTCATCTTTGTCGCCATATTTATTACAACGTTTCGGCCTTTCAGTATCTGTCTATATTTCTGAGATGAGGTATTATGTACACTATTTACATTATTCGGACTATTGTCCTCATCTTTGTCGCCATATTTATTACAACGTTTCGGCCTTTCAGTATCTGTCTATATTTCTGAGATGAGGTATTATGTACACTATTTACATTATTCGGACTATTGTCCTCATCCTTGTCGCCATATTTATTACAACGTTTCGGCCTTTCAGTATCTGTCTATATTTCTGAGATGAGGTATTATGTACACTATTTACATTATTCGGACTATTGTCCTCATCTTTGTCGCCATATTTATTACAACGTTTCGGCCTTTCAGTATCTGTCTATATTTCTGAGATGAGGTATTATGTACACTATTTACATTATTCGGACTATTGTCCTCATCCTTGTCGCCATATTTATTACAACGTTTCGGCCTTTCAGTATCTGTCTATATTTCTGAGATGAGGTATTATGTACACTATTTACATTATTCGGACTATTGTCCTCATCCTTGTCGCCATATTTATTACAACGTTTCAGCTTTTCAGTATCTGTCTATATTTCTGAGATGAGGTATTATGTACACTATTTACATTATTCGGACTATTGTCCTCATCCTTGTCGCCATATTTCTTACAACGTTTCGGCCTTTCAGTATCTGTCTATATTTCTGAGATGAGGTATTATGTACACTATTTACATTATTCGGACTATTGTCCTCATCTCTGTCGCCATATTTATTACAACGTTTCGGCCTTTCAGTATCTGTCTATATTTCTGAGATGAGGTATTATGTACACTATTTACATTATTCGGACTATTGTCCTCATCTTTGTCGCCATATTTATTACAACGTTTCGGCCTTTCAGTATCTGTCTATATTTCTGAGATGAGGTATTATGTACACTATTTACATTATTCGGACTATTGTCCTCATCCTTGTCGCCATATTTATTACAACGTTTCAGCTTTTCAGTATCTGTCTATATTTCTGAGATGAGGTATTATGTACACTATTTACATTATTCGGACTATTGTCCTCATCCTTGTCGCCATATTTATTACAACGTTTCGGCCTTTCAGTATCTGTCTATATTTCTGAGATGAGGTATTATGTACACTATTTACATTATTCGGACTATTGTCCTCATCTTTGTCGCCATATTTATTACAACGTTTCGGCCTTTCAGTATCTGTCTATATTTCTGAGATGAGGTATTATGTACACTATTTACATTATTCGGACTATTGTCCTCATCCTTGTCGCCATATTTATTACAACGTTTCAGCTTTTCAGTATCTGTCTATATTTCTGAGATGAGGTATTATGTACACTATTTACATTATTCGGACTATTGTCCTCATCCTTGTCGCCATATTTATTACAACGTTTCGGCCTTTCAGTATCTGTCTATATTTCTGAGATGAGGTATTATGTACACTATTTACATTATTCGGACTATTGTCCTCATCTTTGTCGCCATATATATTACAACGTTTCGGCCTTTCAGTATCTGTCTATATTTCTGAGATGAGGTATTTTGTACACTATTTACATTATTCGGACTATTGTCCTCATCCTTGTCGCCATATTTATTACAACGTTTCGGCCGTTTTAGGTTCCGGCCCTTTTCAGGTGGGTGAGATGTCGAACTGAATTCTTTATTTCGCTCACTGGGGTAGACTGTTCTAGTTCCGCGTGCCATGTTTAATGGATGTCAGTTATCTCCTGTTAATTCCCCTCTCAAATTTCTCCACCGCCTTAACCAGGTATTGAACTAACACTCTTTGTGTCCTGTCACTGCATCTAACCAACGCCTTTATCCTCTGTGCCATGTGTCCTTGAGGAGATAACCGTGTACATTAACTCTATTCAGGCTGATCTCTTTCAGGAAGACCTTTCCGAAGTGTAATATTTTCTGTTGTCGTCTCTACGGTTCTGAATTCAGTGCAGTCCTTTTATCAGAGTGTCCCCACTGAAGGCTAGAGAGCCCTTTCTACACCACTATTTAACCCATATTTAACAGAAAGCCTTTACTACCTGTAACTTGACACATAGCTCATTAATAAATTGATATGTGAGACCAGCTTGCAGAAGGCGATGATATGGTAGGCCTTATTGTACGTATGAAGGATATCTGGTTTGATTATTCGCCCTTTCTGCAAATAAAGTGAAACAGAAACAAATATCGCTTTTACTACTTAAAAATCAATCCCCTAAGGGGATTTATGTGTGAACGAGACACTGCAGGTCAGAACAGGGGTCATGTCAGCAGATTACTCGACTATAAAAAATGGAAACGAATCATCAGGCCGATGAAATTATCCTCGAGTAAAATCAACAATTAAGTGAATAATCTCCTCTGTCCAACTTCCTCTTATAGCCAGAAATTTCTTTGGCGTTTTATTAAAATTTACTTTCTTTCTCTTTTGTTATATTTGCTTTCCTCCTCCAAATCTCTTTTAAATATTCTGTTGTTTTGTTTTCTGTAAGTTTTTGTCCAGGATTAAGCAAAGACAGACTGGTTTAAACTGTCTCCAGGCAAAGCATCGATTCCTTCATTTTTATCAAAGGGAAATAAATTCTCTTGGACAATTCCGGAGTTAAATGTAGATAAGCGGAAGCGAGTTTTTGAAGCAGAGTTTTGCAGAAAGTTTCTTAAAATTTATCTAGAACGCTACAAGTCTACATTGTGGTTATAAAGATTGTGCTACGCCAATCTTTCTAGTAGAGACGGTCTTTTGGCCTATGTAGAATTCTTCCCAGGGGTAATTATATGAATACATCGGAATTCATCTCCCATGATTCCTTTTTAAGTGTGATTTTTTCCAGTCTCTTCGTAGCGTCTTTTTTTTCTAAATATCTTTGAACTAGTCAAAGATAGTAGAATGCTGTCAATATTTTCTTCAAGTTTATGAAGTCAGCATTTTCATTCTTCTAGACTGTTTCCCAAACAAGGCTAAAGTGTTTTGCCTGCTATGCCATTTCATCCATAAGCGGGGAGCTAAAGCCTTTGCGCTCTCATTGAATATCCTTCACTTATCGTTATTTAATTCTGTTGTGGCAGTTCCATCTCTATCTAGATGATGCTATTATTCAGGAAAAGTTCAAAAACAACAAACTGCTTCTATTGTCTTACTTACCTTATAACATTCTAAATAAATATCCCTTTCTCACTCTTTGCATGACGTACCTTCATTAGATGACAGGGTCATAGTCCTCCAGAGCTGCCTCTCTTTTGATGCTTATAGCAATACTTCTTAATTAAAAGAGACTATTTTCTAACGTATAGACTTGAATTTAAAAAAAAAAGAAGACGCTGCCAAATTTTTCACACATTCAATAATTATCCAACATAAACTTCACTTGTGTGAGAACTACTTGCAAATATACAAGACATTTAACAAAAAACTATTTTCTTGTTTTTGATATCATATATTTATTTGTTGGTAGCTATCAAAAGCACCCGAAAACCCAACAGATATGAAAAAAAACCCTCAAATATTTCGTTTTTCTTTCCTTTCATCGTTAGAACAATTAAGTCTAACCTCCTTTAATAAAAATTGCTTTTTATAATGTAATTTTACGAGAATGAAGATCGGTCATTGGATTGAGGAATATGACACATTATTGTTGATTAAATATTTTATGATGCCGTCTCTTGTAAAAGTTGTGAACAAAATCGACCAAATCTGAAGAGAACAAAATTTAATGAAGATAATTTGTAACCAATAATTTGGGTCGATTTAATTAATTTTCTCCACCACTAATTACTTCATCAAAAGACTTCAACTTTCCCTCCAAGTCGTTAGATGGTAATCAGAGGCTGAAGGCAACGCATATCAAAAATATGAAAATACAACATTCTTTTCGAATATTGTTTCCAAAATACACATCGAATATTAATTTTAGTACAAGAAGATTGTCCCGATTTGTAAGTTTTTACGCTATTATTCACCCGATACAAGGCCCAAGAGTCACTCAAGGATGAGCGTTACTGAATGTGAATATTTTATGGACGTAAGAAGTGAATATTATGAAGATATGTAGGCAGTGCCGTATTTATCTATAGGCTTACGAGTCTGAAGTCTGGGGGCTCAAAATCTAGGGGGCCTCCAGCCAAGGTGTATAGTATTTTTGGTACTCTTCATGTTACATATGCTGTCATGACGCATTGTAGATTCTAAACAACCCTTTAGTAATTTTAAATTATTTTATTATCCCCGGTTTTACTCAAATTGTTTAATTTAACACTCTTCCATTTTTCTCGTGAGGGAGGGAGATTTAGAGGGGATTCACAAGTGCAATAGCCGAGGGCCTCTCTTCATGAAAATCCGGTCCTGTGTGTATGAGAGATAATAGAGGTTAAGATGGTGACGATCGGGTGCTTGTTACATGAAGCAGCAGCTTTTACGCAGAAGCAGAATAGAACTTCCTCCTTACTAATGGAATACGAATGGAATGACGATGGTTCACCTCTGTTTATGTGACATGGCGTGTCGTAGCTTGAATGGTTTGGATTCGTACATCTAAGGGATATAGCTCTTCAGAAGATTTTCCCTGGAAATCGCGATAAACAGCAGCAGGCTTGCGACGTTTCGTCTGTGTGAAAGCGGTTGTAAGGTGGAAATAATCGTCACCGACAAGGCAGCGGCGATGCTTTTGAGCTCTGCTGCGACTCAAAGGAGAGGACTGATCAGCTGCAGCCCAGATATGGCGGTTATGTTCGATATTTGATCTGATCTGACTAGTTAAAAATACTATTGCACCCTTTTTTGTTTTGGCCTTAAGAAAATCATTGATAGCGTACCTTATTGATTTTGAAACTTTTAGTGGTTATGTACAATGCTAAATGATTGAGGAAGGTTTCAACAAGGTTCCTAATACTAGTTTTCTAGGTAAGCAGAGATTCCCTACAAGGAACCTCATTACAAACTCCCTCCTCCATTTAGCTTTGTACGTAAACACTAAAATGGAAATCTCAAAATTAATAAGGAATATTATCAATGTTTTCTTCAGAAGTTTTTCTTAAGGCCAAAATAAAAAAGGGGTGCATTGTATTCTTTGCAAGAGTCAGATCAGATAAAAATCGAGCATAACTACCATATCTGGGCTGGAGCTGAGCTTACGAAATCTTTTACATTTTTTGTTGCGGGCCTTTTGACGGGTTACCTTCTCATTAGTTGAAACCTTAAAACACACATGCCTCAGAAGAGGGGCGATAAATTGTTTACATTTTTCTAAGCCAGATATCTACTTCTCTGCTGGTAGTGTAAATTTGTCGTTCAAATAAATCATATTTCAATTTCTGTCTCACAGATAGAACATTGAAATCAATCAAATATCTCAAGTTATAATCATTTTTAACAACATCATATTTCCAAAACTTTTCCTAACAATTAAAGGCAGATACAATAATAGAAACTAAAACAAACTAAAAAATTCAAAATTACTAATATAATTCTTTATATTTTACACGGCTACAATTTGAAATTGCTCTTGTGTTTGCAATCGCATCTTCTGCATTTTTTAATCTTAATTTAAATAAAGAAGATAAAATATTTTTTTGAAAGAATCAACTTTTTCCTCAATTATAATTAAAATTGTATGAAAAACGCTGTGAAACTACGAAATACCTTTGGGGAGGTTCAAGATACATCGTAATAATTAGTCTAGCGAAGATTTATAACAAAAGGAATTTTCAAATGAACCAATGAAAACTCACATCTATATCTCTCGACAATGAAAATAGACGTAACATACACATCATTTTTAGACCTCTATAGGTCTATACCCGACGTTCAGATCCGAAGGGAGTTATTAATTCCGCTATGTTACTGATCAAAACAAAACTGACGTTAGTAAGGTAACATGTCCCTTCTTGAAATATGTGCTTTGTCTTCATTTTTTCCTCCTCAAAATAATTTCACTGATGTCTGACAATGTGAATTAGTCTTTAGGCAAATCTCATTTTCTTATTTATAGCATATTCAAATCGGAAGAAATTTTGCTTAAAGTCTGAAGAAACATTCATAAGAGAGGGGCTAATATTTTGCCAAGATATGCTATGTAAGTAATGTCTAAATCCTTAATTGATAAGATTTCCATATTTTCAATTACAGACATTTGTAGCGTCTTCTATTTATACTATCCGGACATATTTGAAATTCGCGCCTCACACGGATAAGTTTGAAAAAAAAACACCCGTCATAACAAAAGGCATTTGTCAATAAATACTGCATGTGTATGTGTTTGTACACCTTTGCGTAAATAGATTGAAATAAAACGAATAATTCCATTATTATTTACTCCCCGCCAATGAAATATGACCCAGTACACATGTTCGTACTTCGTAAGTCCATTCCACGAATTCTTTCCTTGCAGATTGACCACAGATTCTCGATTGGATTTAAATCAGGAGAGTTTCCGTGCCAGTCCATAGTACTTTGATTTGCTCACTGGTAAGGCTTGCCAGTGTGTTCGTGCAGCGTTACAATTTTCGTACGATTCCTTGGAGTAGCGTCCATCGCGGACAATGGCCGTAGGACAACTAATCGACAGTGGAAACAGTAGTGACTGGATGTGATAAAATTCTGATGCAATCACGGATGATGCAATATTTTTCAAGGGCAAACAAATTTCATCATACGTCCCGAAAATAGATACATATTACTGCACACCACTGCAAATGACCTAATTTGAGGAAAAATAAAAATTGATTAAACCCTGTCACTCCAGTGGGTCTAAATCTAACCGTATGGTGAAAGAAAGGGAAAACAGCGAGCCAGCGAGCGAGGGAGCGAGAGAGTGAGAGAGAGAGAGAGAGAGAGAGAGAGAGATTAGAGAAATAATAATAACAAATAACTATTGAGTCCACTAAAAATACTAAGAAAAAACTTTATCTGCATTTACATACGAATTGAAAGTAGTAAAACACAGGTGATGGGCAAAAAAATCTATTTTCAAAGCCTGTACAAAAACAACTTACAACCACTCAGGAAAAGAGGTTAAACACCTTCCACCTCCGCTGCCTCAGACGTCGCCTGCACATTAAGTGGCAAAACTGGGTCACTAACACAGAGGTCCTCCAAAGTACGCCGTATGGTTACCGGCCGCTTCCCCAAACTCATCCTGTACGGAGAGCTGTGTGAGGGGTACCGCCTAACTGGAAGACCTCAGCTCCGCTTCAAGGATGTCTGCACACGAGACATGAAGCTGGCCGACATCGACCCCAACACCTGAGAAGCCGCGGCTGACAACCGTCAGTTTTGGAGAGCCACAGTCAGAGGCGGCGTCAGAAACTGTGAGGGAAGATCAGCAGGCAGCAAAGAGAGCCAGGAGAAAAGTAAGGACAGCCTCTGTTTCCGGGTCATCCAGTTTAATCTGCGCCAAGTGCCTGGGAGACTGCCGCTCCAGAGTGGGACTACACAGTCACCAGAGGCGATGTAACTCCATCGCCTAGCACCTATAGCGCTACTCCATCATCTCCCGAGACGGACAGATGTCGAACGAACGAACAAAAACGTAGTAAACATTAAGGCAAGGAAATTTGGTTCTCTGTGTCGCGCCAGAAGGTTTTTATCGCCTACAAATCAACCATTCGTACTTCCATTGAATACTGTTGTCATGTATGGTCTGGTGCCCCTGCTGTTCATCACGAGGTCATCGACAAAATTCAGAGACGGATATGCAGTGTGATAGGGCCTGATCTGGCATCTTGTCTATAGTCACTTTCACACAGACGTGCTGTAGCTTTCCTCTGTCTTTTCTAGAAGTATTTTCATGGCAACTTCTCTAACGAGCTACTTTCTCAGGTTCTCAAACTGCATGAATTTAAGCGTGCTACTAGGTTGGCATCTCGGTCCCACCTTTTTACTGTCGAAACGGTTAAATGTAACCGCCTCTTCTACTCCAACAGCTTCTTCTCTGACACTTCCCGTCAGTGGAACTCCCTTCCTCTTATTTGCTTCACTGATAGCTATAAGCTTGAAATATTCAAATGTAATGTCAATCGACATCTTCTGATGCCTTGATCGTGATCACTGTCCTTCTCTATATCCTAACCTCAAACACCTGTTTTTACTCTTTACTTTCACTCCCTATAACCCCTTACGTGCCAGTGGCACTCTCACCTTCCTTGGGGTGATATGCAAAATGGAAAATTTCATTCTCCTTAGTTGAAGCCTGCATAAGAAAAGCTAGTAGATGGAGTGATGAGTTAGTTTTAGAAATAAAGTTTACATAACGTTGCAAAGAGCGGTTGGAACTGCAGAGTAACTTAGATTTATTTGGGAAGGATATTAGAGTAAATCCAGAACCTATACTGGCAGCAAACCGCCTGCATACAGACAGAAAATGAGTCCTGCAAATATACAAAAATAGAAAGAAGTATAAGACAATGATGTATCTTCTCACCAGATTTATTCAGCCTATACAGTGAGCGAATTAGAAGCCAGGATCCATTATTGGCAGCTATAAACTCAAATCATAAGATATGAAGATGACACAGTGTTGATAGCAGACACAGAGAGGAAACTAGAAGAACTCCTATTTATATTATTCGGACTATTGTCCTCATCTTTGTCGCCATATTTATTACAACGTTTCCGCCGTTGTACGCTCCGGCCTTCTTCAAGTAGTTGGAATGTCGAACTGAACCCTTTATTTCGCTCACTGGGGTAGACTGTTCTAGTTAAACGTGCCATGTTTAATGGATGTCAGTTGTCAGTTATCTCCTGTTAATTTCCCTCTGAAAGTTCTCCACTGCCTTAACCGGCTAATTAACTCACATTCTTTGGGTCCTGTCACTGGATCTAACCAACGCCTTTATATACTGTGTCATGTGTCCTTGTAATAAATATGGCGGCAAAGATGAGGACAATAGTCCGAATAATGTAAATAGTGTACATAATACCTCATCTCAGGAATATAGACAGATACTCTTCAGTACAATTACTATGAAAGTATTTATAGAAAAATCACAGAGAAACTATGTTTCGGTTGGAAACTGACTGAAGCCGAGATGCCAGGTGAGAACCAATGACATTGCAGAATATTCTTAGTATTTTATCTAGAATTTCTAAATTAGATGTATCAGCAATATTCAATTCATGTGTCAATGGTAGACTTATAAATGTGAAAGATTGATTCTTGCAATTAAATTGCTTAGAATTACACAGTGAACCAGATTTCCTAGTAGCAGACCTAGCAATTGATTTGGTATAATCTTTCTATTTCATGTCATCGGAAAACATTAGCCCAAGAAGGAGTCACTCTCCTGGAGGTCAGCATCAGCCATGCTGATGGGAGGCAAAAAAGGTTCTCTCTCCGACGATCAAAAGAGAGAAGTTCATTATGGAGGCGTTAAAATCAACAGATTACAACAGATTGTAGAACATTAGGTTTGGTGCCAATTTAAGCTTTTCGAATGGGACTTACTATTAAGGCAGCAGGAAATAGTGTTAGGAGTGCTCTTGTGTTATGCAATATCAACCCTATAAGGCAATAAATTCAAGGCAATTGCTACACAGATGAAGAGGGGATTTGAAGAAACATAGATGTAATTCTACAGAAGGATGCTGAGAATACCATAAGAGAAATATGTGAGCAACGATGAAATTTAAAAGAAAATGAGAACAAAAAGGTTACTTTTAATTAGGAGCATAAAATACAATAGACATGAAGAAAGAAGGTTTGGAGAATTTGACACTAACTGGACATACTGAAAACAAGATAAGCTGAGGGAATCATCGAGTAGCTTGTGTAATTGGATCTCAGTATAGGGAATCGGAAAGATATTAAGGAAACACATATTGTGAAGCACTACAACGGATAAGAAGTCGTTGAGAGCCATGATCGTTCATATCCTCAAAGGAAACAGCACAAAGAAGAAGAAAAAGATGTCTATTAATTTGCTTGTTGTTTGTTTGTTTAGTGGCATATCAGCATCCTCGTGGGTCATTTAAGGCCGACATTTAATTTTCTTGGGAGCATTAGTAATTTCTTTTAAAATACGTATTGTTGGTATTTTTACGAAAAAAATGTATTTTTATACTTTAGTGTTTATATATAGTGTTTTTATAAATAGTGTTTTCACACCAGTTTGGGTATTCTCTATTTGCCCATAGCTGGGACCCTAACTGGTGCTACAACCTCAGGACAGGGTGGACCTAGGAACAACAGCAATTAAGAGAGGGTTCTACGCCCTTCAAAGCATCCTGGTCAGAGGCCTTGCTGTCTGATGTAGTTTGTCGTCATACCCAAGACGAAAGTCCATTAATAAGGAAATTAGTACCATATTCATCTTACACATGTGATAGCCATCTTTCATTTTCTGTCAATCACTGAAAATCTGATGATGACCAGAGGGTACTTGGTCGAAACTTTGTGTCTATAATAACATCTATATCAACATAAATGGGAACAACAGTTCGAAATAATAGAAGAATATTGATAATTACTCATTTTAGAAAGAAAATACTAAAAAAATGGCTCAGTCTTTTCGTTTAAGATTTAGATTTTCCTGATGAGAGTAATCAATAAAATATTAATGAATATAGCAGAAAAGAAATCGATTATATCTTTATTGATTCGGATTTGGGATAACCTCGATCACACTAGGAGCAGCGTATCTTTGTTAAGCAATTTGATGGGGGTTTTCTGAAAAGCCCTGATAGAATTAGGCTATTGAAAAAGATCGGTTAAGAGGAAAAGTCAATGAAAACAGCCAATCTCTACATGAGTGGTGTATTTGGTGCGCAGATTACGTGCGAAATTCGACAGCGCGTGGGTGACAGTGAAGATATATTTGAGCGTGCTTCAATCTCTCCACCCTATTTAGATTTGGAGAGAAACACAAAGTAGATTCTCTTGTCAGTGACGGAATCTCGGGTTTCTGACACACTTTTGCCATTGCACACAATCCGATATGATATTAGTAAACCGTAAATCTAGACGGCGATCAAGCGATACAAGGGGCTTAGGATCGATAATTTCAACGGTTCTATAGCAGTCCGAACTTTCATGTCACTTAATTGATCCTTCAAACAAAAGTTGTCGTTTGATCGATACGCGTAATTTAAATCAATGAATCAAGCCTTTTTATCAGTTGCATGCCACAGGGGTTGGGACGGGGAATTGTTATTTTACAAACACTCTTCAAATATTTTAGGAGTGCCATCAAATAAGTTTATCTTAATATGGTTGTTAATAAAAACTCAAATTAATCGCCAATTGATTGGTTAATCATTTTTGAAAAAAAAACGCAAAACACTTTAAATAATAAACACGGATAGATATACACATTCTGCATATACAGATCCTAGCAATATTAATAGTAAATATCCAGTTGAACTGGAAATCACTTTATTCTGCAGGTTAGATCATTTTAATAAGATTGCCCTAAATGATTCTCGCTACAATGTGCCCTTTTTGCCATGTTGTCATAACAAACACGCAGAAACACAATTCATTTAATTATAACATAGATTAGAGAGGCGATTATTGTTGTTTATTATCTGAACCTCATTAATTGCCTGCTAGGCATTGTCATCGTCGTCGTTGGTGGAACTCGTTACCGAGTATTCGGCTGCGCACCGACATTTCATTCTATGTGAAATGATTTCTATGGTGGATCAGAAGAGACGTCCGCAGCATCACATGGCAGGGTAACAAGGTTCAGGGGATGGAGAGCTCTGTTTTTTTCTTTGGGCTCACTTAGTCTCTTCTAATTGTTTTCTGGTGTTTTCGAAGGATGTTGTTTTTTTCGTCGGACTCCACGTGGTCTCGTGTCAGATGCGAGCTGCAAGAAAAGGGTTTTTTTTATTGGTAGGCGTATGTTTGGCATTCGGGCAAGGTGTCCAGACCATCGAAATCGTTGGTGAGTCATGATGGTCAATAGGCTCGCCATTTTTGTGCAAAGGAGACCGTTGCTGTTTATGATGCAGCCCTGCCACGTGTTCTGTAAGATTTGACGAAGTTTCTTTTGATGGAATCTTTCAAGTTTGCGAAAGAGTACCCAGGTCTCGGTAGAGTACCCAGGTCTTGGTAGAGTACCCAGGTCTCACAGGCGTACGGGAGAGTCGAGATTACAACAGCTTGGTTTTAGTATAGTATACTATGGTAAAAATGTAAGACAATTTGGAAAAACGATTCTATTTGATATGATCCGGCGTCATAAGATATTTTTCTCTTTAATGGACAAACTACATATTAGCAAAACTAATCATGTCAAGCTTCTGAACGGATGCATTTTGCTAAAATTGTATTGTTATACAAATTGGATTTTAACTCATTTCATCTCAGTTTTAATGGTATGAGAGGCACACACTTTTCTTATTGAATAATTAAATAAAGCTACTTATTTATTAAGAAAAGGGAAAATATTGAAATATCACTGTAGTATACTCATCATTGGGGAGCCACAGCTTACAGCACTTTCAATACATCTTCATCTGAATAAATTATATTCCCTTTCATTAATGTTAAACAGAGGTAGCTTAGATGTGACACAAAGCCAAATGTATGGGGCACTCAGTGAGGATCAATCTCACTACTTAGTTGTAATTGTTCTCGCGAGACAAGCTTGCTAGGCATTACACCGTATCGAGGTGCCCTGAAAACGAAGAATAAATGAACACAGAAGGGACTGGTTATTAAACAACAATGCTTATGTGAAACCGAAAACTTCGAAAATCCATTTGAATAAAAAGTGACTATAATTTATTCAGACGAAGATGTCTTGAGCTATGAATCCACTACGACTAACGTAGACGAGAGGGTTATTTCAGTTTGTCTCTTAATCTTACTAAATTAATACTGAAACAACTTGAATACGTAAACTTTAAAAACGTTGAATGAAATTGGTTAAAATTCCCTAACGATATAGCGCAAATTGAAAGAAAAGCGTTTTATAAAGCGAGTGTATTTTCTTGAGAGACCTGTTGAAAATCTTTCAAATTGTCAATAGTTTTATTCATAATCAGCCAGTTTTTTAAATTATTGGCATACTTTGGAATTAGAAAGTAAAATTTTCATAGAACAATGTCCTTAAAGCATATATGGAAACTAAATACATAGACCCAAAGCAAAGTAGACAAATATAAAAAATATCTAAAACAAAAACAAAAATAAATGAAATATCTAAATGAATGATAATAAAACATTTAAATAAAATGATCAATGTAATCCTTATGATTAGAAATAACCCAAATTAAGCTTATGTAAGGTGATATAGAGAGTGTTGAGAGATAGTTTGACAGACATGGTCGACATTAGAGAGGGAAGAGAGAAATAGGAATGATTTAAATTTATTTTTATTTTTATTACAATGCTTAATTTTGAGGAGGGGTAAAGATCAGAAAATGACCTATTTAATAGGTCAACTCACCAGAAACGATATAGAGAAAAAGAAAAAAAAATCATTATATATATATATATATATATATATATATATATATATATATATATATATATAAAAGAATAACAGACCACTTTAAGGCTCCATGTAATAATTTACTTCACCATAGCCCTTTTAAAGGACGCTGGAACATCAGACTTCACTTCCAAAAGTTGAAACGAAAAATGAAATGAACATTTAGACTTTTGACGGGTAGTATTAAGTTTATGTAATTTAACAGTATGTTTTTCTTTAAATTATTAGTTCTGAATTTACATTGAGCTCTCAGGATTTCATCTCCCTTGGGACTACCTATACGGATTAACAAATTTTTCGGAACTTATATATATATACCAGGTTGCACTGGATGCAAAGGCAGTGGCAAAAGAAAGTCCAGGAACTGTCACCAAATGTGTGGCACAAAACAGTCGTTTCAACAAAGGTGACGCCAGTCTCGAAGACAAACGAAAGTCACGGAGAACTTTTGTTGTAGCAGATGAGTCCTTGCTTGAAATACTTGAAAAACTGCCATATACAAGCACACGTCTATTGTCAGCAGAACTTGGTCCTTTGCAAACACCATTAATCGACACCTTTAGGAGTTCACACAAATTATATATTGCTCGGACTCTTAATTAACACTTTAAATACGAAAAGAAAAGTTTAAGTCAACAGAGGCAACTGGACGTCTATTCACACTGATGAGCTGTGAAACAGCGAAACAGTCTGTCTGTGGATAACAAAAATATTGGCTCCTGAAAAATTAATTTCGGTTGAGCTCTCTGGTTTGAGGTATGGGCTTGTAAACAGTGACTATTTAAGCTAATATTGCACGACTCTTCGGCAGAATTGAGTCACTGTCAGTCACTGTGTGTTTATCTAAATCTAAAAATAAACACGCTAAAATTCAACTTCATCCCTGCCGTGCGCCAACGGCCTACTGACGCAAATTCAGTCGGATTTCGATCCTAGCTAGAGAGAACCGGACGTCTAGCCACACTGATGAGCTGTGAAACAGCGAAACAGTCTGTGGATGACAAATATATATATATATATATATATATATATATATATATATATAGTGAAACAGTTTATATACGCCCCCGAAAAAATAAAATTCGGTCGAGCACTTTAGAATTTGTAAACAGTGACTGTTACTGCTGATAATGCAAAGCTTTTCTATGAATCTAGCACTCTGAGTCACTGGCATGTTTATTCAAAAATAGATAAGTAAAAATTCACCTTCCTCTCTGTCGGGAGCTGATACTGATGACATATCAGTCGGGTTTCGATCTTGGCTTGGGGCAATCGGATGTCTAGCCACATTGATGAGCTGTGATACAGCGAAACAGTCTGTCTCTGGATTCATATATATATATATATATATATATATATATATATATATATATATATATGTCTGTGTGTGTGTGTGTGTTTGTATGTGTGTGGGTACTAGTTGCACCATGAGTTTGAAAACAAATTATAATGGACGATGAAATTCTGGCTAAAATATTAGCAATATTAGCTTAAATAGTCACTGTTTACAAGCCCATACCTCAAACCAGAGAGCTCAACCGAAATTAATTTTTCAGGAGCCAATATTGACAAAATTTCTGACATGACATAAGGAAAATATTTCATCTGAGAAATCTTTTTGAGAAATCATGCATTAAGGATATGTTAGTCGGGGTCATGGTTAGCAGGTCAGTATATGAAATCGGTGACCATATTTAAGATTTCAGTCGACATAATTACATTCACTTTAGCGCAAATACTCTGAGGAAAGGTGTGAATGCATCCCTTCATCGTCAGCTGTGGGTTAACTAGTCGGGAAGACTGAGCTCTAAGGCTTTGGTTGGCAACCTGTCTAGGAATAGAAAAACTCTGAATTCAAATTCGGTTGGGCTAGCAAATACATCCCGTAAAAGCTTACTTGGTCTGGAAATCACAGCAGCAATACCTCGTGTTTTGAGAGCTGTGGACGTATACAAATCTGCGGGACTTGAGAATGAGTGTTAATTACGAAAAAGATGAAGACAGTAGTCCGAATAATATGTGGAAAACTGAAGCGACTTTACCTGTGAAGACGAGAAAACGTTTAGAGAAACTTTACATGATTAATTTTGCTACTTCAGTTTTATTAAAGACAGCATTAAACTTGCATTATATACATTACTCGGACGTTTTCCTCATCTTCATTGCCATATTCACAACCTTCCAGCAGTTGTACGCTGTGAACTTTTTTCAATTGATTGGAATATAGAAGCGAACCCTTTATTTCGTCTACCGGGCTAGGTTTTTCTAGTTCCACGTGCCATACCTCATCCGGATGTGTCAGTTATTTTCTTGTAACTCAGCTCTCCTAATTTTGGTTCACCATTGAAGAGTTGAGTTAAAGGGAAATAACTAGTCTGGCATAAGGTCACAATAATAAGATATCTAGTGAAGGTCAAGCTCTTTAGTACCAATCTTTAAAATTAGTCTGTGACGGATATCGAAAGATATTTAACGAGCTTTTTAGTCAGGTTTAAAGCCAAAGAAATGATAAGCGCGTGGATAACCACGAATTAGAGGAATACTTTTAAGCTAGTCCCAGTTCGTGGGTTCAATCTTTACAAATGGACTGCAGTTTTTAAGGGGAACATTTCTAAGGGTGATGTTATTATTGTGTTATCAAAATATGTCTATCCCAGTTATAACAATAGCAATAATAATTTCGCCACTTGTACTACGACAGTCTTTTATGCATAAAGATAAACTCTTCCATGAAGTATCCAAAATTCAGACTTTTATACTATATATTATATTAAACATAAGGAAACCTGTTATGAAATTTCTATGTTTAGTGTAATACATGGTGTCCATAAAGTTCGTGTGCACTTTAAAAAAATATAACTTTATTTGTGTTTGCGATAGAAATAGTCTGTAAAAAATGTTATGAAGTTTAATGTACCTAGTTTTAAGTATAGCTAAAATAACTAATGTGATTTCAGGCATTACTGTAAATCAGTTGGCAAATGTTTTCCGTGAACTGCAAAATCGTATTACCCTTTGTATTGCTAATGATGGAGGACATGTGGAAACTGAAATAAAATTTCAATAAAACCTTAAAAAATATAGATTTACTTCTTTCTAATCCTTTTTACAAATTATTTCTATCGCAAATACAAATAAAGTTATACATTTTTTAAAGTGCACATGAACTTTATGGACATCCTGTATAATAACACCAAGTCGAAACTTAGTAGTGGGGCAGATTAAGTCGGTATCCCACAAGAATCTTTCACTTGATGGTACAAACTTTTCGTATACAGCTCCAGGATCCATTCTCTCATAAAAGTACGTTATCCACGTTGAAAAAGAGAATGCCCGCCATTTTTTAAGAAGGTCGTCTTATAAAATAGGAAAAATGGTTTTCATTGCTAAAGGTCAATAAATAGGAATATGCCATTGATCCAAGTGTTATATAGATTGTATTATTGACTGAGGAAATATATTTTGGGACTAATATTCGAAAATGGTTACCAGTTTTCAAGATGGCGGCCATTACATGACTTAAAATCTATACTTTTGTAGTTGTCTTACGAAATTATCATAGATGGTGCTGGGCAATATCTGTGATCATGAACCGGGTTAATGCGGTCAGGCACTATTACATTAAGTGAATAAGAGTGACACTTCTGTGAGATTCAGCATGGGATTCAGTGTCGGCTTATAGTGTACTACTTGTAGCTGGAGTTTACTAACCTAAACTGTAGTTTGTAGTATATTTGAGTGTACCAAATGCTATCTAATAAACACTTGTATATACTTCAGTTAGAAGTATTGTTAGTTGTAGTATTAGACTATTAGATGGCCGTGCCTGAATTGGAAGGATGTGCCAGCGCGAGAGAGCCGAGCCAAGGGTAACGGGGCTTCAGTTACACGGAAGGTGTACAGATCGCACAGGACTTAAATGGGACTGGCTGAACGATCGAGCTAGGTGTAGGGCATTTGTATGTATGAATCTAGTTGTATCACATATCTCAATGGGCTTATGTATTTTGTACGGCTAGGTTGTAAAAGGATAAACCCTCGGCCCCAACCTGTTCAATATGTCCACTAATAATCTGTTGAGTTGTGCCCCTAAAACTGAGGAAGTGTCGCCTCTCTCAGACTGATACAAAAGAAGAGTTGAAGCCTCCCACAACCTGTTATGAGTGTAGTTCTGATAGTTATTCCATGATAGCAAAAAAAAAAACCTACCACAATGTCAGACAATCCACAGGTTGTCGATCAGACCCAACCTGACTGGATCAAGGAGGTAGTATTGACGAAATACTGCCAAGTATCACCAAAATTGTCTCAAGATGTTTGACAGCTATAAACTTGTGCGTGCCACTAAAAGAACAGCAGAAATTCAAAATGATCCAGGAGAAGGGCAATCAAAAATTGCGAAGAACTAGCATGGACGTACAACGATGTTTCCTGTGTGAAAAGATACAACCAAAGTCAAAGTTGCGACAAGCCATGTCCATGCAGCTAAATGAGAGGTTTGATGAATGTGCTCGCAATCTTAATGATGACAAGCTTTTGGCTGTCTTGAGCGGTGGAGATGTGGTTGCTCGGGAACTGAAATACCACTACTCCTGCTTAACAGCTTTGTATCATAGACAGAGAGCACGCATTGCAGCCAAAAACAAAGAAAAGCCCAGTTATCTCAAGAAAAGGAAATCTCCCCTTTGGTGTTATTGAGATAACAAATGACAGTAATAGGTCTGTTTCGTTTCGACTTGCAAACTTGGTGAGTCTTTTACAAGGAAAGACTTAAACAATTTGGAACAGATATACCTGATGTGAACTCACCCAGACTGAAAGAAAAGCTTTTGACAGAGATACCTGCGTGAGAAACCTACAAGGATGGACGTGATGTTTATCTGACATTCAAGAAGAATGCAGATTCTGTCATGTTAGAAGCATCAACCGATTCTGATGCCATCATTCTCGCCAAAGCTGCCAAGATATTGCGTAGGAACATGTTTTATCACAAATGTAAATATGATGGCAATGAGACTTCAGTATATGATTCATTACCTCCAGCTTTGCTCCAATTTGTCTGCACCATTGAGCATGGAGCAGACATAAACTCTCAACTGTTGTTTGGGGCAACTACAACTGACCTGGCTATGGCTCAGCCCCTTCAAATTCAATGTAGGTGCTGCCACACAGGCATTTCAAAGACAGAGAAACCCCATTTTCAGTCTACATAGGGATGTCTATCCATTCTAAGACAAGAAAGAAACAAATGGGTGAAATGCTCCATGACCAACGGTCTCAGTATTCCATAAGTAGAGGAAGGTGTGGTTTGTTCTCCCAAGCTGAGGAAAGGTCAATTCTGCACATCTGCGATGGATAAGATTGAACATAATTCCTCTTCCACAACGGCAACCACATCATTCCATGGAACCAGCATATCCATCTTTTAACATACAATATCAGGAAAGCAAGAAGAAGTGGGGGAACCAATTCTAATTGAGATTACCAAAGTAAAGAAAATCCCAGAAAAACCCGACTCATATACAAATGTCTATCCTGCGTTCTTCACAACAAAGAACCCTTCTTCTCCCAAGGGCAATGTTACTTATGAATCTCTGCCAAGTCTTCCCCTAAAGAATGAATATGAATAGGTGCAGAAGGTTAGCCTCACACAAGAAGGACATGACAATGTTAACATCATTTAGTCGGCACATGATGCAGAGAAAAAAAGAGGTCTTGCATTTGAATTCAGTATCATAGCACTTCTGCCTCTCCTTCGTGATGAAGCTCACTCAGTTGCCGCTGTAAGGCACTCCATAAAAGTCAAGGATACTAGTGAACACCTCTACCCAAGACAGGTCCCTGTGATGACCGCAGACCAGCCTATTTATGCACTTATCGAACAAGTCTAGTGGCACTGGACTGATCTGATGAAGATTTGTTGTCATGTTTGGGGGCCTCCATATAGAGATGGATGCTTTAAGGTCTGTTGGAACCTTGCTTCAAAGCAGTGGACAGCTGGTCTTGTGAAGTCTGGGGTGGCTTCTTCTGGAATGGCAGAGTCCTTTCTTTCTCCCCCAAGTGTCACAAGAAGACGCCATATGCACCAAGTTACAACGTGTTGCCTCTACATGCTCCAAAATGGAAGCATATATGCATCACTGTGAAAAGGCAAAAACTGTATGGCAGGCATGGGAAGTTTACCCTCAAGTGACTCCCGTTTTCAAGAAGTTAAGTCAGTGCCCACCAGTCATGGGAAATGCAGACTACAACGTCCTTGAGAAGTTTGTCATCACCATGTATGACAAGAATAGCACTATGGACGAAGTTGATGGGGCAAGACTAGACTTGTTTGCTCGGAAGCAAAGGTCATATGATGCCAGTTCACCGACAAGCGCAGCTTTCATACAGCATGTCAAACAGCATGTCAGGGAAGAGTGTGCAAAATTCAAACTGAATGCCCTGTTAACTGAAGGTGGCAGAAAGATGATGATATCTGGCAAGTCTTTTGGACTGCCCTTCCATCCACTGCACAGAGTTATCAGCAGTTAACAAAATGTGGCTGCAAGGCGGAGTGCTGAGGGTGTTGTAAATGCTATCGCATCAGTCTCAAGTGTACACAGTTGTGTGCATGCCAATGCGAGGACTAAATAATTGACTAATCCACCACGTCAATCAAAAGATAATTATTTACTGTTGTATATGCTTTATTATTCTTCATTTTCTTTTGCAGAATGTAGCGCTAAAAGAATCTGTCGTCATTTAATTTTGGCCATATCATCTTAGTTTTTAATAATCACGATTTTTTAAGTGCAGAAATGGAGCTTTCTCACTCAAAAACATATATTTCGATGAATAAAACGTCAAAATAGCATTTTTCTATCAAAATTTAGCTCAAATACAGATTATTACCACTTCAAATGGCGGCCAACTTGAAAAATGGCGGCCATTTTATTTTTCAACGTGGATAATGTACTTTTCTGAGAGAATAGGTCCTGGAGTTTATGTATACGAAATTTGGTGCTTGTACCACCAAGTGAAAGATTATTTCAGTAATCTGCTGCACTATATGAAGCGCTTTATTAGACTAGGCCAGTTTCAGCGCTGAAAAACATTATATTTATTTTAGTAAATAGTTACAATCTTGAGTGGGGTAGATGGAGAGCGCTTATTTTATTACCACATTTAGTTTGGCCAGGAATACGATAAAATTGAAACAGACAAATGGAAGATTGTTCTGTGCCAAAATTCGAAATTTTAGCGGGGTTGATATAAAAATCAACAAACGTAATTTCTACCCTTACTTGGGTTTGAACACTCCTTCCAATACAGATTTTCGTAACTATAATCGTCACATGACGACTATGAATGTTATGATTATGATTGCGATTATGATTATGATTATGATCACGATAATGATTACGATTATGATTACGATTGCAATTATAATCACGATTATGATTACGATTATGATTATTTTCACGATTATGATAACGATTATGATTACGATTATTATCATGATTATGATTACGATTATGATTGCAATTGTAATCACGATTATGATTACGATTATGATTACGATTATGATTGCAATTATAATCACGATTATGATTACGATTATGATTGCAATTATAATCACGATTATGATTATGATTACGATTATCATAATCGTAATCATAATTATATTACGATTATGATTGCAATTATAATCACGATTATGATTACGATTATGATTATGATTATTATCACGATTATGATTACGATTATGATAACGATTATGATTACGATTATTGTCACGATTATGATTACGATTATGATTGCAATTGTAATCACGATTATGATTACGATTATGATTACGATTATAATCACGATTATGATTACTATTATGATTGCAATTATAATCACGATTATGATTACGATTATGATTGCAATTATAATCACGATTATGATTACGATTATGATTATGATTATTATCACGATTATGATTACGATTATGATCACGATTATGATTACGATTATGATCACGATTATGATCACGATTATGATTATGATCATGATTATGATTACGATTATGATTACGATTATGATTGCAATTATAATCACGATTATGATTACGATTATGATTGCAATTATAATCACGATTATGATTATGATTACGATTATCATAATCGTAATCATAATTATATTACGATTATGATTGCAATTATAATCACGATTATGATTACGATTATGATTATGATTATTATCACGATTATGATTACGATTATGATAACGATTATGATTACGATTATTGTCACGATTATGATTACGATTATGATTGCAATTGTAATCACGATTATGATTACGATTATGATTACGATTATAATCACGATTATGATTACTATTATGATTGCAATTATAATCACGATTATGATTACGATTATGATTGCAATTATAATCACGATTATGATTACGATTATGATTATGATTATTATCACGATTATGATTACGATTATGATCACGATTATGATTACGATTATGATCACGATTATGATCACGATTATGATTATGATCATGATTATGATTACGATTATGATCGCGCTTATGATTACGATTATGATTGCAATTATAATCACGATTATGATTACGATTATGATTATGATTATTATGACGATTATGATTACGATTATGATTGCAATTATAATCCTGATTATGATTACGATTATGATTGCAATTATAATCACGGTTATGATTACGATTATGATTACGATTATTATCACGATTATGATTACGATTATGATTACGATTATGTTTATGAATGTTACTGATTTGGAACTCAACAATGACAAATACGGATAGGAAGTAGTTGAATTCGACTTTTTCCATGAATTGGAATTATTTTCCGGATCTGACACAATTAGCATTAATCTTCTATAAACAATAAAATAGCAAATAACCTCGATTCATATTGTAACTGTTATTTGACAGGATGACAGAGGTGAAGGTTCAAAAGCAAGGATTTTGCATACTGATTTTCAAAGCGGGCAAAACCTTTCCCCTTCGAAGATCGACGAAAAACAGTATTTGCTCAATAAATTTCTACTCCTCCTCTTCTTCGTCTCCTCCTACTTCTTTTGTTTTATATTTTCACTGGAATAAGCAACCTCACTCAGTTGTTAAAAACATTTATTGAAACCTTAATCTGTAAGTCACAAAACAGTAGAAACTGATTTACAACTAAGGCGTCGTTATTCGTTCTGTCAGTATCTCTAATCTTTACTAAGTGAAATCACGAAAATATATTGGTCTATTGGTAATGGAAAAGTCGTCATTGTTTTTAAACAATTAGCCAAACAAATTAAAGATTATCTTTAACATCAAGAATTACGATAAGCAGCTTTTTAAAAAAAAATGTTTTTGGAAATACAAAACAATGCTAAATAGAGAATAGATAGAATTATTTCGATGACAGAATTTGAATTTTTTAAATATTGGTCCGTTATTGAGTCACAGTAGAAATGTTTGGTCAAGAGAAAAACATGAACCAGGGTCACAGAGGCTTTCAAGAAATTAGCTCACACTCTTCAATTATTTAAAACATCTGAGTCAGTAAGTTCTGTTATTTTGAAAAATACGAAGCCAGTAACACGACTCATGAAATAATTTGCTTTCCAAAAACTTTGCTAGCTCTTTATATTAAAAGCGATGTCTATGTTTTCGCTCATCCGTCAGGTTGATTTTTGGTGGGACCCAAATCGAAGTCTGACAGTGAACGCGATATTTAAGCTCTGACAGTTGAACGTTTATTGATCCGCAGACCATTTTAACGACGAGTCAACTTGTCATAAAACACTCAATATAATCAAAGTAGTGACGGGAAAATAAGACATTATGAGGCGCTTGGTACCGGTTTCTTCTGTCGGGGGAATTAGTAATATGGGCGGGACGAGTAAAAAATAACATTAGTAAAAATAGTGAGATTTATTTTGGGGAAATGAATCTGACAGGAACCAACAATGCTCGGACGTCACTAACATCTGCTTGTCAAATTCTTCTGGGAATACGTAGAAATATTACTCGAGAGAACTTAGATCAGGATATAGAAAGCAATCTTTTTTTTAAATCCAGGTCAGATTGGAAATTGTTTGGAGGAATTGTTTTTCAAAAGACACTCAAAGTAAAACTCAGGAGATATTTATATATCTCCATAGCTTTATTTTGCAAAAACTACGCTAACAGTTAAAAACAAAACTAGAAACGCGTATAAGACAAGGGTGTATATCCACATCGAACTTATTTAAACTTTAGAGTGAAGTGATTCTCGGAGAATTAGTAATCCTACTAGGATTCATTATTGGCGGACAATATCTTAACAAAATTAGATATACAGACGACACAGTGTTGATAGCAGAGAATGAAAGGACACTATAGGATCTCCTACAGAAGGCTGTAAAGGAAAGCAAGAAGAAAGGAGTAAAGATCTATTGTAAGAAGACAGGAAATATTTTTGTCAGCAAATAGAATTTATCTTCTGAACCTTTTCAGTGAGGTGATATGATATAGGTACCTCGACTCATTTAAAATATGAAAAAGAATTCTTGGACCATTCATTTTAGCTCTTAATTGAAAGCTAAACAATTATATTTACTATTTCCATTTACTCTTGTGCATTTCAAGTAGAAGTTATATTGACTGGAATCTCAGCTTTTTGGGTGCTTTCATAAAATTGATAAAAATCGGCCATTTTTGACACATTTATAAACAAAACTTAATTCTCTATTTAAAAATTCTTCAAAAATAAAAATATACTATTCTGACATTTTATTTGAGGAATATTAGCTGATTTAAAGTATAATTAATCTGATTTCAAAAAGTATTATTTACCTTTAAAATAACACAGAAATGGATTTTTAAACCAAAAAGTAGCGGTCATTACGCGCTTGTTCCTGTCGCTTGTCACTCGTAGATCACTTACAGGCATTGATAAGGTGTTGACAGATTTAATTATTGTTCTACGAAGACATTATATGTTAAATCATAAATAATAAAATAACGTGTGAGCTCATTTTTTATATAATTTTTATATAATTTTTATATAATTTTTAAGTACACTGTAATATTAAATATGATGGAAAATATTCTCCTTTATCTAATTTTAGAAATATTGAATTTAAATTTACTATAGTCATCGTTCTTATTTTCAGATTATGTCGTGTATGCTTCACCATACTTTCAAACAGGGTCAAGTTACGTAATATTTTATATACATAAAAAAATTAATTTTTGAAAAAAATTTGGAGGTAAACGACAATTACGATGCTTTTAAATTTTTGATTCGTAAATATAATCTTCACTTAATAACAATATCGCTTAACCGGATTGAAGGAATGCAGAATTCTAAACGATTTATAGTTTATAAATTATTATAATTAAACATTTTTAAAATACAAACAATTCTTGTAAAAATCCATTATTCATCGAATTTTTTTTTCTTAAGACAATAGTGTCCTTAATAAATATTATTTATAAAAGCTTTTCTAATGAAATAATGTCATAATTTTAATGCATTTTTTATTTTACGATTTAGAGAAGATTTTCATTAACTGGGGGGGGGGGCTGTTTGAAATACAAAAAACAAAACCTGATAATTTAGATTCTCTAAGGAGTTCTGCTTTTAACTAACAAACACATTTTGAGATTGCAATTTAATTTCTCGCAAATTTCATGAAATTAAGTAAGTGGCTGTGGGGATACCATATGTAAAATATATTTTTACCATGATTTTCTAAAAAAAAAAAAATTTGGAAAGGATTTTATTCATTTGTGAATAAATCCTGAAAGTTTCATTAAACTCTGAAAATTAAACAATTTTTGCAAGAATTTCCAAATCAGTGTGTAGTTCACTTGAAAAAAAGGTACAAAAGCACTAATCGTAAATATTACATCGACTGTTGACGTAAAAAAAATCAAAATTTTTAACCAAAAGCTAGAAAGGATTAAAAAGTTTAATAAAATAATAAAAAATACTTTGGTCTTTCTTCGTAATAATAACAAATATTTTGACGATAAAACTTCGTTTTTCTTAAGTTTGGGTCTTTTTTCATCATGCTCTGCTGCTTTTTTCAGCGAGCAAGTGGAGGTACCTTAACCGGGTAAAAGTTTATTGACTAATCGCAACGATTTCCTGAGAGGAACACGCGATACAGTAGCCTCTACAGTAGGAGTCCATTATTATAGACGCGAGCCTGGCATCCATCACACTTCATTCTACAACCATAGGACGATTGCTAGTGAAGTATGGTTCTGCGGACCAAGGCGGGCCTTCAAATTGGAGGACATCGGCTGTGGAGAGGGATGGGCTCTGACAAGTGCACGCGTGAATGAACACCTCTCCAGCATTCCATTTTATATTGAATGGACTGGTCAGGCACTCAATTGTGCTGGAACCCTATGAACATATCCGGTCATGATGGCTGATGTTTTTTACAGTAATATTCACCCTGTACAAGCCCCCAACTGGCGCCACTCGAGGTAGAGGAGTACATTAAGGGGTAGTTTATATGGACAAGAGTGTAAGATCACAGTTAACTCTAGATTTGAACAGATAAAGACTGTAGTGATCGGGGAAAACACCTTTTGGGATTCTGTTTCACAGAGCAGTGGTTCGCGGGAAGAAGCTATTCGAGTTAAACTTGCTTCTCACCAATGGAATACGGACGGAATGTGGCTGGTTGGCTACAATTTTTAAGTGGTATGGCTGGTCATAGTCATAGTCGTGAAGAACTGGCGAAACCAAGAAATGTAGCATGTTCGAGCACTTTCAATAGAAGTAGCAACAGGGCAGCGAGAGACTTGCCATATGCCGCCGGTAATGCAGAGGTTGGAGGAATGGAAAATAATTCACTAGGTAGGATAGGCGTCCTTTTACTATGTCCCTCTTGCCTTGAATCTGTCCTGTGAGTATCACATTTTCGAAGCCCACTTTCCTCATTATGTACCCAATGAAATTTCAACTATCTCTTCTTGATGTATAAATGTCCATTTTGTCGTCGTTGCTCACATGTTCTCAGCTTCCTCCTGCAGAACAATATTTCTGTTGCTTCAAATCTCTTCATCTGTTAGGATATTGTCCAGCATTCACTGCCATATAAGAGAAATGAGATTATTTAACATTTCAGTACTCTTTTCTCTGTTTCTAACGAATTTCTGTTTCTTAATATTTTGCTTAGTTTTTGAAGACATCTTTCGCTATCCCAATGCGCTTTCGGTGTCAGACTTTCTGTTCCATGTTAAAGCACTTCCCAGATATTTAAATTGTTATACTTGTATCTCCAATTTGTAATTTGCATATCAGGCGGTTCCTTTTGCTAACAGCCATCCATTCTGTCTTCTTGCAATTGATATTTAGTTATTTCTTTCCCTCACCTTCTTTTGTGGGTGTTCTTGTAGGTTTCTTTTTGTGTCTGCTATCAAACACCGTCATTTGTGATATGTTGTTTAGATTGTGGACATCATTAATGAATCCTAAGAAAACCTAATTCTCTCAGAAACGTCTCACTGTATCAGTTGAATACTTTACTACGGTGAATTAATATATCGATTTTTGTAGCCTTTCTTTTTTTCTTTTTTCTTTTCTTTTTTTTTTTTATCTCTGACTATTTTTTTAACCCACCACTTTACATCCATTCCCTTTTATTACGCCATTTTATCTCCCTTTTTAAATAATTGTCTCCGTTTTTGTTCTAATATTTCCTTCCATTTTAAACATGTTTATTGACGTCATCCTTCCAGAAAATATTTTTTATTCTCTTTGTGAAAATATCAGGGCTTGTCATGTTGCGTGAAAAGATATTGTCACATGTCTTTTACTGAGGAAACGATTTAATGGGTTATTATTATTTCTAAAGCTTACCAAGAACCATTCTTGGAGATTATCTCTTTTCTCTGTTTTTTTCTTGAAACACTGGAGATAAAGAAAGAACGTTAATGCTTCGGTTTTTTAAAAAGGAAAATCTTCCAATTATATTCAGATTGTTATATTAATTAATTACTGCATAAATACTTAAAAAATTTAATGAGGGACATTTTTTTATCTCTCATCGAATGCATTAATACATTTAATAAATTATATCTTATGCGCTAAAAAAAATTCAAATCCACCATTTAAAAAAGTCTCTTATCCAACAAAATTGCAACGAATACGTTTTCTCTTTTACTTGCCAGTTTTAAATCTATTTTGAAGTAGCTTTGAAATTATATATTATTCGACGATTATCTTCACCTTAATTATTACAGTCATAAACATTCGCCCGCTGTATTCTCCAGTCATGTTCTTATCTTAGAATTTGATTAATTTTGAACCAAACCTTCTAATTAACTGATCCCATTTCTAGAAAATTCCTGAATCCAAAATACAGCAGAGAAGCCGGTACTTACAACTGAAATCTTATTTCTTTGGGTTTCCAATATTTTATGTTCTGTGGGAATGTTCCAATTTCTTCGATAATGATTGCGGTAACCGCAATCATTATCGAAGAAATATATGTTTTAATATATGCTTTAGTAATGCCTTTTCACATCGCATATCTGTTAGAGTTAGGCTTGGAGACTGAATGAACCTAATAAAATCTTCACCAATTTTCGCAGTATCGTCCAGTTTCGATTTTATTATTTTCATCACTGTACTAAGTGCGTAGTTTTTATTATGGGTACTGATCTAATCTGTTTTACAGATTTCTGGGTAATAATAATAAAAAGGAATACCTCAAAGTTTTGGTGTATCTTATTCTTTTAGTTTTCTGCAACACGCTGTGGTTCGTACTGAGACCATTTCTTCACATGGTCGAAACAAAGACTTTTGCACAGTTCTTACGCTATGTCTGTTCCTTCCCTGCCATGTCTGCTTTTGCATTACTTTTAGCCCCCCTTTTTCACAAAAAAATTATTTTTGTTCAATCATCAGATCTACGAATATTTTTCCATTCAATTTTTCCTTTTTCTATCTCATATGTGAAGACAATGATCGAAGATATATGGAAACTCAAAACTTATAGCGTAACCTCTTCTATTTCTGTGTCTATGAACTGATTGCGTATTTAATAAAAATGTCGTGAATGTAACTTATCACATCTTCCCACTCATCTTTTGTAATTTTAAGCAGTTTTGTCCCTTGGCAACTCCTCTCATTTCATGTCCTGCTATCCACTTCCACAAGTTCCATTAGGTAGGTTGCTCATGTTTTTCCCTGCTACACTTACTTTGAATATGTCCCGTGAGTGTCAAATTCACTAAGTCTTCTTTTCTCATTATGTGTTCCAAACATTACAATTTTTACTTTTTGATTTTAATTACAAGTGTCGTTTTCATGTCGATGTCTCTTAAAACTTCCTTGTTGCTCACATGTTCCATCTATGGCATTTCTTTTGCCTCATGTTTGTTCTTCAACTATAAGGAGATTGCCCAGCCTTCACTCTAAATTAAATGAATCAAAATGAGTAATTCTGTTATTATTTACTTTTTTTCGTATTTTTTCAATGAAACATGACCCAGTGCACATGTTAATATTTCGTATGTCAAATCCACGAAGTCGTTATTTGTAGATTGACCACAGATTCTCGACTGGATTTAAATCAGGAGAGTTTCCGAGTCAGTCGACAGTACTTTAATTTGCTCACTGGTAAGGCTTACCAATGTGTTCGTGCAGTGTTACAATTTTCGTACGCTTCCTTGGAGTAACGTCCATCGTAGACAATAGCCGAAAGACAACTAATCGACAGTCTAGACAATAGTGTCTGGGCATGATTAAAATCTGATGCAATCACGGATGACGCAATATTTTTCAAGGCCTAAAAACTTTCATCATATACCCCGAAAATAGGTTCATATTATTGCACACCACTGCAAATAATCTAATCTGAAGAAAAAATAGAAATCGATTACACCCTGTCACTCGAGTGGGTCTAAAACGAAAGAAAAGAAACTAAATAGGTTATTTCGATTAATTTGCACAAGGGTGTAGGAGGTTTGGCATCACGTAGTAGTTCAGCACTGTTTTCGTTGTTTTTAATGAAAATTTACTGTTTCATAATCATTTGTTTCGCTTTTTGAAGGCATCATTTGCTATTCCAAGGTGCCTTCAAATATCTGTGCCCAATTTTTCATCGTTTAATATTACACTACACAGATAGTACAACTTCTCTAATCATTTGACTTTTACATCTTCTTTTTCTCGCCGGTATCTTTGGTTGTTCTTCCAACTAACGATCAGACATGTTGTGTTCTTACAAATGACGGTTGTAAGAAGACAATCGTTTTCTGCATTTCTGTTGCCCAATTTTTTTTTATTGGGATTACACTGAATTTCTTACTAGCATCTTTCTCAAAGTTGCACGGTTTTCTGAATTCTTTGTAAACCACTAATTTGTAAGGAAAAGTCATAGCGTTTAAAATTATAGTTTAGTTTAGTGAGATCTAACGTAATTTTATTAACATGGTATTAGCAAACTGACCATAAATTATGGCTTCAGGCGTCCGATGCATCATCAGGTATCTCGGTGGGAGGTTTCATCACTGAATTACCACGGTGATTTAACGAGGAAGAAAGCAAGTGAGTAAGTATTTGGTCAAATCTCATGCGTTACTTACCTAAGTTTCCCAACCGTAAATACTTATGATCGATTATTAATTACAGGAATAAAACTCATTAAAATCACGCTAAACTCTACTACATGGTAGGAGATCATAAATGACTTTTTAATTCATAATCCACACACCAATCATAAGGGAAGATGCATTGCAATGTCACTGTTAAGAAGGCGTATATATATATATTTTTAAATTTCAGTCACGTTTTAAATGAAATTCTGTGTTAAAAGGCCACTTGCCTTATCAATCGTTCAGTATCTGTCTATATTTCTCAGATGTGGTATTATGTACATTATTTACATGGCACACTAGATAAAAGCGTTGATTAGATCCAGTGACAGGACCCAAAGTGTGTGAGTTCAATACCCGGTTAAGGCAGTGGAGAACTTGGAGAGGGAAACTAGCAGGAGATAACTGATAACTGACATCTATTAAACATTGCACATGGAACTAGAACAGTCTACCCCAGTGAGCGAAATAAAGGGTTCAATTCGACATTCCAACCACCTGAAGAAGGCCGGAGCCTACAACAGCCGAAACGTTGTGATAAACATGGCGACAAAGATGAGGACAATAGTCCGAATAATGCACATAATACCTCATCTCAAAAATAAAGAGAGATACTGAAGGGCCGAAACGTTGTAATAAATATGGCGACAAAGATGAGGACAATAGTCCGAATAATGTAAATAGTGTACATAATACCTCATCTCAGAAATATGGACAGATACTGAAGGGCCGAAACGTTGTAATAAATATGGCGACAAAGATGAGAAAAATAGTCCGAATAATGTAAATAGTGTACATAATACCTCATCTCAGAAATATAGACAATAATCCGAATAATGTAAATAATTATCAATCGTTATCTTCTTAATTCTTAATCTTTTATTGTCCTCTCTCCTTATTTTCCGACACTCAGTAATACCTTGCGTCCTAGTGGCTTTATTGCCTTTTTCGGGGTGAAATGATGTAAAAAATCTCTCTTTTGGTCTAAATATAATAGATGCACTTAAAATCTGAAAAGTTTTTTTTCCTTTCCTTCTCCCGTATGGTTTTTGGCAAGTAATCAAACGTGTTCTCTGCGCCTAAATCGTATCCTTCATTATGCCACCTTTAGGTCGGTTCGTTAAATATGTGCCGTGGGTGCTTCTTCTTCCTCCTGCCGAATTTCAAGTGTTATTAAGATTTGTTTTACTCTAGTTTGTCTAATTACACCGGATTTGTAATTCTGTTTCAATTTTGCAATTTTCTAACTTAGCTGTTTTTGCTTTTTGTTTTTATAATGGCCGATGGGACTTTATGTATTTGAAACATTTTTTTTAGATAAAAAAAAAAGGGTAACACTCAAAGGAAGACAAACAGATGAAAATGAGTGATAGGGAGCCAACTAAAAGATGAAGAAAAACCAACACGCGATTAAAAGAAAAATAAGGAAAAGTAAAGAAAAAGAACCAAGAAAAAAAAAATCTTCAAATAATAAAGGGGGTGTTTTGAGAAAGAAAGAAATAGAAAAAAGGAAAGAAAGTGAAAGAAAAGACGCGGATCCGAAGAAGAGATATTAGAACAATAATAGAGAGCTGACGATAACAGTCAATGTAATGGCAGTACCAGTAATAACTGGATCACTAGGAATGACCAAAAAACCTTTGAAAAAAGAACTAAAGATGCAAAAAAGAAGAAAAAGAAGCAGACTGGAATTTTTCGAAGTCTGTAAGAAAAATATTTGGTGTACAAAATCTACAACTAATATTACTACTACTACTACTACTACTACTACTACTACTACTACTACTACTACTAATAATAATAAATTCCCTAATGCTGCAGCAGGCATTGCTTTCATAGCTACTGATATAAATTGGTTGGAAATGTTCACATGGCATGTTTTGTTTTGGTTTTGTCTTCGTAAATTAAGATGGGCTACAATAGTATCACAATCAGTACCACAGATAGTCTTGTCAGTTTTATCACCTTAAACAATTAGATATGCCCCTTTAAGAGGTGGTGCATTGTGTATCTTGTCTTGGCGAATTAAGATGGACAACAGTAAATATCCTGTTCACTTGAACAGATATCCTTGTCAGTTGTCTGACGTTAAGTAGTTAGATATTTCCCTTTAGGAGTTGATTCGTTTGGTTTATTTTGTTTTACGGCATATCAACCTCAATGGGTTATTTAATGCCGACAACATTTTTAGGATAGATTCGTATGAATAGAATATGTATTCTTTGGTTTAGATTGGTTTGGTTTATTTTGTTTTACAGCATATCAACCTCAATGGGTTATTTAATGCCGACATGTTTAGGATATATTCGAATGAATAGAATATGTATTCTTTGGTTTAGATTGGTTTGTTTTATTTTGTTTTACGGCATATCAACATCAATAGGTTATTTAATGCCAACAACATTTTTAGGATAGATTCGTATGAATAAAATATGTATTCTTTGGTTTAGATTGGTTTGGTTTATTTTGTTTTACGGCATATCAACCTCAATGGGTTATTTAATGCCGACAACATTTTTAGGATAGATTCGTATGAATAGAATATGTATTCTTTGGTTTAGATTGGTTTGGTTTATTTTGTTTTATGGCATATCAACCTCAATGGGTTATTTAATGCCGACAACATTTTTAGGGTAGATTCGTATGAATAGAATATGTAGTCTTTGGTTTAGATTGGTTTGGTTTATTTTGTTTTACGGCACATCACTCTCAATGGGTTATTTAATGCTGACAACATTTTTTATTGCTCGTAAAATTTTGTTTTGTCTAAAATCTGTTTCTGATAATATATTTCCTTCAAAATTGTATTGCTGGTAATAATTTTTTTCAAAAAAGTATTGCTGGTAATAGTTAACTATTTGCTCATAGCTGGGGCTATCACCCTGGTTCAAGTTGGACCTGGCAACACCAGCAATAAGAGTTCTTTCCACGCTCCTCAAAAGCTCCCGATCAGAGGCCTTGCTGCTGGACGTACTTTGACGTCTTACCCAGGACGCGGATGTAGTTTAACGTCTTACCCAGGACGACCTTTAAGAGTTGATGCGCAGTGAATTATGATGTGCTACAGTAAATGTCCCGTTCATTACTACACATTTCCTTGTCAGTTGTCAAACCGAAACCACTTCGATGTTTCAATTTAGGATTTCATGTACTGTGTATGTTGTCTTGGCTAAAGTAAATATCACGTTCAGTAGTATAGATTTCCTAGTCAGTTTTCTGAATATCTCAATTTTGTCTTGTTCCCTAGATTCGGACATACTATCTCGTCCTGTTTATGGCAAGATCTGATCGAGAGGTTTTGAGAAGCCTCAGACCAAAATTGGTGTCGTGCCTCATTCACCTATCTCAAGGTGGAAGCACCTGTTAGGGTCCCAGCTATGGGAAAATAGGGATTAAAACACCATGAAAGTACAGGGTGTCCATAAAGTTCGTGTGCACTTTAAAAATATAACTTTATTTGTATTTTCGATGGAAATAATCTGTAAAAAATGTTATAAAGTTTAATGTACCTAGTTTTAAGTATAGCTAAAATAACTAATGTGATTTCAGGCATTACTGTAAATCAGTTGGCAAATGTTTTCCGTGAACTGCAAAATCATATTACCCTTTGTATTGCTAATGATGGAGGACATGTGGAAACTTAAATAAAATTTCAATACAGCCTTAAAAAATATAGATTTACTTCTTTCTAATCCTTTTTACAAATTATTTCATTGTCAGTAGGAAGACCAGTACAACCAAGCATACCCGATCTATAACATCGAATAGCCCAAGTGAAGTCTTGATTAGTTGCCGTTTTCTGGGGGAACTTATAAAGCTAGTAGCAAATTTTATTCTGGGTGCGGGCTGAATACTGATCATATTCGGTCGGGTCGCCCATCGAAGAAGTCTGTAGTTTATTTAGACCCGAAACTTCTAGTAACATGAGAGCAACAACACTGACGACGCACCTAGATTCGACACTTAAAGGTGTATGTTTATAATATAATATCTCAAATAGAAATAAAGTTATAAATTTTTTAAAGTGCACACAAACTTTATGAACACCCTGTATAATGATATATTTTTATACTAAAAATACCAGCAATAGATTTTCATAGTATAAAAAATTATTAATTATTACTAGCAATCTCAGTGTCACATTTCAGTATTCTTATATATATTTGAATCACTGTCGTAACTTCCCCATTTACGCTGCTCAGATAGTTGAATTTCTACATTTGTTTAATTTTTACATCCCCAATGTGTAATTCACTTTTTGAGTTGTCCCCTTTTACTTACCACTATGCATTCTATCTTGTTAGAATTAAATCGTCAGTATTTTCTATCCTTGACAGGCTTGTCGAATAGTTCTTTCAGTTTTCTTTCTAAATCTGCAATCAGCACAATTTGATCCAGTGCTGGACTAGGTCTAAAGATTTTGGTTGCCAGGAGACAAGGGGTGGGTCACCTACAACTACAATACTCTCATTTAATTTTTGTAACAAATAAATAAAATTAAAAGAAAATATGTATAGAAAAAAAGGTACAATTAATTTTTTTTGGGGAAAAATATGTGTATTTCTTAGTAGTTACAGTCTACATGTATTCTGCATACTACTGGTAGTACTAATACTAATAAATGTGTATTTCTGAATAATTACAGTGTACACGTACTGTCCATATTACTGGCAATAGATGCCAAATGTAAAAAGAGAATGTTATATTTGAACTTTTTAGTTATTTTTTTTAATTTTAAGTAATTGGTTGATATTTATAAATACTCTAAGTATCATGAGTATGACAATAAGCTGTAAGGTTCTGAAGAGTATGGAACTGCCGCTTAATTGCTGTTGTTCCCAGGTCCACCCAGACCCGGGGTGGTAGCACTCGTTAGGGTCCCAGTTATGAGTAAATAGTTAACCCCCAGAAGGAGTTGATATGCCCCTAAAAAAGACAAACAAACATAGTATTCATCTCTGTGCATGAGCGGGAGTAGTGGGGAACAGGTGTCAGCAGGGTTGTTTAAAGGATGAAGCACCCAACGCAACTTAGGAATCACAACTAGATACTTGGGGACATCTTCAGGTGGAGACCATCTCTGAGGAGTGAGGTTAATATTCCCGAATCCGGTGTTGGTGATGCTGCTGTCATCGACGTCCATGGCGTCTCATTGCTTCTCAGGCGAAACCACAGTGATACAAGCGAGCCTGGAGCTGTCACCGAAAGTCCCGGGATGAGTTCTCACTTCATCGCGATGGACCGTATCCTTGGAATCGGTTCCTCTAGAAATACGAAAAAGATACCTATAGAGCGGCGAAGGATTTTCATGTGTTTCATCTGCAATATTAGGCGCTATTTTCACGCCATATTGGCTGTTTTGCGTGTGCTTGATATATCCTTATCAGACTGGGTATTATGATGGGTAGATTGGTGTTACACTAGCGTCACTTTGTACATTAACTTCAGTCAATAATAATAATAATGATAATAATAATAATAATAATAATAATAATAATAATAATAATAATTTGCAACACCTACGGGAAGGAAACTGAAAGAAACTGGTACGAACACCACCCAGACACGGTTACGGAGATAGGACCTATTACAATTCTATGGGACTACACAATACACACTGACAGAACAATCAAAGCCAACCGCCCAGACATTGTTATTAGAGACCACAAACAAAAAAGTGTCTCCGTATTGATATAGCAGTCCCTGCAGACTGCAATGTATCTTTGAAGATATTCAAAAAGCTGTCAAAATACAAGGACCGTGAAATAGAAATCTCAAAAATGTGGCACATGGGAACATCAACAATCCCTGTTGTAGTTGGAGCCCTCGGATTGGTTGGAAAAGATTCCAGTAGACTAATTGAAGGGATCTCTGGAAGTCTATGCCTCAAAGAAATACAAAAAAATTGTTCTGACAAGTATAGCCCACACTTTACAAAGGGCTTTATCTATGTAATAATTTTTTTTTGCAGTGGAAAGTGTCATGTCACCACAAACAAAACAAGTACCTCCTTATTGATATGGCAGTCCCCGAAGATTGCAATGTATCTTTGAAGATATTCAAAAAGCTATCAAAATACAAGGACCTTGAAATAGAAATCTCAAAAATGTGGCACATGGGAACATCAACAATCCCTGTTGTAGTTGGAGCCCTAGCATTGGTTGGAAAAGATTCCAGTAGACTAATTGAAGGGATTCCTGGAAGCCCATGCCTCAAAGAGATACAAAAATTGTTCTCACGAGTACAGTCCATACCTTACGAAGGGCTTCATCTTTGTAAAATATGTGTGTTTTTTGGGTATTTTTAAATTGTTCAGTGGAAAATGTCATGATGCCATTTCTGACCTTTGGTCTCTGAACGGGCCCCGGAAAGAAATGAGAACACACCAGAAATCAAAGGAAATAATAATAATAATAATAATAATAATTATTATTATTATTATTGCACTAAAAAGTAAAGTAGATGTTGTAAAGACACGGACCTATTTTAAAACTTTTTTATACATACAAATATTTAAGTAAATGCTCTGTTTATAATAAACAGTATTAACGACGTTTACCGACCTGAATATCCAAGAAATTGTCTTAGAAAATATGCGTACTCCGACAGGAATCGAACCTGTATCCTATGTGGAACCGTCATATAGACTGAGGTTTTTTTCCGATTTCGACACAAAGGAGCGTTTCGGTTTCCAAGGTCGATTTTACTGTTTTTAAACTACAATCCTCAATGAATCTCTCACGTACATTCATATTT
Organism: Acanthosepion esculentum; assembly: GCA_964036315.1. Taxonomy (NCBI): domain Eukaryota; kingdom Metazoa; phylum Mollusca; class Cephalopoda; order Sepiida; family Sepiidae; genus Acanthosepion; species Acanthosepion esculentum. The sequence goes on along the minus strand of OZ038477.1, from coordinate 147,872,250 downwards.
GCTCTTTGACAATTATTTTAAGACATTTTTATGTTTACACATTCTTTTTTATAGATACAAATATTTAAGTAAATGCTCTGCTTTATAATAAACAGTATCAATACCATTTACCGGCCTATATTTCTCGAAAATTCAGGCCGGTAAATGTTGTTAATGGTGTTATAATTTGGAATATGATATTAACTGATTTTCCGAGTATTTGAAAAGAGATGAAGAGTATCTTTGAGAAATTGATAATGAATTCATTAATTGATATTTGATACTCTCGTTGATAAATGTTTTCGAATTTGTATCTCAGTAGAAAATGACAGGTTGATGAAGCGGATTTTGAATATTTTGAAAAAAAGCTGTGTTTGTAAATATCAAATATTAAATGATATTGAATTTTGAGATCTAGATTTATTTTGTTTTTTTTTTAACAAGAAAGAGACAGAGAGAGGGATGAAACGTAAGAAGAAAGAAAGGAGGAAAGAAAGAAGGAAAGAAAGAAGCTGAAAGATATTATTCACCATGTAAAACGTTATTACAAGTAAACAAAACAAAAGATAAAATAATGAAGAAAAGAAGGAAAAACAAGGAAAAAAGAAAAGGTAAGAGGAAAAGTCGAAGTAGGGAAAAGAAAAGAGAGAAATCTGAAAGAGAAGATAAAGCCAAGAAAAGAAGAGTAAGAGAAAGAAAAAAAACAATAGGAGAAAGAGAATGAGAATAAATAAGATGAACATGGAAGGAGATTGAGAAAATCCCACAATAAAAAGGGAATCTAATATTCGGCGCAGCTGTTCCCAGAATATATCGGAGGGGCGTAATGGAGGAATATTGGCAGCGGTGAATGGATTTTGATTATCCCGTTGTTATTGGAGCATGGAACATTCAGTAGGAGTCATTTAACGCTCAGGGAATGACAGCCAAAATACTGAATGATTTTTTAAAATTTCCCCAAATGTAATAGAAGGGATTATTACTATTATTATAATATCTATCTCAGTCTGTTTCTATCTATCTATCTATCTATCTATCTATCTATCTATCTATCTATCTATCTATCTATCTATTCATTATCTATCTATCTATCTATCTATCTATCTGAATCTATCTATCTATCTATCTATCTATCTATCTATCTATCTATCTATCTATCTATCTGAGTCTGTTCATATCTATCTATCTATCTATCTATCTATCTATCTATCTATCTATCTATCTCACTCTGTTCATATCTATCTATCTATCTATCTATCTATCTATCTATCTATCTATTCATTATCTATCTATCTATCTATCTATCTATCTATCTCTCTATCTATCTATCAATTCATTATCTATCTATCTGAATCTATCTATCTATCTATCTATCTATCTATCTATCTATCTATCTATCTATCTGAGTCTGTTCATATCTATCTATCTATCTATCTATCTGAGTCTGTTCATATCTATCTATCTATCTATCTATCTATCTATCTATCTATCTATCTATCTATCTATCTATCTATCTATCTTCCATCCATCAAATCATTATCTATCTATCTATCTATCTATCTATCTATCTATCTATCTATCTGAATCTATCTATCTATCTATCTATCTATCTATCTATCTATCTATCTATCTATCTATCTATCTGAATCTATCTATCTATCTATCTATCTATCTATCTATCTATCTATCTATCTATCTATCTATCTATCTGAATATGTTCATATCTATCTATCTATCTATCTATCTATCTATCTATCTATCTATCTATCTATCTATCTATCTCACTCTGTTCATATCTATCTATCTATCTATCTATCTATCTATCTATCTATCTATCTATCTATCTATCTATCTATCTATCTAGCTATCTATCTATCTATCTATCTAAGATAGTTTGTTACATCACCTAGGTAAATAGAAAAAAGGCGCTGCCGTTTCCCAAAGAATCACAGCTAAAAATGCTTAAAAACCATAGTTTATTTCAAAATGCGTAATTTTAACAAGGCAGCTGCTTCGTCTGGCATTGCGAAGTAACAATGTGTTTACTTTTCGACACTTTCTCTTAATGAATTCCTGTTTTTAATCCAAGTAAATATAGAGACTGACTTTCCTACTCTGGGAAATGGTTTAACCGAAGATAAAAAATATGGCACCTAAATTCCGAACAAGCATTGGATTAGCGACAGATGGATTCGAAAAGCTAAATAAAGTACAAAGAAACAGGAACTCTTTTATTAGAAACAAAGAAAAGAGTGTTGAATTGTTATGTAAAAACAATCCTCTTGTATAGTAGGAAATACTGGACAATTCTTTCCACGGGCGAAGAGAAAAATAGAGGTAACAGAAGTGTGGTTCTACAGTAGGATGCTGAGAATTCCATGGACGAAGCGCTTAAGCGACAAAGTAGTCTAAAGGAAAATGGAAACCAAAACTACATACCCAGAACGAGAAAGAGACAGCTGAAATTCCTAGAATACATTACGAAGAAGAAGGGGTTGGAGAACTTGACACTCACAAGGCATATAGACTGTCGAAAGGACATGGTAATGTAACTGGCCACCTATCTGAGGAGCTTGTGTAAAGGAATGGCAGTGTAGAGAGCGGGAGGCATTGCAAGGAGATAAACATTGCTAATGGCAGCAAAGGATAGGATATTGTGGTGAGACATGATCGCCCATGCTACATAGACGTAGAAAAAGAAACTAAATAGATGATGATAAATCTGTTGATTTTGGTGTGTCAATATCTCTTCTAGACCTTAGATCTGGATTTCTTTTTGGGATTTCTATTTTGAATCTATTTCTCATCAGCAGTGAACATCTTGTTCAAAACGATCTTTGCCATGTCGAACAAGAAAAGAAAAACAAATAAGAAAACACTAAATCCTTGTAATTTCTGTTGGACACATTTTTAGTTTCTGAAAATTTTCTTACGACTTGTAAATGACGTACGCCATCAGACTGATTACCTGAAGCCTATAGACTCTAGTGAAGTTTAAAACACGTCAAAGATTTTCCTAATACTGTCCCACAAATACAAATCTCAATTTCCAACATTCTATCATATAATTGATAGATTCTTTTTCTTCCTAGTAGTACATTGGGTTTTCAACAGGTATGTTTTCCCATTTTATAAAACTTTCTAATAAACAAATACAGGAACTGACATCTATAGCTTTGTAGCTCAGACCAGATACCAGGTTCGTTCTGACAGTCCAGCTTTATCCAGTCAAAATCTTGTGACAAAATAAAATAACTCTTTGCTCCTGAAACGAGATTTTGTAGCAGTGGGTGAGTTTTATTCTGGTTGTGACCTTCTGCTGTAGACGAACGTAGCAGAGATGAAGGGAGATAAGGGGACGTGAACAGTCTAACAAGGTTGTCTTCCCTTTTGCGTCCCTCTCTGTCCGATATGTGTTTTGCTCCTAGGAACCACTGTCTTATAGAGTACATCGTTCTTTGTCTTGTCAGCTTTATCTAGAAAGTAATTCATCAAAAATCCAGATCTAGTTTTACTCAGTGACCTTCTTTGTCAGGATCGTTTGACCTTGTTCTTGGGAGGTCCACTCCATTAAGCTAACCTTCTTTTTCAAGATAGATAATTGTCAATGCGATTTCTGTGATCCGTTGCAGATGGGTTCTTATCAAGATATCAGCTGACAGCTGATATAGCTACACATTCGATAATGAGCCAATAATTAATAAAATATAATATTCAATCATATGTTATGAGAGGAGGTTACCATAGAAGAAAGATTTATCCTCCCATTTGAATTTCTCCGTTATGAGCATTATTATATCCGTGATATAATAACACCGTACATCACGGGCATAACGGAATTACTGAATAGAAAAAGAATAACCCACATGCTTAGTTCTCACAGAGAGTTTTATAATGCTATGTCGTAAACGAAAGTAGATATATACACGTGTTTAACGCAGATAAATTATAACAGATATGCGACAACAATCGGTGTGGAAAAGCGGAATCTTACGTGTAATATATTCCGAAATGAAAACTGGAGTTACGGCGGTTTTTCTATGAACCTGTTTAGGTCGTGTATTTTTTTCATGTCAAACCTACTGCTATGATCGAGAAACGTCATTCTTCTCTGGGCCCTACATCGCTACTGTCCTTCGTCACTCTACTGCCGTCACCAAAGCATTGTGACAATCTCAACGAAATCGCTGTTTATATCCCTACAATGATATCTATGGTCTTCCGAGAACATATACCTTATTAACAGCAGTTATGATTCGCTGTGATATAATGATTAATAAGTTAGTCTCAAAGATTATTACGCCTCCAAAGATTGTAATCCTTAAGGGCTTCCCTATATTTTTTTGCTCTCAATTCTGTCAAATTATATTTAGAAGTAAATAAGCAGTTGTTAAATTCTTTCCAAGTTATTCTCATAAGCTACAGTTTTGAGTTCAGTACTAATTCGATGCTTCGTAACGGACTAACATAAAGTTAGTTAAAATATTTCTGACATCCAATGATGGCTGAAGTAATTGTGTATTTATCACCGTATGTATTTTTATACTTTCCTAGTGTCTTGATTATTGTTTGGGTGTTCACTATTTACCCACAGCTGAGACCCTAACAGGTGCTACTACCCCGGTTTGTTTATATTTTACGAAGCAAATGCAAATGATAAATTTCAAATTCTTTCCACGTTGCAATTTCGTTAAAAAACAACAACATTTTAATTATTACTAATTATAATTATATATACTATCAATCAGAATTTAAATTTCAAGGCGGACAGGTGACTTATCTCCGTGAGACTGGTACAACATTCAGATTTTCTGTTTGGTCTTGTGTTGTACTAAGCTGGGACACCTTTTCTTTATTATCTGTAAGTTGCCAAGATTTTTTTTGGAATGACATTTGGACTGTCTTCCTGTTGCCTTTTACACAGTTTTCATTCGTCCACTTAGAATTGTTAGAGTGGGATTTACCCTGCCAAATAGATTGCACGAGGCGAGGTGAGGGTAGATGGATTCATGCATTTCATAACGGCATTCGTGCGAAAGCGAATACATCAGACCAGACTGGGAATTTAATTTCCCTTTTCGCACCGATAATCCCTTTAGGCTATACACAAATCCAAATGGATATTTGTAAGTAAAAATAGCAGTTCTAAATATATTAGTGAGTAACGAGAAAAGCAAGGTTGATTAAGTCAATTTTAATTTTTTAACATTAACTTTATTGGACAAGAGAGTCGCCATCTTGAAAACTGTATTCTACCAAGCTTCTGGCAAGTTAATAATTACCTGAAGGAAAATTACTAAAAACAAAAACAAATACAATTCTACTATTACTTCTATGAGTAAAAATGGTGGCAAACATGGCGCCGAAAGATAAAAAATATACAGATTTTGTTTGCTCATAGTAAAAGTTGTTTTAGGTGATTTGGTTTGATTAAAAGGGGCGTGAGTTTAAGTATCGCATTATCGAATTTAAGTATATGAGTTTTAGTATAGATTGAGGGCTTTTCTTTATTTCCAGTCTGCATTGTTTCAAAATGCTCGCAGACTAATTGTCGGAATAGTTGCGGTACAGACGAACGGAATATGAGGCAAAATTTAATGATGATTGAGAAGAGGCAATCGACTCAAAGTGTCTGGATAATATTGTTGTGCGAATAACAGGAATTGAATTAAATGAATGAAATACTCTATCTGTCAATATTTCTGAGATGAGGTATTATGTACACTATTTACATTATTCGGACTATTTTCCTAATCTTTGTCGACATATTTATCAATACGTTTCGGCCCTTCAGTATCTGTCTATATTTCTGAGATGACGTATTATGTACACTACTTACATTATTCGGACTATTGTCCTCATCTTTATCGCCATATTTATTACAACGTTTCGGCTGTTGTGCGCTCCGGCCTTCTTCAGGTGGTTGGAATGTCGAACTGAACCGTTTATTTCGCTCACTGGGGTAGACTGTTCTAGTTCCACGTGCCATGTTTAATGTATGTCAGTTGTCAGTTATCTCCTGTTAATTCCCCTCTCCAAGTTCTGGAGAGAAAAGGGAGATCACCATCCTCTGGGATCAGGTTGAGGTCATAGAAAAAGTGCACCATTGGAAAATTCGTAAACTTAAGGAATCAGCATATATGCTAGGCCACAAAAATTTCCTGAGCCGACCAAGCATAGAGATGAATACAATATGGGAACCAGTAATAAGGAGTGCCAGAGAAAAGCGATAATAACATCAAAAATTGCATTGTCAGCTCTGGTAAAAACCTGTTATGATAACAGCAAAAATTACAATATGAGCACTGGTAAAAATGATTGCTGAAGACATTAAGTTTATAATACCCAGAAATTCATACACAGATATCTCAAGGACACATGGCACAGTGGATAAAGACGTTAGTTAGATTCAGTTACAGAACCGAAAGAGTGTGAGCTCAATACGGTTGTTAGTGGAGAACTTGGAAAGGGGAATTACCAGGAGGTAACTGATAACTGACATCCATTACGCATGGTACGTGGAACTAGAACAGTCTACCCCAGTGAGCGAAATAAAGGGTTCAGTTCGACATTTCAAACACCTGAAGACGGCCGAAACGTTGTAATAAATATGGCGTCAAAGATGAGGACAATAGTCCGAATAATGCAAATAGTGAAGGAAATATTATTCAAAACTGATTGATAGCTTACGTCCATATCACAATGAAACACCGGTTCTCGTCCGATCACCAAAGCTAAGTGTGAGACTGTATGAATGACCGGTTGAGAATACCAGGTGTTATAAGTTCCGGTGTGTGGGTGGTGTAATGGATAACCGCTTGGAATTGAAAATCGGCGAGCCGAGTTCCAATTACAGTTGGTTTCGTTATATTTGTTTATGCGCAAATACCCTTGAGAAAGGTATGAACCCAATTTTTCTCCCCTTCAAATTATGGGTTAATTAGTAAGACTTGGGTCATTACCATTTCAAAAAAAAAAAAAAAAAAAAAATTAAATCAAAAAATATTTCCTAGCTTTAAATTACCTGCAAAAGATTGTTAAGTCGTAAAATATAAATCAATGAATCTAAGAAAACAGGTACTGTAAGCACGAATGTGTGGGTAGTGAAATGAATAAGGTCGACGAATGACAAGTTAAAGAACCGAGTTCGAATTCCAGTCGAATAGCATGGGATGATCATGAATCGAAAAGACATATGATCACCGAGGCGTATCACATGTACCTTTGCAAAAACGCATTGGTCCATTCCTCTCCAGTCGATCAAATTTTGGTAAAAATATCGAGAAAGCTGGAGAATATTGGCAATTCTCTCAGGCATTGCTGGATACAACGATGTTTTTGCATGGTAGCTTTTTCTTCAACTTGGCTGACAAATCACAAATGTTATAAAAATAATCGATTGCACAAATGAAAAATGACGATCTGTCCACCAAAAACAAAAGATCAAAAAGTCAACAATTTCAAATCATGACCTTACGCATGACCTTACGCTTCACGGATCATTTTGAAAAGATAACAAAACTTACATCGAAGTAGTTCAAGAGATAACAACATCAAAAGATGCTGATCCCCTTACAAAGATAAACATGAGAATAGTTTGTTTGATCGTGACAAAACGTTTTTGCTATTTTTGCTTTAAATTATTTTGTTATTTTTCCTCATTAAAATCCATCATGTTGTATATATATATATATATATATATATATATATATATATATATATATATATATATATATATATATTTTAACATACAACGTGTGTTAGCACGTGCGATACTCTGTCTTCATCAGCCGCCGACCAGGGGGTGATCTCGCGGTTTCGGTGGCTATGGCGGAACCGCCACCCCTGGCGCCACCAGCAGCATTTGCCACCAGGCAGGGTATGAAGAAAAGCTAATTGATCGTTCCTCTTTGTAAATTCTCGCAATGAAATAAATAAAACGATTGTTCCTCTTTGCCGCTTCTGTCCGTAATGAAAGTTCCTGAACTAGTTTGCCGTTATTGACGCGCTCGTAAAAATAGTTATAGACTACTACGCCAATAATTCACTTGCGCATGTTAGGTCGTGATGTTGCGCGCATAATATTTCAGTAATCTTTGTTCTGATCGTAACTTTCCTTTCTGGATTTGTCGTCGATTTGGTTCCTTTTTGCTCTTTTTTATCTTTCATTTCTATTACTGGTCCAAACCACTCAAAGCAAACTTCGTATATTATTCTACAAAAGGAACTGACCTGTTGCCCTATGTGACCCCTAAGATTGTTATTAATGATAAAAGAAAGCTCTTTGTCAAGATTTGTCCAAATAGTCTTCTGGTTACCTTTGGGCCACTGGATTCTTGGTTTACTTAGGATTTCTTCAGGGTGCTGTCGCCCAACTATGGAATCCTGAACGCTGTGGGTGTATTCCAGATTCATAATCCCACAACTCGATTTACATTCTCCGATAGGAGAATTACGTTGTTTGCACCAGCGTGCCTTATGGATACGTAAACAGCGTAAACCGTTAAATCTTCTCCCGCAATCATACGTTGTAGCCGGGTCCATATCCAAGTCGTTTCCACTAAAATCAGTCTGATGGGTGATATATTCTCCCTCCCCGCTACAGTCACCCAGAGGGCATTCTGCGTCTCTTGTATTCTTCATGCTTTGATGTAAATTCTTGTCTTTCCAAGATGTCACTCCAACTTTCTAGAGGGTCACTTCGTCTTTCCGAAGAGCCATCTTGCTTTCCAGAGAGTCTTGGTAAACATTTTTTAACATACAACGTGTGTTAGCACGTGCCATACTCTGTCTTCATCAGCCGCCGACCAGGGGTGATCTCACGGTTTCGATGGCTATGGCGGGACCGCCACCCCAGGCGCCACCAGCAGCATTTGCCACCAGGCAGGGTATGAAGAAAAGCTAATTGATCGTTCCTCTTTGTAAATTCTCGTAATATATATTACGAGAATTTACAAAGAGGAACGATCAATGAGGTGTTATATATATAACACCTCATTTTAAATGTATACCCGTATACTAATAATAACTTTGAACTAATTTAAATATGCCGGATCATATATATATATATATATATATATATATATATATATATATTTATTTATTTTAAGCGTTTCACCCCAAGCAAGGCGGGAAGCCACTAGCACGCAAGGGGTTACAGAGAGTTGGAGCTACAGCAAATAGGAGTGATAGAGGAAAGGATGAAGAGAAGGATAGGAGATAGATCAGCGCATCTGGAGACGTCGATTGACATTACATTTGAATAGTTGGAGATTATAGCTATCAGGGAAACAGGAAGAAGGGGGAGTTCCACAGGCGAGAGGTGCGAGACATGAAGCTATTGGAGTAGAAGAGACGGCTACATTTAACAGTTTCGACAGTGAAAGGGTGAGAGCGAGATGCCAGCCTAGATGAAAAGCTTAAATTCATGAAGTCTGGGAACCAGCGAAAGCAGCTCATCGCAGCATGAAAGTATTTGTAAAAAAGACAGAGGGAGGCGATGGCACGTCTGTGAGAGAGCGACTGCAGGCGAGATGCCAGATCAGGGCCAATTACATTGCATATCCGTCTTTAGAATTCATCAAGAACAAAAATGCAAATAACATTTCAAATGTTCGGCTAATATTTTTTCAATATATCAAGAGGTTTTCTTCCTTTTTTTCAATAATTGAAATAAAGAAATTAAATCGATTACCACAATGCAATTAGAATTGCAATTGACAATAAGATGAATGTAAAGAAAACACGATTTTTGGTTTTAAAAACGGAAAGCAAAAAAGATGTCATTCGTTCAGTTTTTTCTCGATTCCATCACCAGGAGAAAGAAGATATTAGAATGGACGAATAAGAGAATGAGAACAAACGAATATAAATGTGAATAGGAATAGGAATGAGAACAAAATCGACTTTGGCTATTAAAAACATAATCAGGATATTGTTGTAATTATTGGCCAGTTAAACCTGCGTTTTGAGACGATATCTTCAAGAGAAATGGGGGAAAAATAACAGAAAATGAATAGAAAATATTTTAAAAGAACAGAAATATAAAGAAACTCTAAAATTGAATGTCGGAATTCCATTTTTCATTGTTTATCGTCTCTTCACAACTTTTCCGTTGACAAGCAGAGATGATAAAATCTCGAGATTCAATAAAAAGAGAGACGTTCAAGAATATGAAGATTAAACGAATATAATCAGGAACTCGAAAATCGAACATTGCTTTTCACAATGTGAACATCGAATTTTGAAGAGAGTCAATCAAAAATATGTGTTTACGTTCTTCCTTTATGTATATTCTGTGAATTCACGTTGTACAAAATGGTTACGCTGATGACGACAAAAAAAAAAAAAAAATAGAATAAATTTTAGAAAAAACACTATAAATCTTTTTGAATTCTACTGCTACGTCTGGTCCGGCGCTCTTGCTATATATTTAGAAATTCTTGATAATATCCAAAGAATAATCTGCAATGTTATTGATCCTGACCTTGCATCTCGGCTTCAATCACCTCCCCGCCGCCGTAACGTAACATCCCTGTGTCTTTTCTATAATTATTTTAATATTTGTTCTGATGAACTTTCCCCTATGGGGTTTCACTTTTTTAATTGTGTCAGGGAAAGCCGTCGCAGTCATGGCCAAGTTAAACAAGCGCGTCTGAAACAACAGCCAGCTGACGGAGAACACCAAACTACAGGTCTACCGGGCCTGCGTCCTCAGCACGCTTCTGTACGGCAGCGAGTCCTGGACAATTTACGCCAGACAGGAGAAGAGGTTAAACACCATCCACCTCCGCTGCCTCAGACGTCTCCTGCACATTAAGTGGCAAGACTGGCTCACTAACACAGAGGTCCTCCAACGTGCCAGCATCCCCAGTCTGTTCTCGCTTCTCGGCCAAAGACGTCTCAGTACGCCGCATGGGTACCGGCCGCATTCCAAGAGTCATCCTGTACTGTGTGAGTGGTCCCGCCCAACTGGAAGACCTCAGCTCCGCTTCAAGGATGTCTGCAAACGAGACATGGAGCTGGCCGACATCGACCCCAACACCTTGGAAGCCGCGGCTGACAACCGTCAGCTTTGGAGAGCCACAGTCAGAGACGGTGTCACGACTGCAGAAGCCACAAGAAAAGATCAGCAGGCAACAAAGAGAGCCAGGAGAAAAGCAAGGACAGTCTCCGTTACCGTGTCATCCAGTTTCATCTGTGCCAAGTGCCTGAGAGACTGCTGCTCCAGAGTGGGACTACACAGTCACCAGAGGCGATGTAACTCCATCGCCTAGCACCTACAGCGCTACTCCATCGTCTTCCGAGACGGACGTATACCGATGATGATTTTATTCCCCACCCCACAGGAAAATTGTACATATAGGAACTAGTTATACGTTCATAGAGACGTTGGGACATTATGGTGACTGTAGTAAGAATGTTAAAAATGCATGTATTGTTTTGGTGTAAGGAATACTGTGGTATGTTTGGGTAGCTAAGTTTAAGATCCGACAAATTGAAGACCAGCCTTCCCTTACCCCCCCTTTGGCCTTGTGCCAAATTTTTTATTTACAAAATAAATATGGCTTTCCTCTATGGTACGCTGACTTTATAAAAATAAACGCTGTACTAGTATGGCAGCAAGGTCTCATCATTTTACAGAAATGGTTAGACGTAACCGTAAGTTCTATGCTAATAGTTTCTTCTCTCGGACTTCTCGTTTGTGGTACTCTCTTCCAACTTTTTGTTTTCCAATCAACTTTGATCTTCAAAAATTTAAATACAATGTCTATCGTCTTCATTCATGTTCTTTTAATTTCCTCTCTCTCCTTAATATATTTTTTAATACTCAGTAGCCCCTTGGTACTTAGTGACCTTGCTTGGAAGAACGGTGACTGGAATCCCCATTGTAACTGAATCTAGTAGTCTGGTTCCAGTGGATTAGAAACACATGCATTACATAACACGAACAATGATACACTGGGAAATTTACAAATAAATTAATTTTGACAATGTAAACAAGTAGCATTTGAAACTAGTGGTTGTCTTTGAAAATAATAAGTCAAAATTGTTTCATTAATTATGTTTTTTTAAAGAAGAAAGATCGGAATTGGTTATTGTTAAAAATGAATCAGAAGCTTAGGTGAATACAGGTTGCATTCTGACAGATTTTTTGAGAGTTCAGAACGGCATGAAACAGCAAGATATCATTGGTTTTACTTTATTACCAATCTGTTTTTCAAAGATGATAATTGATGCTTTGTATCGCTGTATAGCTGATACGAAAATTCGACTAGCACGACACATCAACTTTTTCAATGTTATGTGATTCAATTAAATAAAATCATTTTATGCATTAATCCAGGATCACCTGCATACTGATGTCTTTGATCTCGTCTCAGGAAGATATGTAATCGTTGATGAACAGATCTATGCAGTTTGAAAACGGTGTGGTTTGACAATCAGTTTAAACAATCTGTGCTGTATCTATGACAGTTTAACTGTGGCTACCATAGTATAACTGGCCATTCGTATTCGATGATACGCGTCTACTAGGGTGGTTAGCCAATCCCTATTGCAGACGCTTACTTGGGCGCATTTGCGTTTATTCAACACCCACAGAGTCCAACTGTGGTTTATACCACAGCTATGCTGAGCAGACCGAAGTTACAGCTTCTGGGAAAGGGCGGGATATCTAGCGTGATCAACAATTTGAACAAAGCTAGCAGGCTCAATCCCTCGGCCACGATGACTTTTAACTTCGTGCTAGCACAGCTATCGACGGGAGCAAGGGTTCCGTCTACCCAGTTTTAGTCACAAGTCTTGGGTCAACCCGTTGTATGGTTTTCAGGCATGTTCTAAAGGTGCCGCACACTGGGCACGGCCCCTCCAGTCCGATGACATCTGGAAGTCGCCTTCCTGACAAATCGACCATAGCGAGATTCGAGCTTGTGATTCATAGTCAGAGTGCGAACAGGTAGACGGACAATATTTAACGACGCTTGATCTCTAAGGATTATGAACAGAAGAATAAAGGACACTGAGCGAAGGTGTTATTTTTTTAGAGACATCACACACCACTCTTCTCTCTTCAAGGTAGCAACTGTTTTAGGGCTTAATTTGGAAAACTAATAAGGTTATAGCAGAAATTATATCGGTCTATATTTATGAGTGAGGTATTATGTACACTATTTACATTATTCGGACTATTGTCCTCAGCTTTGTTGCCATATTTATTACAACGTTTCGGCCCTTCAGTGTCTGTCTATACTTCTGAGATGAGCTATTATGTACACTATTTACATTTTTCAGACTATTGTCCTCATCTTTGTCGCCATATTTATTACAACGTTTCGGCCTTTCAGTATCTGTCTATATTTCTGAGATGAGGTATTATGTAAACTATTTACATTATTCGGACTATTGTCCTCATTTTTGACGACATATTTATTACAACGTTTCGGCCCTTCAGTATCTGTCTATATGTCTGAGATGAGGACAATAGTCTGAATAATGTAAATAATGCAGAAATTATATATATCAACAAGACATCAAAAATACGGTCGTTCGCAACTGATGCAAAATAAAATCGGTAGCAAGTAGTGGATTCTAAACAAATGCATGACATAACACGAGTGATGAGATACTGGGAAATTTACAAATGAATTGATTTTGACTATGTAAACAAGTAGTATTTGAAACTGGAGGTTGTCTTTGAAAATAATAAGTCAAAATTAATTCATTAAGTAATTATGTTTTTTTAAAGAAGAAAAAACGGAATTGCTTCTTGTAAAAACTGAATCAGAAGCTAGGGTGAATACCGGATGTATTCTGAGATATTTTTTGAGAGTTGAGAGCGGCTTGAAACAGCGAGATATCTTAATCTTTTCTGGAGGAGATCTTGAATTAATACATGAAAGGATTTTATTTTAATTGAATGGCTTAACATTGAAGAAGTTGGTATGTCGTTCTAATCGAATTTTCACATCAGCTATACATCGATACAAAACATCAATTATCACCTTTGAAAGACAGATTGAAAACAAAGCAAGACCAATGGTATCTTGCTGTTTCATGTCGTTCTCAACTCTCAAAACATCTGTCAGAATGCAACAAGTAGCTAGGATAAAAAAAAAACGATGAATTCCTACAAGCGTCCAGTTCCAATTCATCATTCCTGTCTAAATCGTCCAGCGTAGATGGCATTCCATGAGGTTTCGTAACTGACGCTTATCAAAGGGTTTAAATCACTGTCACCACATAGGTTACTTCATCCAACCTTAGACTTAGGAAACTTGGACTACACCGGATTATCTGGTCACACGGGTCTCTTATCTTTTCTAGAAAAAGATCAAGTTGCTATAAGAATAAGAACACCTCAGGCTATAGATTCAAGGTGTTGCGCAAGATGAAGTAACTCTTTCATGGTGTAGTGTATACTCTGTTAGAACAATTACTGAAACAATTGTGACATAAAAGAAAAGTGATCTTGTAGATTATCTGACCACGTTATGCTCACCCTTTTCCCGGTCTAAGTTTGTTCAAGACACATGAAAACAAGCTACCATCGAGCGTACCTTATAGGAAACTTGTTCGAGGATCTTCCACTTACTTCAGTTGACCCGTTTTTGTCGCATTCAGTCCTCGTTGAATATGTGTGTGATATGTTGTAGACTTGCCTCTATTTACGTGAAGCCACACACAACAAGCACATCTCAGGTATAGACGGTCCTGGAACATCTATTAATAGTATCAGCCGTGCAACAACCCCAGAAATCGAATAGATTTCACACTACGTGGCATGACCGCGATTATCCAGGAGAAGATATGAATTCTATGCTATTTAGGATAGTATTAGGCACTGACGTTAGCACCAAGTAGCGACAGGTTTTTTCACGATTGAACGATTGAACGCAAGCGTCAAGCATTTTATCACGCACGCACACGCATATATATATATATATATATATATATATATATATATATATATATATATATATATATTATAGTAATTCGTCGAGCTTAGAATCCCCAACAGAATGCAGAAAGCACTGGACGGCCGTTTCATCCTATCTGGGACTCATCAGCAGTGCGAATCCACTAATAAACTAGACCTGATATAGCGCCGCTACTCACTCAGTTCGAGTCTAGTCTATGTCTTCTTCGTCACCGAGTCCCGTGGTACAGTTGGTATCACGTTCGCGTTGTATCGAAGCGATCCGGGTTCGGTTCTCGGTAGTGGATTCGCACTGCTGATGAGTCCCAGATAGGACGAGACGGCCGTCCAGTGCTTTCTGTTGAGGATTCTAAGCTCGACGAATTACTATAAAATTAGCCTAAATCCCCAAATCAATTACTTATATATATATATATATATATATATATATATATATATATATATATATATAGCGGGTGTCACAGTAAAATTGTTTAAATCGTGTAAAAGCAAAATTATCCATTTATTTATTATATTAAGTTCTAAAATGTATTTATTATATTAAGCTCTAAAACGTTGTACCTTAGAAATGATTAAAGATATCTTACTGGAATTCTCCCAGGCTTTTGGACTCTGAGCAATAAGAATATATAATTACTCGCCAAGCT
This sequence comes from Acanthosepion esculentum, assembly GCA_964036315.1. NCBI lineage: Eukaryota > Metazoa > Mollusca > Cephalopoda > Sepiida > Sepiidae > Acanthosepion > Acanthosepion esculentum. The sequence continues at coordinate 147,856,686 of OZ038477.1, read as the reverse complement.
TAACAGAAGTATCCTGATAAAATCGATCATAAACGAAAATGACATGTTCATCATTAATTAATCATGGCTAAGGGTCGGGAGCTCATGAAGTATTACAATAAAGTTCAGGGGAGGACCTATGGGTTTGTAAACAGTGACTATTACGGCAAATAATGCAAGACTCTTCGCTAAATCGAATCGAGTTCTCTCAGTCACAGTTAGTTTATTTAAAAATGAATACGCTTCAGTTCACCTTCATCCCTGCAGTGTGCCAACGGCTTAGTGGTAGAATCCCCGACTGAGGCCAATTCAGTCGGGTTCGATCCTAGCTAGATGCAACCGGACGTCTAGCTATACTGATGAGCTGTGATACAGTGAAACAGTCTGTCTGTGGATGACAATATATATATATATATATATATATATATATATATATATATGTATGTATGTATCATTGATCTCTTTAGCTCATTCTTCATAGTCTGACCTCCTGATCCAATTTTCCTCTCTACTGTTCCTTCTTTTTAAAACTTATTCACCATTTTATTAATGCTTCTTGAATTGATTTTCAAGATGGAAGCCAGAGTATGAGTGTTGATACTATTACTGAAGGCTTGGAATACCTTTTTCATCTCACTACCGCTCAGTTGTGAAGACATGGTGAGGCTGACGCAAAACGATTTTGACCAGTTCTATTTCTAGACGGATAATTCAAAGAGTTTTTCATTGATGGCGTCATGATGGGTAAATATCTTATTTGAAAAGCGGGAAAAAAGAAACTCAATTAATTTAGTGATTTTTTAGATATTAAACATTTTGTAGGACGGACAATTATGCTGCTGCACGATTTGGACAATTTTGCTGTTACACACGGTATGCAAGGTGTTCGGTCTGATTCTGGCATTTTTAAGGGGAAACACAGTGAATATCTACGCCAAAAATCAATTCATTGGAAAAAATTGTAAAGTGGCATCCAGATTATAATAATCAAAAGACAATTCATTCAAAGAAGCTACCCTCAGCATCTACTACGTCCTCGACCCGACCCCGGAATCTGCCATATGAGGCCTTCCCAATATCCATAGGGAGAGCCTCAAACGCCGCCTTCATCCTGTCGATCAGCTGTGTTGGTGTCTTCCTCAACAGCGACCCACTCATAATAATCCTGTCGATGTGAGGGGGAATGACACCACGCTCACTGGAGATTAACACCCAACCCTTCACAGTTTGGGGAAACTGGGTCGTCATTACACGATGATCGTCATATGGATTGTACGCAAGTCATCTGCTGTTCTGGGTGTTGTGTGGCTGGTCCTGACGGAAATTCTTTTCATCAGAGAAGAACCAGGTTGGGCATGATGCAACAGGATATTTCACCTTGTTCGGGAGTTTATTTTCCCTTGTCAGACGGTTTTCTTGAGCCTTTTTCGAAAGAAATTAACCCTTACATCTCTTGCATGGCTGCCCACCATCAAGGCCATGTTACTGGTTGAAATTGCAACACCTATTTCCCGCGCCAAAGCTCTTATTGCTTTGCCTGGGTCTGGTGAATTCTGGTGTATGGAGGTAATGAGAACGTCTGCTGTGTTCTTTCCTACAAGCCACGGCCTCGTTGTATCCATTGCAGCTCTCCATTACACCTCGTATAGTTTTCACGTTGAACAGCTGCCATGATTGCAGCAGTTTGATGCTCGGTACGAATCATCATGATGCAGATTACTCTTTTCCGATATTCAGGTGGCTTCCCCTCGTCCATATTAGTTTCCACACGTCTAAAACTCTAGTGATTAGGTGTCACAGTGTTGTTCACTGTTTACAGATATTCCAAAACAATCGGAAAAAATAAAAACATCAGTACTGCATTGCAGCTCTTCAGTGAGACTAGACATACGAATGCCTCAAGGCCGGATTGAAACCCAAACGATTCAATATCAGTCAGAGTCTCTTCCACTGAGCTATCTTCACTCAGATTTATGAATCAGACAAATCTAGCGTATTGTTTTTACAAATGTAAACAAATGCCCACCAACCGGAGTGGTCCATTCATTTTGCATTTACGCAGGTGGTTGTTTTAGAATTAGATGAGCAGTACTTGGAAAGTCCTCAATGTCAGTGGTAGCGCTAACATATTCAGTCGTATGGCTATGAGTTTGTGATATGAGTTATATATATATATATATATATATATATATATATATATATATATATATATATATATATATCTTAATGTGCTTTTTCTTTATTATAATATATATATATTACGGTTCTTTCGCTTTATTACAATATATATATATATATATTTATATATATATATATATATATATATATATACGTTTGAAGAAATATACTCTTAAGGTGTGCTATATGTATGGCATAAAGTGCTCAATAACATAGATAGAGCGTGTGTAAATATAAAATTGAACATAGAAGCCAACACTTAGAGGCGACAGGCTGTTTCATGCTAGACACAATCGTCAGGCCTGACGATAGCGTCTAGCATGAAACAGCCTGTCGCCTCTAAGTATATGTATGTATATATATATATATATATAAATATAAAAGTGGACATGGACGTCAGAACTTAGAGGCGAGAGTCTGCTTCATGCTAGTGCAGTCGCCTGACGATTGCACTAGCATGAAACAGACTGTCGCCTCTAAGTGCTGACTTCCATGTCCACTTTTATATTTACTCACGCTCTATCTCTGATATTGAGCACTTTATCCCATAAATACAGCACACTTTAAGACTATATTTCTTCATATATATATATATATATATATATATATATATATATATATATATATATATATATATATATACTTACCATCTACTCTGATTTTCCTACCTTCTGTGGCTAAGTAATCCCTGCTGCAAACACTTGCTCAGGCACGTTTGTGTTTATTTGGTATACAGTCTATTTGTGGCTTATGCTATAATTGAGCTGATCTTAGTTACATTTTTTGTGAAAGAGGGAAGAATTCGCCATGATCAACTCAAATACGTGTATCCGTTTATAGTAATAAGAAATATCTATCTATCTATCTATCTATCTATCTATCTATCTATCTATCTATCTATCTATCTATATATATACATATATATATGTGTTTGCCTGTACTGATAAATATATGTTTACGTATAGTTTCTCATTTCTTCCATAGATTTATCGATCAAGTTTGTTTCCAACTCTGTCAGGCTATTTTCTGTCGTTCTCGCTGTCTTTTGTCATTCCTGTTGCGTAACATCGTAATATTCCTAACGCGTGATCAGCGGAAGTCTTTAATCTGTTTAGCGTTTAAAAGGAAGGCAAATTGAAAACGATATCCCCGAGGCAAGCAAGAAGCCATCGCTATACAAAAACGATTTACTTCAAAAATGAAGTTAGATAACCAGATAAGCTTGTATTTACGCAAAAAGAAACTAATTTACCTTTCCGGAACATTTGATAAATTGGTGCTTGGGAGACAGGAAAGAAATGTGAATTGGATTGGCCCATAGATTTGGAGAGAATTGTTTAGGTAGAAACATATATAGTGAGATAAGACATAGACAGTTAGATACATACAGGCTGATATCATATATATATATATATATATATATATATATATATATCCTATTACTATAAACGGGTGCACGGATTTGAATTGATCATGGCGGATTCTTCGCTCTCACACAAAAAGATCTACCCAGTTATAGCATAAGCCACAAATAGACAATGTGTGAACTAAATAAACACAAATGTGCCTGACCAAGTGTCTGCAGCAGGGGTTGCTTAGCCACAGAAGATAGGAAAATTAGAGTAGCTGTCAAGTATATATATATATATATATATATATATATATATATATATATATATACTTTATATATATATATATATATAAAGTATATATACATATATATATATATATATAAAGTATATATATATATATAAAGTATATATATATATATATATATATGTATGTATGTATGTATGTGTGTGTATGTGTACATGTGTGTAAAAATATAAAGAAAATAGGAAAGAACACGTTAGGTTAATAATCCTAAGTTCTTTTGTATTTTTGTTTTTATTTTTAAAAAACAGTGCTCGATGCAAAAGGTAGACCCTCTTGTTTTTGAAACATGAGACCTCTTATGTAGCGAAGGAATCATATTTTTAAATAAATAATTATATATATATATATATGTGTGTGTGTTTTTTCAAAGAATATTCGCGCGTAAGTGAAAGCAATGAACTCGACTGCAATTCGAACACGGCTTTCCAGTTTTACATTTCGAGCTGCTATCCGCTACACAACTCACTTTCGGTAATGCATTTAACCATTTTCTAGGCAAACAGTTAAAATATTCAATCCTTTAAAATGGCTAAATGTATAGCCGAAAGCGCTTGGGTAAAAAGAACATTCGGACAGTTTTTATATAATTTATCATCCGAAAAGAAAAAGAATTATTAGATCGCATGAGAAATTGTATAAAAAACTAAATAAAAGCACCTCGTCTGTCGTTTTCAATGAAATGTGCTTGAAAGTAGGATTGCTACTATATATATATATATATATATATATATATATATATATATATATATATATATATATATATATTAAATAAAAACAGACCACTTTAAGGTTCCATATATATGGAACCTTAAAGTGGTCTGTTTAAATTTAAATTATTAGCTCTGATTTACATTGAGCTCTCTGGATTTTATCCTACTCGGGTCTACCCATACGAATTACCTAGTTTTTCGTAAACCTACTAACTATATATATATACATATATATATATATATATATATATATATATATATATATATATATATATATATATATATATATATTGCGTATATTTTGGCAGGATTTTCTCATTAACATATGTCTCTTGAATAATTTAGACAAGTTTTGTGTATTCATTTTCATTCTTGTGTGTTAATATAAATGGATCACACACACACACACACGCACACACACTTATATATATACATAGGCTGATATCAATAAGGGACTCTCACACACCTTCATTCTTATATTAATTTCACCCCAAGCAAGGCGACAAAGCCTCTAAGACACTGAGTGTGAAAGAATCTGTTACAAAAAAAGAGGGCAATAAAAGAACAGGAATTAAGGTGAGAGATGATGATGATTGACATTGCATTTCAATTTTTAAATCATTGTAAACGACCATTTAAGCGTTTTTCAAAATGCTGATTATAATGCGTTCTCCCCCACAAACTGTAACTAAGATCCGTTGAGCAGAATTGCAGTATAAACCAGAGATATACTTTCCGGGTGTTGAACAAGGAATACACCCTGGAACCACCGATAACTATGACTTCTGGATTCGTGCTTGGACAACTAGTGACGCCTACCGGACATTAACTTCAACCCAATTTCACTCACAAGGTTTGGTTTCCAAGAATAATCCAAAGGTGCCGAACACATTGATCGCCTCCCCAGACGGTTAACATCAAGAAGTCACATTTCTAATAAATCGACAATGATTTGAGAGCGAACATTCTAACGCCACTCGCTAAAATTCACTTTTCCTAATCTATATAGTTAATGAATTTGGTGTTTGTGAGAAATATCTCGACTGAAGGCAAGGTAGACTTCAAATAAAAAGAGTTTTTTTTTAACATTAATAGATTGACTGAAGGTGCGACGGTAAAAGCGATGTTTATGAATAAATGATGCTTCATTTTTGTTCACAATAACCAGAAAAAAGGCTTCATAAATTTGATAGACAACATAAATATTTAATAGTTTTATTTCATTTGAAGAGAATCGTTGCAGTTTTTTATCGTATTTATTATTCATTATGATAAGGCTATGATTGAAAAATGCAGATACTTCTTCGAACTTTAGCTATATATTTATCTATGTACCTAGAGTTGGCACATACATATATATATGGGTCACCTAGTAAGATTCTATTCATTACAATGATGTGGTAAAGTTTAAAAGGAAACATTTTATGTTTAACTAAAGTTTTCTTTGAAAGACTCATGTTTTTCAAAATGCTGAGATGTACATTGTTATAATCAAGTGAACTGAATTGACGTTATCTGTGGCTGCATTTCATTTCTGAAAAGCAGACAATTGTCGAGGTCCGACATTGTGCATATATTTAATTAGTTCTTAGATAATAACCAGAGCGTTTATTAACAAATCAGATGTATCTCCATTTTTTAAAACATCCTCCCGATGCGAATCTTAAACAGTAAAAATAATGCAAGAAAGCAGACGAATAAAAGAAGACAACAATAGAAAAAAGAAAGAGAACGTGAAGAAAATATTATTCAAATGCGTAGAAAAACGAAAAGACAGAAGATAAAACGGGATTTGAAAGGAATGAATTTAAAGAAATAATTTCTATAGGAAAAAATAAGAAAGCAAAATAAAAATAAAAATCAACGTCCTTTTATAAAAACGAAAATCTCAAACCAATTTCTTTTCTTTAGTTTTCAATGATTCATCGTGAATACGTTGTTTGTGTCATCAGAGAATTAGAATACAAGAATAGACAGAATTTAAATATGAATGAGAATGGGAATATGAGAAAAATCGCCTATCATGAGAAATGGTTGCTATAAAAATATAAATTGTGATATTATTGTAATTATTGGCCAATTAATCCTGGACTTTGAGACGGATTGTTCAAGCGAATAGGAAAACAGGAAAAATGACCAGAAATTAATAGAAAACATTAAATTAAGAATAGAAATGCAAACAGTAATCTAAAAAAATAAATCGAAATTTAATTTGCTTTTAATTTGCGTTTGATTTTTGTTTTTGTTCTAGACACAGAGAAAACGAAATGTAAAAGAATAAATAAAAACGAATGTGTATAAAAGCACATATAAAACTAGGAATGTGAAGCGGACGAACACGATTAAGAAAATAGATTTCTAAACCGTAACGAAGATGACAATAAACCAGATTTAATTTGAATAAGTTTCTTGATCCTTGTGATTTTATCACACCTCATCACTCTCTTTACAAGCAAAAGAAGAGGAATGGTTATGATATCTCTTAATTTCCTTCAGAAGATCACCGAACGAAACATCTTAGAAGAAGAGGCACATGTCATAGTGGATCAAAGAAAAGGACATTCTTTTGGAATGAGTTTGAACGTGATAAATAAGTAATGGCTAAATACAGGATTCATTTCCAAGACTTTCGGTACGTAACCGAATGTAACAAACATTTAACAAAAGCCAGACAGTACAGATTCTGTAACTTGAAATAGAAAAAAAAAGACTAGAAATAACTAATGCGTATTAAGAATAAGGCCTCGTATCAGATATACAGATAAAATGAAAAATGAAGAACTCTTTTAAAATATTCAAACAGGGATAGATAATAAACCAAAACATATCAAATGTATCAAAAAACGATTCTTTTATTGATTTTGTTTCAACTACTTGAAAAACGTCTTGGTAAAGATTTATTAAAGGAAATCTTACCAGATTATATTAAAAGATCTTTGAAGGAGATTTTATTTGATCTATGTCGAATATATTTACTGGTAACTTTCAAATTATTTCCTGAAAAGAAAAGTGACAAAATTAAGTACCTAAAGAAAAGTAATTGCACTCAGATAATAAATACATTACTTAACGTTTTTCTTTTGTAAGACAAAGCGACGTAAGAGATTTGATGCTCCGGTTCTGCATTGAACATTCCTCTTTGGAAAAAGCTCAAAGACGGAATGAACTGAGCGATTCCAAACATTATTCAGGTCAAAACCTGAAAAGTAAGAAAGATAAAAACGAAAAACCCTATTGCTCTGTATTATTTTTCAAACCTATTTTCTTGTGAGTGAAGCATTTCTGATCAAATATTTGTTGATGGCTTGAATGGCTTTTTTAAAAAAAAAAAATATCTTCCCAGTTTATTCATTGAAAACGTTCACTTAGCAAGATATTACGCAAAGGACAAAAACGATAAATTAGAAAATATTTTTTTTCATTTTTTGTATATAATTCTAGATCTCCCCAAGGATTATTTTTTTTTATTCCGTTTTGAAAGAAAATATTTGGTCTGTCTCAACTGAGATCTAGTATAACAATAGAGCTTTTTAAATTTGAGCCAAAAAATGTGATTTGTTTGGGTATTGGTCACTCACTCCCTGCCATCACCTCAACCGAGGGAACACAGGACATTTTTTAATGTCTATAATTAACAATGTTGTGTCTGGAGAATTATTGTACAAAACCCATATTAAAAAAAGTGAATTGATTTTATTTTCTGGTTTTGTCGACAGTAAAAAAAGGTCTTTGACATAAGAATAGATCTCATAAAGGAAAAGTTGTTTCTAGCGTCAGTGTATTTATTTCATTTTAAGTGTCCTTCGTTTAATCCAAAAATCAAATTTTTATGAAAAGACATATTTTAATGTTTCTTTTATAACATCGTCTGTTTATTGCATTGCTATATGATGCAAGTATACTTCTACAAACACACTATCACGACACCCCACACACATATATATATATATACAGAGGGAGCTGAAAAAGCGAAAAGGAATGCAAAAGGTAGAAATGAAAAAATGCAAATACTGAAAAATAAGGAAGAAATATCTGTAAAATAAAGAAAGAATAATACAAAATTAAAAAAATAGTGAGAAAACTGAAAGCTAAAAACTTGTATAAAAAGAAAGAAATTCATTGAAGCAAAGAGAGAAAAACTAAACAAGAAAGAAAGCAAAAAGACAAAACAAAAGCAAAACAAAACAAACCAAAAAAACACTGATAAAATATTCAAAGCTGAGAAAACAACAAAAAAACATACAAACAAAAAAACAAACAGTATATTAGAGAAAAAGCAAGTTAGGATCGAAGAATATTATCGATGAATAAAAGGAAGTGATTTTGGAATTGGAAATAAAAGAACGGAGAAGATAATGTCAGACATCAAGGAACAATGGCGCTAAATGCGAACAAAATAAACATCTCCCCTCTTTTTCGGATTTGCTTGGTCTGTTGTCTTCTCTTTTATTATCTTACTCTCAGAGGATTGCCAAGCAAGCAGGGATTAGATGGAAGCTTTTCAGATATGTCTTTCACTTTGTCTTTCATTTCGTATCAGATGTTTATTCTCTATCAAGCAAAGATTAGCAAGAATTTAGGCCAGCTCAATAAAATATGGATTCCATGTCTCAAATCAAATAGCAATCCCCGGATGTGGTCTAGAATTGACTACACCGAGAAGAATATATCGAGTTGAAAATTAATTTCTTTGAAGTATTGGATTTATTTGGTTAAGATTACAGTGTAAATTAAGTGCTATTATTTTAACTTTCTTGTCGCGAATCAAGGCTTCATGTGAGTGAGAATGTTTAGCTGGTTAAGGAACACAGCGATTTTTTTTTTAAATAAAAAGTTGCAAATAAGGAATGTAAGAAAAGGATAGCGCAAAGACTGCTATAAAATGAAGTCGCTTCAAGTTTCAAAACCCTTGTCGCTTTAAGTCTTTTGTTCATCTATCAGGAATCACACTGATCTATAGGGATTAAAACATTACACAGCAGACTGACAGTCTCTTAATATTTAGCTCACACGATTTACATTAATCGGACTATGGTCATCTTCTCTGTCGCCATATTTATTACAAAGTTTCGGCTTTCAGTATCTGTCTATAGTTCTGAGATGAGGTATTATGTACATTATTTACATCGTTCGGACTATTGTCCTCATCTTTGTCGCCATATTTATTACAACGTTTCGGCCTTTAAGTATTTGTCTATATTTCTGAGATGAGCTAGTATGTACACTATTTACATTATTCGGACTATTGTCCTCATCTTTGTCGCCATATTTATTACAACGTTTCGGCCGTTCAGTATCTGTCTATATTTCTGAGATGAGGTATTATGTACACTATTTACATTATTCCGACTATTGTCCTCATCTTTGTCGCCATATTTATTACAACGTTTTGGCCGTTCAGTATCTGTCTATATTTCTGAGATGAGGTATTATGTACACTATTTACATTATTCCGACTATTTTCCTCATCTTTGTCGCCATATTTATTACAACGTTTTGGCCCTTCAGTATCTGTCTATATTTCTGAGATGAGGTATTATGTACACTATTTACATTATTCGGACTATTGTCCTCATCTTTGTCGCCATATTTATTACAACGTCTCGGCCTTTAAGTATCTGTCTATATTTCTGAGATATGGTATTATGTACAAAATTTATATTATTCGGACTATTGTCCTCATCTTTGTCGCCATATTTATTACAACGTTTCGGCCGTTCATTATATGTCTATATTTCTGAGATGAGGTATTATGTACACTATTTACATTATTCGGACTATTGTCCTCATCTTTGTCGCCATATTTATTACAACATTTTGGCCGTTCAGTATCTGTCTATATTTCTGAGATGAGGTATTATGTACACTATTTTCATTATTCGGACTATTGTCCTCATCTTTGTCGCCATATTTATTACAACGTTTCGGCCCTTCAGTATCTGTCTATATTTCTGAGATGAGGTATTATGTACACTATTTACGTTATTCGGACTATTGTCCTCATCTTTGTCGCCGTATTTATTACAACGTTTCGGCCCTTCAGTATCTGTCTATATTTCTGAGATGAGATATTATGTACACTATTTACATTATTCGGACTATTGTCCTCATCTTTGTCGCCGTATTTATTACAACATTTTGGCCGTTCAGTATCTGTCTATATTTCTGAGATGAGGTATTATGTACACTATTTACATTATTCGGACTATTGTCATAATACCTCATCTCAGAAATATAGACAGATATCTAGCTTAGTTTCTAAAAGTCATATTAAATCATTCCCATGTACTTTCCTATTTCTATCCTTCCCTACTATACGAACCAGATAGTTAAAATAACATCTGCTTGATTTTAATCCCCCGCCTATATGTATGTCCCACACTTTGAATAGTCGATATTGCTGTCTAACAGTCAATAATCCATTCTCCTTGTTTTGGCCAATTACCTCCCAAAACAACGATATCTGTTGATCCTACTAGTAGTCATATGCTTGTCTCAAAACTTAAGTAATTCAAGTGAAAGTTCATGCCACACATTAGAACCGGCGATACCGAAAATGGCTCAGGAACCGGATCTAATCCTCGGGACCATAATCCTCCTCGGAGGTGATGAATAACTGTGTCAATTCTATCCCTAATACATGTGAAACAGTCACGATTGGTCGGTGCGCTCTCGTCGTCTTCATGCCGTCACGAGCGTGGGCACCATTGTCGACCGTTACGGGTCGCGGCGCATTAAACTGAGACCGATGCGCGTCATACAGTCCTCTCGGCGTAATCGCAATCTGCGTGCGGCAGCGAGGCCAAACGCCGGCGCGCTCCATCTTGGTTACTCTAGATAATTCACTGGTCGATCCATTGGCTTCTACACCTGGCAACGGGTCGTTCGAGGGTCCGCCCTATCAACTGTCAAGGATGTGAAACGGCTACAACATCCAAGGAAGGAAGTAGGCGCGTAAATTACCCACTCCCGGCACGAGGAGGTAGTGACCCCAGATAGATTGCATAGGCATAGAGAGAGAAGAGCAGAAGTGTGAAATAATTATTTCATCTTTTATGTGTCGTATGTGTTCGGACTGACACAAATTCAGTCGGGTTTCGATCCTAGCTAGAGGCAACCGGACGTCTAGCCACACTGATGAGCTGTGAAACAGCGAAACAGTCTGTCTGTGGATGATATATATATATATATATATATATATATATATATATATATATATATATATATATGTAGAGACAGAGAGATAGTCAGCAAACTTTCTTTTAAACATATATTGTTAAATATGAGAAAGAAAGTTTAATTTTATAACTTAGTTTCTCCAGCGTTGTTACATTTTTCCGTTTGGTGGGAGTAAGGCAGTACAAAAATTGTCCGTATTATCCATTCCGCCCTCTTTAGCCATTTACAAGTGGGTTTAGGGATGTTGCTAATTTCTCTTCATGTATAAAATGTGTTTTTGTATGGTTCTGACTACTACTAGGAGCGTTTATCCCGATCTTCGTGTGTTGAGCGCAATAGAATTCACGTGCGCGTCTTTATATTGCTTGTAGAAAACTTTCAACAAACCATTTCCACTGCTGAAGAAGGTGGGGTTCATAGTAGGAGCGAGATGTTTTATATACAGGGTCTCTCTCACAGCGAGATGCCTCCAGTAATTTGTATAGAATGTTTGTGTTTTCAACCAGAAATGTTGATATTTATATATATTAACTGAAAAGGAACCAGTGGAGGGATATAGTCGTCTACCTCCTAAAAGAACATGACATTTTAAAAATATAAACTATATAATATAATTATAAGAGTATATTGTTTAAAATTGTTTGTATTATTGTGTAATATACTATGTACCTTGAACGTTCTCGACTTGGGTGTTCATAGTTCTCCAAACCTTTCTATCCTTTTTAGCTCTGAATAAGTTTTGTCTTTTTTTATTTTCCCTTCCATATTCTAACATCCATTTATACAAGCTCGCTGTTTCTTTCTTGCCCCTCTTTGTGTCAAGATTTTTCTTTCGTTGCTTATACCATCTGTCCATTGTATTCTCAGCATCCTTCTGTAGAACCATGTTTCTGTTGTTTCAATCATCTGATTCATCTGTGAGAATATTGTCCAGCATTCACTGCCATTTAAATAGATTGACAATAAGCAGATGTTGAGCCCTCTTTTCTGATTTTTAATACACTTTCCTTTTCCTAACTACCTTGTTGTTTTCAAAATCAGAGAGAGATCATTTGTTCTTACATTTATCCAGTTTAAAGGACAATTCACGGATTCCATATCGTTGTTTAAACGGTCCTGTAGTTGATCTACTACAAATCTTTTCACTCTGCTCGTTTTTTTATTACTGTGGCCTCATATATAATATTTTCTACTAGGTATTTCCAATCCAATGAGCAACGGCACATTTTAATTAATTGCTGTCTTTATTAATTGCTCTGCTTTATCTAAGAATTGAACACATTCTATTATTATTCTTTTGTTTTTGTTTTAGAGTGTAAAAATATTGTATATATCGTAGCATTCTTTAATTATTGGGGTATTAACTTTACTTTCTTCACATAAATTCTTCAGAATTTTTTAAAATTTCTCTCACCGGAAGCCATTTTCATCTAAGTTATCTTTCAATAATCATTTCAGTTTTGGTTCTGTCTTGGAACGAAGCGAATAATAGTCTGAATTTGACAAATTTGGAGATCAACCCGCCTGTAGAACAAGTCTCCATCCCAATAAAGAATTGACATTGAATGCCATAAAACGCAGAAAAGAAGCCCCCGCCCCAGTAATGATTCAGTCTAAGCTATGCTGAAGGTTGTCTTGACCCTCACCGCAATATTCAAAAATAGCCATTTGGCTAAAGATGACCTTTCCCACATCGCTCAGAAATTTTAAGTTCTGACCGATGTCCGTCTCGATTGGTGCTTACGAAACCCATTTTTCTGACACACGGATTTTTTCCCAAAGCCTGGTTAACGACCATCTGTATTTGACATGAAATAAGAATCTGTCTATATTTCTGAGATGACACATGGTACAGTGGATAAAGGCGTTGGTTAGATCCAGTGACAGACCCAAAGAGTGTGAGTTCAATACCCGGTTCAGGCAGTGGAGAACTTTCAGAAGGAAAATTACCAGGAGATAACTGATAACTGACATCCATCAAACATGGCTCGTGGAACTAGAACAGTCTACCCCAGTGATCGAAATAAAGGGTCCGGTTCGAAATTCCAACCACCTGAAGAAGGCCGGAGCGTACAACGGCCGAAACGTTGTGACAAATATGGCGACAAAGATGAGGACAATAGTCCGACTAATGTAAATGAAATAAGAAGCTGAATAAACTTTAGACATTTCCAAAATTTCCCAAAGAGCATGCAAAAGATGGCGCTGAGATATTCCGAAGAGTCGTATATATATATATATATATATATATATATATATATATATATATGTGTGTGTGTGTGTGTTGACTTAGATAAATCAAATAACTAGATATTAGCAACTGTATATACGTGCATTAGCGTGTATACACAGGAAAGCGAATAAATATTTACTTAATTTAATGTAAGGTGTAAGCAAACAGTGCTCAATGTGCTTAGATAAAACTAAGAAGTATATATTTATAAATATAAATATATAAATATACTTGCGTTTGAAGTGCAACTTAAGTTTCGGTGTTCTACCAACTCATCAGGCACGAAAAGTAATAATCGAACGTATATATATATATATATATATATATATATATATATAATTATTTAAAAAAAAATGATTCCTTCGCTACATAAGAGTTCTCATATTTCAAAAATGAGAGCCGAAACCCTCAATATAATTATTAAAATTAAATTGAATTGTATAAGAATTAACTGTTAGACCACCTGAACAAAATGGCCGCCCCAGCCGTTTCCATAGTAATTAAGTTTGGTTATTCCTAAATTTTCGCTTGAGGATTAAACAGGGCTTGATACCTTAATTTAATTTATTTTTTCGGCTCTCGTTTTTGAAACATGAGAACTCTTATGTAGCGAAGGAATATAATGTTTTAAAAATAATTATAATTTAAGCTTTTCTTCTGTATGTAGCACTGTTTTTTTAAAAATAAAAATAAAAACAAAAATGCTAAAGAACTCCGGATTATTTACCTAACGTGTTCTTTCTTATTTTCTACATACCCCCCATATATATATATATATATATATATATATATATATATATATATATATATATATATATATATATATATATAATACGAGATTATAATAATTTTTTTTTACATATCTACACAAACGTTTTATGTTTCAATAATTGGATTGTACTTCCTCAGGCGATGGTTGGTAACTGGTGATAAAAATGATTTTTTAGGGAAACTTAAAAACAAAACGTTACCTCTTTGCCGAAACTTGCAGTATGGGGCATAAGGTCAGAATTAAAAAATAAACTAGTGGGTATGTCTCGATTAACCAATTGAAAGTCAGATCTACGCTACATAGAAAAATAAGGTAAGGCGGTGGAGATGGGTGAGTTATTTTTTATGTCACAATAAGCCGGCGTTTCTCTCTCTGTCTCTCTCTCTCTATATATATATATATGTATATATATATAATGTTAAAAGCATTAAATAATAACGTTCCTTTAATTGACTACTGAAAGTTTTTTGTCTAATTTCTTTTTGTTCAGTTGGTTTTGTGCTGTTAATTAATATATCCCTTTAGTGTTTTTCAGTTGCTCTGAATAGACATCATTATCCACGTAGAGGTTTTAACCTTTTTCTACCGCTGCTAACGTGGTCGTATTAAGAATGATTAAAGACAATTATGCAAATGAATAAAGACATTCTAAATTTTTTTTAATCGGATTATTGTGTTATCCCTTCATTTTCGAGCAATCGAGACTTTAATTAATAATCACATGACAAATGCAAAGAAAGATGTACCAAAGTATCGTTTACTCATAAAAAATTTGTCGCACCTACGCCATATTTTTCAGATCGTTTCCAGTTTCGTTTATCATGTCTCTTCAGGACACAGACAACCCTGACCCTCCAGAGACTCCGTTTCTGTATTTTCTGTGAATTGTCATTCATTCTCGCCAAAGATGGTGGAGTGGTTTCCGCTGCCTTCTCCTCTGTTTGGAATTTAGAGTTTTCTTCTATTAAACTGATTGTCATGGAAGTCTACGGATTCTAGTATACCCCACTATTTTACTGGTAGCTGGGGGAGGAGAGACAGATTCAGGCAATTCGCAAGAGCATTTTTGCGAAAGTGAAAACGACTCGCCGATTTTATTTCCCGCCGATATCCGTCACATTACCCGCACACTACGCGTTAGATGCAATTTATACAAGAAGAAAATGCAAAAGCCAAGAGAAGTCAACTGATATGCAATTCTTTGGGTTCTTTTCATGGAATTGGCAGGAGCTGTTAGGAATCATTAACAGGATTGCCATTTTGCACATTTCTCTGCAAACTCTAGCCACAAATGTCACCTACAATTTTTGCATAGCTCCCCATCACAAATCCATAGACATTACCAATTTATCTGAACATTTAGAGAGCATTTTTTATATGCTTGAGTTTTGAATCTACTGTTTGAAGCTGGTATATATATATATATCTATATATATATATATATATATATATATATATATATATATATATATATATATATATATATAAAACTGAACATAGAAGTCAACACTTAGAGGCGACAGTCTGTTTCATGCTAGATGCAATCGTCAAGCTACGAGTGCTGTTATTTTTCTCGGCTATTTATATATACGGGTCAGTGGTGCAGTGGTAGTCTATTTTGGCGGTTATTTTACCAGAAGTCGTTTATTCGTTTATTTATTTATTTGGGTTAAATTATTTTGCTTGTTTTTATTTATTTTAATTTTAATTTTTAATTTTTATTTTTTATTTCTTATCTTATATATTTATTTATTTTTATTTTGATCGGTGTTTTTTTTTAACGTAGTGAAAATTTGTTTATATAGCTTATTTAATAGTTTTGTTTTTGTTTGGGAAGATAATTAAAGCTATTTGTTCAATTTTGGGGTTGATTGTTGTGGTTTGTTCTAACTATTATTTTGGTGGGAACAGTTTTCAATTTGTTTATTACTTCATGTATTTATTTGGATTGATTATCTTTATATGTGTTTTTTCTAACGGCTAGTTTATCGGTATCGGTTGTTAGTTTATTTATATATTAGGATGTATTTGGATCAAATTATTAACTGTTATATAACGATCAAAAATGAATAAAAAAAATAATATACTACGTTATTTAAAAATCGAAAACCAAAAAGAGAAAATATACAGTATAACAAATAAATAATAACAATTAAAATAAACTGTCGCCTCTAAGTGCTGACTTCTATGTTCACTTTTATATTTACACACGCTCTATCTCTGATATTGAGCACTTTATCCCATAAATATAGCACGTCTTAAGACTAATATATATATATATATATATATATATATATATATATATATATATATATATATATATATATATATATATATATATATACACATAGTACAGGTAATACACCCAAATACAGGTAATAGATCAAATATTAACACTGATCCACATAGAGCTCAATGTGTTTATTACAACAGAGCATATATATTTTTACACCAAAAACCCAAATTAACTCATATGGGTATATTCTATTTCAAGCTGGTCCGACACCAGACGTTTTCAGCTCTTAAGTGTCTGTCTGGAATTTGGGTTTTCAATTTATTTTCGATATCAGTCCTCCTCAGACGCCTTGTTTTTAATAAGGGGCTCGTGTTGTTGACTGGGGGTGGCGTATGGTATCCCATTACGAGGAAGTGATCTGAGTTTGCAGACCATCGTTTAATTTATCGTTAGAGTCGTTCGTTGTCTGTAAATAAATTTCGGTACCTACTATGGTATTCTATCTTATGCAAACAAGTGTGTTTTACTGGGATTTACAGTAAATAATATTTAGAGCATAAAAAGGTTTAACGTTATTAATTAGTGATGGGGAATTAAAACATAAAACAATTTACGCCCTCCCCCAGTCGCCAAGAACCTTATCAAAAAGAAAGCGTCTCCGAGGGGAGGACTGATATCGAAAATAAATTCCAGACAGACACTTAAAGGCTGATAACAGCTGGTGTCGGACCAGCTTGAAATAGACTATATCCATGTGAGGAAATTTTGGTGTTTGCTGTAATATATATATATATAAACGTATTATATGCAAATTATATATATATATATATATATATATATATATATATATATATATATATATATATATATATATATTAGTTTACGAAAGACTAGGTAATCTGTATGGGTAGACCCAATGAGGATAAAATCCAGAGACCTCATTGTAAATCAGAGCTAATAATTTAAATAAAAACAGATTACTTTAAGGTTCCATATAATAAATTATTTCACCACAGCCCTTCCAAAGGACAGTGGATCATCAGATTTATTTCCAAATGTTGAAATGAAAAAATGAAAATAAATTTACACATTTATGACGGGCAATAATAAGGAAATTAACGAAGTGGGAGCAGTGTATATATATATATAATTTAAAGACATTTATGATATGTTTAACGTTCTTTTTATAGATACAAGTACTTAAGCAAATGCTCTGTTTTATAATAAACAGTATTAAATAACATTTACCTGCTTGAATGTCCGAGAAATTTTCATAGAAAATTTCCGTTCTCCAATTCAACTATATATATATATATATATATATATATATATATATATATATATATGTAAGGAAGAGGTTATAATAGTTCCAACAAGAGACAAAGTGTGTATAGTAAAAAATGAGAAAAAAGCATTATATTAAAAAAAATCAACATTACAACAAAAAACGTTTGAGGTTTCTCTCTTATTTTTAATATATATATATATATATATATATATATATATATATATATATATATATATATATATATATATATGCTAAAGAACTGTGCATTCTAAATCTGTTTGTTCTTTCTCTTCATTTGTGTATATATATATATATATATATATATATATATATATATATATATATATATGGAATGCTATAGGCGGAAGATATGAAAAGTTACAGTTAAGATTGCATAGTAATTTGGAGTCCGTTTCGCACGCTTCCCGGTTTTATTTAACAGGAGTTGAGATTTATCTTTTGTTTCCCGTTTAAAATTGGATTTTCTCTTATTTCTTAAGTCTTCTGAATCTCTTTCACACCCAGTAGCTCTCTTTTGCCTCTTACTGGCAATATCGACTTGTCGGTGGGGGGGGGATTTATTAAAAAAATATTGTGCGTTCAATCTCTCGGTTCGGTAATACAAAAACACACCGATTGGACACAGCATTAGCAAATATTTAGCATTACGAAAAATAAAAACGCCAAAAACGAAATATATCTATAACCCGCGTAAACAGATAGCTGAAGAAGCCCGGAGAGCAAAATGGCTGAAATCTTCTAATATTAAGAACAAAGACGAAGACTGTAAATCTTAGCTTCATAGAAATACAAACAGAAATAAAATTTTATTCTGGATGCTGTGCACCCTGAAGCAAAACCCCACAAATTTAGTGGATACATGATTTCTAAAATTAATTTTCTGATTGTCTATGTACCGTGTCTCTTCGCCACGTGGTTGATAATGACTCAATTTTCTATATTTTGTAACTCTGATTCAAGTTTTTCTTTTCGCCGAGCCTCTCAGTAGAAGCGTTTATTCCGAGCTTCGCATTGGCTGTAATTCAAGTGAATGTGTCTTTATTGTTTAAAAAAAAAACTTTCAACACGCCATTACCACTGTTGAATAAGACGAGGTTGATAGTGGTAGCGAAATGTTTTATATACAGGAACTCTCTCACAGCGTGATGTCTCCGGTAACTGATTTATATAGAATCATTGTTTTCGACCAGAATTTTCCTTAAGGGATCTTTTAAGTCGTAGCGGTGACTAGTTGTTTTTTTATGGCGCTTTGATCTGATAAGTGACATGTGAGGCGTCTACTCAATGAGGTGGTAGTGTATATAACAATTAAGAAAACTTAAAAGGGCTAATAATGTGAGAATCGATGTATATAAAAGAAAGTCTAATTTAGTTTTGCCTTTTCGTGTCTGCGTTGACTTTCTAATTGTCCTCTAATTTTGTACTCACTCTGACATGCATTAAACCGACCTTACTGAACTCGTCATAGCTGTTACTTCATCTCATTGCTTGACCTGCATTTGTCCCGTGATAGGACTATTCATTGAATGTCAGTTACCGCAGTTCTGAGTAACTGCATTAATAAAACTCTCATTGGCCATTGACTGGGCTCCGATCTAACCGAACCAAAGCAGAGATAAAAAAAAACTCTCAACGGGCGAATTCCAGCTACGAATCGCTTAGGCAGAACATCATAAAAGCTAATAGATGTCCCTTTTGTCTATTTTATCAGCAAATAAATGTTTCCTCTCCACTGACAATCCTATTTGCTTTTTACACTACGAATCGATGTTTTAAACAGGTACACATTAGACACAGATTGTTCTGGAATCGAGCAGCGTGACTGACAACATCGACTTCCATTTTGAAATACAGAGTCACGCTCTTATATAAGAAGTTCAGACGTATCTGATGTAAGAATTACGTATACATAGTTTTGTTAATATTAATCAATAAAATTTAGTTCTAGCATATTACCGATAAACTCCTTAATATTTGTTGGGGGAGGAATGTAACTTAAAATAGAGGGAAAACCAAAAATTATTTGGGATTAAATAAAGAAATTGGAACTTTTTCAGAAGTACTTATCAGTTGTCATTTTTTAATGTTGTGTCGCTCCAGGTCGTAGGTAAACATGACTCACCGTACATTATTTTCATATATTATCCGTGAATTGCTGTGTTTTTCTTATAACCTACGGAAGGTTACTGAAATAGAATAATCAAACGATGGTTGGTAATGAACGATAAAACTTAGGACACGAACAACGCATATAAGATTCGCCAGCGGCGCGTTGAAGAAGTAGTCAACTGCTAGAAGTGAGTAAATTCCACAATGAATCTGTAACTGCAGGATATCTACCAACCTCCCCACGCAGTCAGATATGGCACAAGGCCGAAATTAATGTGGGGTATCCGAGCCTGTAGGCTCGGCTTAAAATTCCCCGTAGACCCCGTATAAAACGGGGTCGGGTAGCTGTTTCCCGAGGACGAGAATCTGCCCTTGAATTTTACCTCCTCTGGGGATCCTCTCTACCGAGAGGCAGATAGTTTGACCAGCACTACCGGTGACGAATCTCTAACTTCAGAGCAACATACAGTATTTAGACTAGCTGTCACCAAAATCTAGTTTTAGTATAGGAGATAAGAAAAGTGAACAGAGAATAATCACTGCTCGAGGTAATCTCGACCAACACCGCAAACTGTTAAAAAATCAAAAGATTTAACTTAAAAAATCGAGTCATGTTTTTATCTCGTAGGATCAAAATCTTCTTATGAATGTTATTAATAATACCAAATCCATACTCTTTTCTTTCTTTCTTTCTTTTTTCTTACTTTCTTTTTCTCTTTCTTTCTTTCTTTCTTTCTTTCTTTGTTCTTTCTTTTTTTTATTCTTTCTTTCTTTTTTTATTCTTTCTTTCTTTCTTTCTTTCTTACTTTTTTCTTTCTTTCTTTCTTTTTTTCATTCTTTCTTTTTTACTTTTTTCTTACTTTCTTTTTCTCTTTTTCTCTTTCTTTCTTTTTTACTTTTTTCTTTCTTTCTTTCTTTTTCTCTTTCTTACTTACTTTTTCTTTCTTTCTTTTTTCTTTCTCTTTCTTTCTTTCTTTCTTTCTTTCTTTTTTCTTTCTTTTTTTCATTCTTTCTTTCTTTCTTTCTTTTCAACGAAATTTTTCCTGTTTCTTAATAATTTACTTAGCTTTTGGAAGTCATCTTTCACTATTCCCTGCGCCTTCAGATTACAGTGTTGCACTTTCCCAGTTGTTTAAATTGTAGTACTTGTTTGATTTTGGATTCTCTAGGTTGTAATGTTGGTCTGTTCCTTTTACTAACGACCATGCATTCCATCTTCCTGCAATTGATGTTTAGTTCTGTTTCTTACTTTCCTTCTTTATCTTCCGTATAAGTTCTTGTAGTTTTCTTTCAGTGTTTTCTATCAACACTGCGTCATTTGCCTATTTTATGTTGTTCAGAGTAGAGACACTAATAATGAGTTCTGCTGGGACTTCTTATTTCACTCGTAATCGCCTCACTGCATTGGTTGAATAAGTCCAGTAAGAAGACATATCCTCACCTTTCTCCCTTTTCTTTTTATTGTATATTTACTGAATTCATTTTCTATCCGTAAGTTCCGGGTTATTTTAATATCCTTCCAAATATATAAAGTTTATCAACGGTTCTTTCATTGTATTTCTTCTTCTTCTTCTTCTTCTTCTTCTTCTTCTTCTTCTTCTTCTTCTTCTTCTTCTTCTTCTTCTTCTTCTTCTTCTTCTTCTTCTTCTTCTTTCTTTCTTTCTTCTTCTTCTTCTTCTTCTTCTTCTTCTTCTTCTTCTTCTTCTTCTTCTTCTTCTTCTTCTTCTTCTTCAGTTCCAACCCCCTTTTAGTTATTCCTCATTCAGTAACCCTTCCTAGGTGACAATAGTTCACAAAGCTCAAAGAAAGATGGTCCTCGCTAAGACCTAGGTGATTCATTCGCTCCAAGCCATTTTTGACGAATAGTCCAGTAGATGAAAGCCATGGCCTAGTGGATAAAAGCGTTGGTTGAATCCAGTAATTTGACTCAAAAGACTTGTGAGTTCAATACCTGGCTACAGAAGAAGTAACAAAAACTTGGAGGGGGAAAAGGGGGATACTGATACTGAGATGGCACGTAGAATTAGAATGATTTACCCAGGAGGTCGAAATAAAGGGTTCGTTTCGAAATGTCAATCACCTGAAGAAGTTCAGCCTGTACAACGGTCGAAACGTCGTGAATATGGCAACACAGATGAGGACAACAATCCGAGCAATGCAAATAGTGTAAAGTTTAAGAGAAACTAAACGGACACTGATCAGAAAGATACAGTTGAAATTTCTAGAGCACATAATGAGGAAAGTGGGCTTGGAAAATGTGATACCCACAGGACAGATTGAAGGCAAGCTGGACAGAGGAAACAATGCATAACCTACATGGTTAGCTTGAATAAATGGATCGCGGAACAAGATCCAGGAGATAACAAAAAAGACAAACTTTATTAAGATCTACAAAGTACAGGAAATAGTGGAGAACCATGATCACCAACGTCCTGAAAGGACACGGCATATAGAATATATTTAAATATATTTGGCTGTTCTTGGAAATCTTTTAAGTTAATCGATTCATCGAAAGAAACTGACGCGTTTTTGTTATTATTGTCTACACGTTTTTAAGTTTTGTAATATTCGTAACGTTTGTGAGATTCCGTACAAAGGAACATGGTAAAAGTCTATTTTCTTTAACTTACAGTCTTGTACATCTAAAATACACAGTCTTGAAGTGTAAATTGTATCCCTGGAGAAATTAGGTTGGAATAGTGTCGAAGATATTGACGAATGACATTTTGTTTTCCCGACTGGAATCGAGTTTATCAGTTGTTTCAAACTAAACGGACACACGGTGTCAATTTATTCAAAAATAGATTTATCCAAAAATAAATCCAATTTATTCAAAAATAGATTTATCCAAAAATAAATCCAATTTATTCAAAAATAGATTTATCCAAAAGTAAATCCAATTTATTCAAAAATAGATTTATCCAAAAATAGATTTATTCAACCAGAGAAGCCACCGTACTTAATATTTAATATCCCCCTCTCTCTCATATATATATATATATATATATATATATATATATATATATATATATATATATATATATATATATATATATATATATATATATATATATATATATATATATATATATATATATATATATATATATATATATATATATATATATATATATATATATATAAAAAAAAAATGAAATGGACAAAGTCCAACAATTATTTAAAGGAATTTTTATGTTTAACATTCTTTTTATAGATACAAGTATTTAAGTAAATACTATGTTTATAATAAACTGTATTAAACAACATTTACCGGTTTGAATGTCCGAGAAATTTTCATAGAAAATATTCGTCGTCCGACAGGATTCGAACCTGAATCCTATATGGAACCGTCATATAGCCTGACGTGCCTTTCAACTGATTCGGCCACAGAGGAATGTCCGGTTGGCAAGGTCGAATTCGATGTTATTTAATACTGTTTATTATAAAACAGATCATTTACTTAAATACTTGTATCTATAAAAAGAATGTTAAACATAAAAATGTCTTTATATATAAATGTCTTTTTATATATATATATATATATATATATATATATATATATATATATACGCGAGTATATTAAAAGTTACTGGTTTGTCCGTCAAGGTAAAGCGGAGGTATTAATATTCAGTTTATTCCGCGTCTTTGAGCCGCAAAGAGAGAAATACTTTTAGAAAACAAATCACATAAAAAGCAATAGATAAGGAAAAGAATTTCTAAAAGACTGCGTATAAAAATGATACTTATGGAATGAAACTGTCTTTGTGCCAAGAGAGAATGAAGATAAAATAAATGTCCTGTGAACTTTGAGTTTCAGCAAATTAAAACAATTTTTTTACGACGACAGCCTTGGTTGAAAAGGTGGGTGCGCACGAGGCTGTGTGTGGAAATATTTATCGAACATAAACAGTGTAAGACAGTGGGAAACCAAATACTGCGAATCGTATTTGATAATGAAATTTTACAACTTACAGCCGCGGGTTTCAAAAGGAATCTGCTGGCCGAACAGTAGGAGTAACAGAGTAGGAAATTGATTCTCCTATGATGTATTCGCTTTTCTCTACTGCCCTTAAGGGAAAGTTTATTTTTTCTTAAGTAATCTCCTATCTTCAGGCTTGAACTGTTTAATTAATTCCGAACCTTTTGGCTAAAGTATTTGACATTTTTCTATGTTTATTATCCGTTATGCTACTGGAATAATTGATGTGTAAGTTCAGAAAAGAAAATACTTGTACCCATGTAAATATACTTTATCAGTTTTGTTCAACGGAACACACACTCATACACACACATATATATATGATAAAATATATAGTTTTAAGGTATGCTATATTTATGGGTTAAGGTTCTCAATATCGGTGATAGACCATATATTAATATAGAAGTGGATATTGAAGTCAAAAACCAGAGATGGCAGTCTGTTCCATGCTAAACGCAATCATCAGGTCATGGCTTGACGGATTGCATGTAGGATGAAACAGACTGTCACCTCTGGGGGTTGACTTCAATGCCCACTTGATATATATATATATATATATATATATATATATATATATATATATGATAAAATATATTTTTAAATAAGCAATTTTATAATATTTATGTTATGTAGATTTGCATTGAGCACTGTTTTTGTAAAAATGAAAATATTAATAAGTACGCCAGATTATATATCTTACTGTTCTTTCTCTTTATTATATATATATATATATATATATATATATATATATATATATATATATATATATAGTAGAGTAATACATTTCAGATGCATCAAGGAAGGTCTTCATTGCCGATTTCAGGTTTTGCATCATATCGGCTCAAACAGCAACCCCGACCTGATTCCAAAAGATTGAGACCGCCTCCTTGATAGCGTTGTGCTACGCACCTTGACATTGCTAGGATTCCAACCGTTCTTATTGACATACGTCAGTCAACATCAGCCAATGAAATAAGACTCTCCCCACTCCTATATAGTCTTGTCTTTTGCTTACTCCGGTTTTGATTCGCGCTATTTTACCTGGAATTTATAACGACGTAAGCTGGACTTGTTCTTGCAAAGTTCAATCCAATGCTTTAGATTTAAATTAATTACTAATTCGATAACTCAAGCTTAACACTTACATTACTTTCCCCCAAGAATTACATTAACAACTCTTATATATATATGTATGTAAACGATTATTTTTGAGACATGAGTCCGGCATGGGGACCGTTGTATTAGTGCTCAATACACAATTAATAAAAACGAACTTGCATTTTTTTAAATATTAAATAATTAAAAATTAAAAATCACTGACACATCTGCTACCATGGTTTCCCTCATTAACCTCTCGTCATGTGTAGATGCTACTATCTACCACCTGACGAGACCTTAATGGTGTATTTATCATACGCAGAAATAACTTTAACAAAAACTTGATCTGAAGAATGCCACATTTTTTAAAAGAGAAAGTAACTTAAACGCAAAATTCTTAACAGGGTCACTATCGACTTTTACCAAAATATAAATCTGCGCTCCAATTTTTTTTAACTTGAAAAGTAATGGTTAAATTCAAAGCCTTCTATTATTTAATATATATTTTTTAAAATCATACATAAATTAATCTCAAAATAAATAATATAAATAATAATTACGTTATAAAAAACTGAATAACATTTACAGATTTTTGGTCATTAGATATTAAATCACATCATTTAGCAGCGGTCATAATTTACATTCACTTTCACTTTCTCTTTCACTTTCATTTTCAGTTAGCCTGAAATATATTTATGAGTGTTCTTAATTTTAAAAAAGTTTTGAAAACTAACGACAATTTTAAATTCTGTTTATATGTAATCGTTGCAAAATAAAATCCTTACATTTGCCTGTATAAAGCCCATCAGAGGGCGAGACGCGTCGGCTAAGATAAGATTTAATTTTGACATTGTTCATATATATATATATGACATTGTTCATATATATATATATATATATATATATATATATATATATATATATATATATATAATTGCATAACACATTTTAGATGTATCACGGTAGTCTTCAGTGACACAAATATATATAAAATAATAAATATACTACAGAAAATACATAATATAATATTAATAATACATAAATTAATCTCAAGCTAAAATGATATAAATAATAATTATAAAATTAGAATTGAAAATAAATTTACTAACAACAATAACAACATTAACTCTCTTTTGATTATTAATTATTAAATTGCATCACTTAGCTTCCTCCATAATTTACCTTGGTTTTCACTAAGCCTGCAGTATATTTATGAGCGTTCTTAAACTGAAAAATTCTGAAAAACTAATGACATTTTTATTTCTGTTTAGAAATATTTCTTGCAAAACAAAGTCCTTACATTTCCCTTGATACGAGTCCACCAAAGTCCGAAACACGTCGGCTAAGGTCGTTATTCGTGCATATATATACATATTTGTCATCCACAGACAGACTGTTTCGCAGCTCATCAGTGTGGCTAGACGTCCGGTTGCCTCTAGCTAGGATCGAAACCCGACTGAATTTGCGTCAGTCCGAACTTCTCCCACTAAGCCATAAGCTTACGGTACGGGATAAGAGTGGATTTTAGCGTGTTTATTTTTTAGATTCGGATAAACACACAGTGACTGAGAGTGACTAAATTCTGTCGAAGAGTCGTGCAGTATTAGCTTAAATAGTCACTGTTTACAAATTCACACCTCAAACCAGATATATATATATATATATATACATATATATATATATGTATATATATATGTATATATATATATATATATATATATATATATATATATATATATCTGGTTTGAGGTGTGAATTTGTAAATATGTATATGTATATATATATATATACATGTATATATATATATATGTATATATATATATAACTATATATATATATATATATATATATATATATGTATGTTGCTGTGCTAGCACAAAGTTTTAAGTCGAGGCCTTGAGCCTGCTGGCCTTGTTTCAACGTAGTTGCAGTATAAAATACCGGTGGGCTCTGTACGTGTTGATAAAACACAAATTCGCCTGAGCAAGTGTCTTTAATAGGGATTGGCTAGGAGCCCTAATAGACAGGTATCCTCGAATACGAGTGGCAATATATATATATATATATATATATATATATATATATATATATATGTGTGTGTGTGTGTGTGTGTGTGTGTGTAGTTAATGGCTGACCACTCGTATTCGAGTATACTCGTCTAGATGATCCCTATTGCAGAGTCTTGCTCAGCCGTATTTTGTGTTTGTTCAACACAATTGTGGTTTATACTGCAACTATGCTGACTAGACCTTAGATATAGTTTCTGGGAGAACGTGTTATCTAGCGTGATCAACAATCTGACCAAGTCTATCACGGACAAACCCTCGGTCACGATGACTTGGGACTTCGTTCAAGTACAGCCATTGACGGCCCCCAAGTGTTCCGTCTACCCAATTTCACTCAATGGTTTTCAGGTACTTTCCAAAGGTTCCGCAAGCAAAAGTGACTCAAGACCGATAACATCAAAAGGTCACGTGTGTGACAAATCGACCATAGTTAGATTCGGACGCGGGTCTTATGGTCAGGAAGCGAATATTCTAATATATACATATATGTGTTTTTTGCAAGTTTGTCCAGCAAAGAAAACTCTTGTTCGTACACAAGAAAAATTAAATAAAAAACTTAACCGTAGTACCTTGTCTGTCGTTTTTAATGAAACTTGCATAAAAGAAGGATTGCTGCCTAACTATACAACTATATATGTGTTTGTATATATATATATATATATATATGAAGAAATATAGTCTTAAAGTGTGCTATATTTATGGGATAAAGTGCTCAATATCAGAGATAGAGCGTGTGTAAATATAAAAGTGAACATAGAAGTCAACACTTAGAGGCGACAGTCTTTCATGCTAGATGCAATCGGTGG
The DNA here is from genome assembly GCA_964036315.1 of Acanthosepion esculentum. Taxonomy (NCBI): domain Eukaryota; kingdom Metazoa; phylum Mollusca; class Cephalopoda; order Sepiida; family Sepiidae; genus Acanthosepion; species Acanthosepion esculentum. The sequence goes on along the minus strand of OZ038477.1, from coordinate 147,828,376 downwards.
CCCGACGATTACATCTAGCATGAAACCGACTGTCGCCTCTAAGTTTTGACTTCTATGTTCACCTTCATATATATATATATATATATATATATATATATGTGTGTGTGTGTGTGTGTGTGTGTGTGTGTGTGTGTCTGTACGTGTATATGCGTTTGTGTGTGTGAGAGTGTACAGGATGCGATGGATAAATTGTCGTCTAAATTACGAAAAAAATGAAAATAACACTGACATCTCATTTTAACAGATATTTTTTACCAAAATTACACAAAAATATCTTGAAATACTAAAGATTAAATTTATTCAATAAAATTCCCATTGGCTTCAAGTATGGCCTCGAGACGACATCGGAATCTCCTGCAACTCTTCTGGACTGCATTCTTGTTTAAGTTGGTGAATGCTGCCATAATTCTTGCCTTCAGTTCATCTTTGCTGTTACAAGGAGTCTTGTTGGTCCCCTCACGTAATAATCAAGGTTATCAAGTGGCGAGATCCATGTGGTGATGTGCTCGCAGAAATTGTCTGGTATCCGTGACTGGGTTCTCCTGCATGTGTGTCATGGTTCATGGTGCTTTTGCCAGACATAGGATCTTCCAGCAGATACCCTCTTTACCCTAGGAAGCACTACCTCCTCAAGGTACTTGATGTACGCCTCCGTGTTGAGTCCGAAGCCCTCACCAACAAATTCGGGAGTTCTTTTCTTATCAGAGCGATCAGAGTGAGATTTCCGAGCTGCCGTGCCATCGTAATCACCATTAGACTCATCCTCTGCACTGACAACCTGAAATTTTCGTAGTGGAGATTCCATACATTACAGCATGCCGTTTCCAAATTTCTGGCAGAGCGAATTGCGCCATTGTGCTCTTTTTCTTGCAGATGGTGTAAAGACACTGCTATACTGTGCAGTCGACTAAATCAAAATCAAACAACAGGCATGTGCGAAATTAAAATTTGCAATAATTTACCCATCGCACCATGTATATATATATATATATATATATATATATATATGTATATATATATATATATATACATATATATATATATATATATATATATATATCTGTGTGTGTGTGTGCGTATAATTTTTCACCCTGCACCTGACAATTGCGTTATACATGAAACTGAGAGTTGTGCTACGATGCGGAAAAAATCTATATTTATTTTTAAAATAATTTATAGCTCTGTTATTATACATGGTGCACTATTTTAATAACACCACCACTCAATGCGTGATATTTTGTTTATATCTCTGAGATGAGTTATTATGATTATTTACAAAAAGGCTGAAGCGTACAACACCCGAAATGTTGTAAATTTAGCAATGAAGATTAGGATAACAGTCCGAATAATGTAAATAATGTGTAATATTTTATATTCGTTTTATATATATATATATATGTGTGTGTGTGTGTGTGTGTATATATATATATATATTTGTGTGTATGTGTGTGTATATATATATATTTGTGTGTGTGTGTGTGTGTGTGCTTGCGCGGAAAGTTTACTTGTTAATGACCTTTTTTTATTTTTCGGAGCATTTTCCTCTTTTCGGCAAAAATTTAATTATAAGTCATTCTATGTCTGACTATTTAACGCTTACATGACTTGGTGAAAAGAGTTTCGTTTTCGCTTCCACACCTCATAACAAGAATACTAAATATATTTTATAAATAAAAATGATACGACGAAACGAACTAACGCATAAAAAAGCGATACTTATAAAACTGACGGCTTTAAAAAAAAAAGAAAGAAAAGAAAAGCAGAATTAAATCCCGCTTGGAAAAGGAAATTTATCTGTAATTTATGAGCCAGTGAGGTAAAGAGAAATCATTAACTGCTCTCCTGACGTACGACTGGAATTTGAAAGAGGCGCATATTAGGAAAATGGTTTCTTAAAAAATCTCTTCCGCCTGCCTTTTTCTTTTCCTTTTAAAGATAGAATCCCTACTCCGTTTCAGTTTTGCTGTTTTTGTTTTTTGTTTTTATTAAACATTAAAACATCACGAACAGGAATATACACACTCCCTCTCTTTCTCTCGCTTTATATATATATATATATATATATATATATATATATATATATATATATATATATATATATATATATATATGCAAGTGAACATAGAAGTTAACACTTAGAGGCGACAGTCTGTTTCATGCTAGATGCACTCGTGGCCTGACGATTGCATCTAACATGAAACAAGAATGTCGCCTCTAAGTGTTGACTTCTATGTTCACTTTTATACTTACACACGCTCTGTCTCTGATATTGAGCACTTTATCCCATAAATATAGCACATCTTAAGACTATATTTCTTGGTTTCGACCTTTCTGTATCATCAGGCAATTTTCTTATCAACTGAACACCTAACACTTTTTTTATTAAAAAAATACACAAAGAAGTTTACATTATTATTTTTTAAAATAAATAAACAAACGCACGAGGATCAAACAAATGACGTTGAATATAATAGAAAGGAAGAGAGTGTGAAGAAGAAGAAGAGGAAGAGGAAGAAGAAGAAGAAGAAGAAGGAGAAGAAGAATCAAAAGGAAGAAGAAGAAGAATCAAAAGGAAGAAGAAGAAGGAGAAGAAGAATCAAAAGGAAGAAGAAGAAGAAGAAGAATCAAAAGAAAGAAGAAGAAGAAGAAGAAAAAGAAGAAGAAGAAGAAGAAGAAGAGGAAGACGAAGAAGAAGAAGAAGGATAAGAAGAATAAGAATAAGAAGAAGAAAAAGAACAGGAAGAAGAAGAAGAAGAAGAAGAAGAAGAAGAAGAAGAAGAAGAAGAAGAAGAAGAAGAAGAAGAAGAAGAACAGGAAGAAGAAGAAAATGAAGAAGAAGAAGAAGAAGAACAGGAAGAAGAAGAAGAAGAAGAAGAAGAAGAAGAAGAAGAAGAAGAAGAAGAAGAAGAAGAAGTACGGTGAAGAGAAGAAGAAGAGAAAAGCAAGCGTATCATAAATGTATAAAGAAAAAGGAAATCAAGATCAATAATAAAGAAAATATCTATTTATGAAATACGATATTAAGAATTTTCACCAATCAATATCCGAAAAAGGTCTATACTGGAGGCTCCGCGTTTCGTCAAATTGACGCAAATCCATTTTATTCCATAATGGAGAAACCTGGATTAAAAAATCCAAAAAAAGACGTATTTAATGTACCACAAGGTTCGTTTGATGGAGCTGGGATTTCTAAATTAATGGGATTTTATATGAAATCATCAAAATCGTTCATATAATCAACCACGGTCTATATAGGGATGACGGCCTGATGATAGCACCAAACAACGGAAGAACTAATGACACTATTAGAAAAGCACCTTTCAAACTCTTTTAAAGCCTCGGCTCTGAAAGAGAAGTAGATATAAATAAAAAAAGTCTTTAACTATTTGGACGTAGATTTGAATCTTCATATTAGCTGTGTCAAGAAACCAAACGCAAAGTTGAAATATGTAAATATTAGATCCAACCACCCTCTGAATATAAATATGCACATCACCAAAAGAATAGATTCTAGGTTATCCAGAAATTCCTCCAGTAGAATAATCTTTGAAGAAAAAAAGAAAGAATATGAGAAGAACTTAAAGAGAGAGGATCACAAAACCAAAGTAGAATTTAAACCTGAACAAATAAAATATCACACAAAGAACAATTCGAGGAAAGGAAAAATATTATTTGGTTTTATTCCCACTTTTAAGTTAAAGTTAAAATGTAAAATAGGTAAAGTATTTTTCAAGTTGCTTACTAAACACTTTCCAAAAAATTCAGAATTACATAAGATATTCAATAAAAATACAGTCACATTAAGCTACAGTTGCAGAAACAGACAATATACGAGAAATCTCAAAACTAACGTGCAGCAAAACATAACAAGTAATTAATGCAACGTCAGAGATAAGTACAGATGCCCATTAAATGGAGCTTGTCAAACAGAAGCTATAATTTATAAAGCAGAAGTAACAGATAATAATGCTAAAAATAAAACGTATATAGGATGTACAGAAGGTTCTTTTCAGTGTAGATGGTATAACCATAGATCATTGTTTAAGCTTGCAAATCTTAGATGCTCCACCAAACTTGCTAACTATAAGTGGAATTTAAAAGAGAAAGCAACAGGGATCCATTCGTCGCGGAGAAAATTTAAATAAAAGACAAAACTATGCAAGAATCATAACCGCATTTACAACCTATGTCAACATGAGAAATTGGCCCTTATGACATTTCCGGATAAAAAAACCTTTTAAACCAGAAATCCGGAATTTTAAGTCCTTGCTTTCATATCAATTTTTTTTCTTAAGTGAATATGAGGTTGGATAAAAAACGTAATTTAAAACCTCACTGTTATATTTAGAATAAGTTTGCTTTTTTTCATTTCCCACTCACCCTTACATATAAGATACATTTGCATTTATTTTCTTCTTCCTTTTCTTTATACATTTACGATACTCTTGCTTTTCTCACCTTCTCTTCACCCTTCTTCTCTTCTTCTTCTTCTTCACACTCTCTTCCTTTCTATTACACTCAACGTCATGTGTTTGATCATCGCGCGTTTGTTTATTTATTTTTGAAAATAATAATGTAGAGTTCTTTGTGTTTTTTTTTAATCATGTGATCTGTAGATGAAAAAATTGCCTGATGAGACCGTAAGGTCGAAACCAAGGTCGCGTATTCAACTAACCTTCTGATTTTTAAAGTTTAAAGCTCTACATGTTACTTTTATTATATTTTTCACACGTGTATAGAGCCCATTTATAATACTACTGTTTTCTGGTTTGATTCAACTTTGACCATTAATTTATATATATATATATATATATATATATATATATATATATATATATATATATATATATATATATATATATATAAAAATACGCACGCACACGCATCTGTGAAGAAAGAAATGTCGATTTAGAAATGGTACTAATGGAAAAACAACCAAATCTAAAATACACAGATCAAATTATTCACTTTTATTATATTTTTTCACACGTGTATAGAGCCCATTTATAATACTACTGTTTTCTAGCCTGATTCAACTCTGACCATTAATCTTATATATATATATATATATATATATATGTATATATATATATATATATATATATATATATATATATATATATATATATATATATATATATATATATAATAAATACACAAATCAAATTATTCATCGATGAATTCTCCAGAATTCTGTCGAACTCTTTTATTTATCATACTTACATATATATATATATATATATATATATATATATATATATATATATATATATATGTATATATATATATCAAAGACAAGACAAATGCTATATCCTACTTATGATAGTAGATTTCAGTCTGGGTTCTACGACTTTAGTGTTTCACAAAGAATATCAATGGCAGTGTCAGAAAGTTTCAAAATACAGAATTTCTGATTCTCGGTGAACAAGCATGAAATATTCTGAATGCGTATAAAGCCTTTTTTTCTCTCATTTCAATCGAATTTTCCCACGATTTGAGCGCATTTTTCAAATTTTATTTCAAAACATCAAAATTCCTTTAAAATTATTTTTTCTGTTATTTCTTGATATTTTCTGTCAAGGCTGATAATGAGTGTAATATGTTTCCCACTTTCTTTTCTATCAGTTCTGATGACATTCTAGTGACGATACATGTTGAAATGTGGTATTTATTGCCGGTTGACTTTGTGTCTTTGGTGGCCTGCTCAGCGATCTATTGTCAAGTGACCCGGCTGATTAGCAAAGTGCTTTATTGATGAAATGACATTTCTGACCGTTTGCCAACTGCATTCCCACAAAGTGGTAAAAGCCTCGAAAATAAAAACTCACCGATTAATACATTTTCGTTTTAAATATTTCAATCCAGATAGAATATGGGAAAAACATTAAGGAGAGAGAACAATAAAAGAAGAGGAATTAAGAAAACACAAGATAAGGTTTAACACTGTTTTTTAATTTTGAATATTAAATTTGAATGGGAAGCAAGGAACCGGAAGACAGTTCCACGTGGGAGAATTGCGAAAGAAGAAACTATTAGCATAGAACTTATGGTTACATCTAGCCAATTTAACTCTAAAATGATGAGACCTAATCGCCAATCAAGTACTGCGCTTAAATGCATAAGGACTAGGTACCATAGAGTAAAGTTCATCAGAACAATTACCATGGAAGTATTTATAGAAAAAGCACAGGGAAGCTATGTTACGGCGGTGGAAAAGTGACTGAACCCGAGATGCCAGGTTAGCACCAATAACATTACAGGTTCTTTAGATCTTAATAATCTCTAAATACATAGCAGAATACCGTGTTGGACACCTGTATTAATGCAAAAAGATCGAGAAGAGTGGCCGTTCAAGACAACATTCATTTCGTTATTTGATAAGAAAGACTGAATCAGTTTAAAAATTCGCCCAGAAATACCATAACCTTCCAACTTCTGAAGAAGACCAACATACGAAATCCTGTCAAATACCTTTGAAATATCTAAAGAAAAAGCCACAGCTTCACTATTCTTATCTAAAGCTTGGCAACTCTTTCAGAAATAATTGTTAACACATCAGTAGTTCACCTAGACAAGCGTTGCCTGTTTGAAAGGAGGTCCTGCGATGTGAGATGCCTAACCAATTCAGAGCTGGTTAGGTCCTCTAGTATTTTGCCAAAAATGGTAGAAAGCTAATAGGACAATATAGTTGGACGACTCGGACGGTTCACGTGAGTTCTTAAAGACTGGAACTACAGAAGAGAATTTCCAAGAATCAGAAAAGTCAGAAGCAGCAAGGCATTTATTGTAGAGTTTAGAGAGAACAGAGGCCAGTACAGGAGCACCTTTCTTTATGGCAATGAATATGAGAAAAACAGTTCAAATAATATAAATAATGCAGGTAATCATAATACCTCATCTCAGAGATATAGAGGCCGACACATTGCAAATATGGCAATGAATATGAGGAAAACAGTTCAAATAATATAAATAATGCAGGTAATCATAATACCTCATCTCAGAGATATAGAGGCCGACACATTGCAAATATGGCAATGAATATGAGGAAAACAGTTCAAATAATATAAATAATGCAGGTAATCATAATACCTCATCTCAGAGATATAGAGGCCGACGCATTGCAAATATGGCAATGAATATGAGGAAAAGAGTCCAAATAATATAAATAATGCAGGTAATCATAATACCTCATCTCAGAGATATAGAGGCCGACACATTGCAAATATGGCAATGGATATGAGGAGAACAGTCCAAATAATATAAATAATGCAGGTAATCATAATAGCTCATCTCAGAGATATAGAGGCCGACACATTGCAAATATGGCAATGAATATGAGGAGAACAGTCCAAATAATATAAATAATGCAGGTAATCATAATACCTCATCTCAGAGATATAGGCAGATATACTGAACCAATACTCAAAGATATATAACTGGCTATTTGTATTCGAGGATACCCGACTGCTAGGACGGCTAGCCAATTCCTATTTATTCAACACCCACGGAGGTCACCTGTACTTTATACTGCATACATTCCTTTCTAGGAAACTTAGTGTGATCAACAATTTGAAGGATGAGTCGTGATTCGTGCTAGTACAGCTATCGAATTTCAGTCACAAGGTTTTAAATCAGACTGCGAACGTTCTAACTACTCAGCCACGTGCCATTATAGGATAAATGAAACAAATAAAGGTTACGACTCGAAACATTTTTCCTAGAATTTCGAAAATTATGTATTCTTTCATATAAATTTTATGTATTAATATAAATAGATTCGAATTATTCATACCAAGGCATAACTAATTTAACATATGAAGACTTACTAGAACTCAAGCATGTCACTTATAATTTTCTTTGTTTCGGCACAGCCGAGACTAAAGAAAAAGTATCTATACGTCTTCTTTATCTGGTTTCTTAAGAGATTTATAGGTGATCATTTTTCTTTTGTTACAAGTTCGAAAGAAATACCTATCTTTTGCTACTTTATTTATTAGCACATTCTGAGAAAAATATTAAAATTTTTCTTTAGGAATCATTTTCTTTCTTTCTTCTGTTTTTTTTTTGGCGAGATAGGATGTTAATTATTTCCCTGTTTTTTTTTTTGTTTTGTTTCAGAGACAAAAGCAAAAAAAACGAAGAAAAAAAAAGAAAAAAAAAGAAAAATATCTGTGTGTCACGATGGCTGATAAAAATTATACCTTTTGGGTGCCATAACAGAACACAGCTTCAAAATCGAGATCGTTTTTTTTAATGCTATATCCCTTTAGGATGTAATCAATTATGCCTCTCCGAAGATTTCTATTATCTTTACTGCCTGTGACTTGCCATGGCTTTTGGGGAAAGTTAGTGGTTTGAACTGAGAGTAATCCAAGACTGGCACTCATCCAAGGCTAGAGAACACATTCTGCATTGGATCTAACGCCACAAGGACACATGGCCCAGTGGACGAAGGCGTTAGTTAGATCCAGTGACAGAACTCAAAGAGTGTGAGTTCAATACCTGGTTAAGGCGGTGGAGAACTTTGAGAGGGGAATTTACAAGAAATAACTAGCATCCCAGAAATATAGACAGATAATGAAAGGCCGAAATGTTGTAATAAATATGGCGACAATGATGAGGACAATAAACCGAATAATGTAAATAGTGTACATAATACCTCATCTCAGAAATATAGACAGATACACTCTGCTCTGATAATCTATTAAAATATTTATAATAGTTCATATGAGCAATCCTTGTAGGCTGGAATGATTGTTTAATTTCACAAATTATTACGTATTATTTATACCTCAATTTATATTTATTATTACGTATTATTTATTATTTATACCTCAATCAACAATTTTTTTCGTCGACGCACTTATACCAAGGATATAACTACAGAATATCCCTAACTAGCAGCCATACACAGCTGACCGATCAGAAAAAAACCGTTTAATTAGAATGGAGCAAAAACAACATCATGTTTAAATATAACAAAGTCTATCTGCTTCAATTAATTTAAAGTACTTTCATAAAACAAACATTTTGAATTAATGCAGCTACTGATATAACAAAAGTAGTCTGTATTTATTCAATCTAAGTTATCCGAAGACATGAAGGGTTAAAACGGGCAACATGAAGACCCACTTCAGACCACAATTATTTTGGAGTTTTTGAAATTCAATTTGACAATGTGCTACCAGAGATGTAAAAGAGGATACAATTACAAAGCAATTGTTAAGTTTGATGAAATTTGGTTGAAAGATCAACAAAAAATAAGAGAGAAACCAGTAAAAATTGTCATTTTTTTGCTATTTACGCGGATTTTCACTATATGAGTGAACTCAATTATCAAGTTAAATGACTGTTAAACAATCAACTTATTGTTGGCTACAAGTGAGTGAAGTTTGTATTGGATTACTTGAAAATTGAGAGGTTTAATTTAAGATTTGTTTTGAAATCGATTTTTCGTTTATCACAGTTTTTCACTAAACGCAGTCACGCAGAAATAAAATTGAGTTATCGTTGTACAATGCATGTGTCAACTTTGGTCAAAATCGGTTGGATGGATCTAGAGTGGAAAGGTATCACACAGACAGACACACAGATATCCTCTGTTTTATATATAAAGATCACTAAAGAGAATCATTGTAAAGTAGGTAATATTTATAGCAAATGGGCGGAGAACAAAATAGGACACAGGTAAACATTCCAAGAAGGGACATATCACATAATTAACAGTGTTTGGTCCTTAACGGATAAAGTAACAATAATGTTAATTAATATCCTTTGGCGTCGAACGTGTTAACATATTATTTAAAGACATTTTTATGTTTAACATTCTTTTTATAGATACAAATATTTAAGTAAATTCTCTGTTTATAATAAACAGTATTAAATAACATTTACCGGCCTGAATGTTCGAGAAAGTTTCATAGAAAATATTATCCTCCGACAAGATTCGAACTTGTATCCTATACGGAACGGTCATGACTTGCCTTAACCGATTCGGCCACTGAGGATCGTTCGGTTGGTAAGGTCGAATTTACTGCTTATAAACTTCAATCTTCCATGAATCTCTCACGTACATTCATAACTCCTAATGGCGTATCAAATGTAAACAAATGATGTCACACATTATGAAATGGACAAAGTCCGACAATTATTAGAAGACATTTTTATGTTTAACATTCTTTTTATAGATACAAGTATTTAAGTAAATGCTCTACTTATAAAAAATAGTATTAAATAACATTTACCGGCCTGAATGTCCGAGAAAGTTTCATAGAAAATATTCGTCCTCCGACAGGATTCGAACCTGTATCCTATACGGAACCGTCATATAGCCTGACGTGCCTTAACCGTTTCGGCCACTAAGGATCGTTCGGTTGGCAAGGTCGAATTTACTGCTTATAAACTTCAATCTTCCATGAATCTCTCACGTACATTCATAACTGCTCATGGCGTATCAAATGTAAACAAATGACGTCACACATTATGAAATGGACAAAGCCCGAAAATTATTTAAGGACATTTTTATGTTTCACATTCTTTTTATAGATAAATAAAAATGTCTTAAAATAATTGTCGGATTTTGACCATCTCATAATAAACAATATTGGTTTTCTTTTTGCTTCCCTGTAGTATATAATTGGAAGTCCAGGCGACATTAATTATTGGTGGCCACGATCTTAACAGCGTAAGATATGCAGATGACACGGGATTCATAGCAAATATAGAAAAGAAACTACTGGACTCCGACAGAAGTTAGAGAAAGAAATTAATCACCAATTTCAGGAAGACAGAAAACATTTGGTTGTTAGCAAAAGGGAGAGCCCAACATACAAATTACAAATTGGAGATAAGAAAAATCAAACAAGCACAACAATTTAAATATCTGGGAAGTGATTTAACAGAGGAAGGAAAATGTGACACTGAAATCTGTAGGTGCATTGCGATAACGAAAAATGCTTTCCGAAAGCTAAGCAAAGTATTAAGAAACAGAAAGATTTCGTTAGAAAGAAAGAAAAGAGTGCTGAACTGTTACTCAATATCACACCTCCTATTGAATGGTCGACAATCTCCTCAGAGAGGAAGAAAAGACTTAAAGAAACAGAAAGGTGGTTCTACAGAAGGATGATGATAATACTTCGGGATGAACATGTGAGCAACGATGAAGTTTTAGGGAGAATGGAAACAAAAATGCACTTATACAGGAAGGGACAGTTGAAATTACTAGGGAACATAATGAGGGAAGGGGGCTGGGAAAATCTGATACTCACAGGGCAGATGAAAGGCAAGGGGGGCAAAGGAAAACAACGTTCAACCTACTAGCGAGTTTGTGCCAATGAAGACAAAATTTATGAAGCCAGAAAATTCTGCAGCGCCATGATCGCCAACGTCCTGTCGGGACACAGCGCATAGAAGAAGATAGTATATAAATGCATGACAATCACCCCAAGAAATGGTTTAGTTATTATTATGGTATTGGAAGACATGGAGAAGTTAAGAGAAAACCATTCCATTGTCTTTCTCCAAAAGTCATATCTATTCACAGAGAATAAAAGAAAATGAATCCGTATCGAGTTATGGTTACCTACGCCGGAAAGAGATATGCCTCCGCCCTTTAAAATAGTTCATGTTTAGTATGCAACCCAATATTGCATGGTGCAATAAAGATATGGACTCACAGAAAGTTGAACGACTACGACAATAAGCTCCTCTTGAACCTCGTTTTAAAACTGATAATTATTTATGAACGACGTAATATTTAATAAAGTCTTTTTCATGCAACGAAATTACAACGGGAGGCCTATTGTTTAAGATTGAATCAGAAAACCAAGTTCAAATTCTGATAGGCACACTTTGCCTTAATTTAACACTATTGGCCTCGAGAAATGCAAAAATTCATTCCCCCCTAATTATGGTTAAATAGTAATGTAACGAAATCCTTGTCAATTTCATAAAATTTCACTTTCTACTGAAACTGTAATACTTCAATAAATAAATCTAAATTTCCGGCGTGGTGGGGTTGGAAGTATGAAATTAGCTCAGGGCCCAAAAACTTGTGCATTTTATTAACAAAGGTATGGCTGAAGAAGGGCGAGATTCCTAACCATGGAGATACGTGAATAGCTTTAGTTGGCGTTAGTATAGAAAAGTATTTTTACTGGGGCAGTGTAGTAAAAGACAAAAAAATCAATTGATTCAGTCAGAATTTGCAATCGTCGCTTGAAGATATGGAAATACGAACCTGCTTCCCACTGAGAAGCTGTTAAATAAATTGATTACATGATCACAAGAAAAATAAATGAACAAGGAAATAGATCGGAAAAGATACCGATCAAGCCGATTTCATTTACATTTGCGAATTGGCGATATGACAAATAGGAGGTTATCATATTATGAGTTTGTTAATTTCGACCCTGGTTTTAAAGCAGATATGAAAAGAGAACTAGTTAGCCATTTCAATGTAGAAAGGCGTTGGTTTCTTAAAAGACGACGACAACGACCACAGCAAGAATAATAATAACAAGCGGACCGACTAACAGAATGTTGAATAAACAATAAACTTTCTTTACATATGTGTATGTATACAAATAACGAATTGAAGAAGGAGCAATTAAAATCTCTACACATAAAATAGAATGAGATACTTAGGCAGCAAATAGAAAAACCGCGTATATTTTACAGGTATATTTGCAAATAATGTTTAGCTATTAAATCTACCATTTTTTAACATACAATACTCATAGGCTGGGAAAATAAACAACACATAGAGATACTTGGGAGTGTCCGCCATGTGTGTAAAGATTGCCAATGCAAATCAGTCCGTAGTACCCTCCCCCACTCTCAACAGACCCATGTCAGTTTCCTTCACAATGCATACAGGAAACAATAGACCTATATATGTACAAAACTATTACATGCCATATATAGTTCCCACTTTTGAAAGATATTAATTTAATATATATATATATATATATATATATATATATATATATATATATATATATATATATATATATATAGCTTACGAAAAACTAGGTAATCCGAATGGGTAGACCCAAGGAAGATAAAATCCAGAGAGTTCAATGTAAATCAGAGCTAATAATTTAAATAAAAACAGACCACTTCAAGGTTCCATATAATAAATTATTTCACCCCAGCCCTTTTAAAGGACCGCGGATCATCAGATTTTATTTCCAAAGCTTTGGAAGTCAAATCTGATGATCCGCGGTCCTTTAAAAGGGCTGTGGTGAAATAACTTATTATATGGAAACTTAAAGTGGTCTGTTTTTGTTTAATATATATATATATATATATATATATATATATATATATATATATATATATATATATATATATATGTGTGTGTGTGTGTGTGTGTGTTTGTGTGTTTGTATACATGTAAACCGAGAACACATATCTAATGCAATCAAGTGTCTTCAGAATTTCGGAAAACACCTAATTCCTTCATGTACCTGTCAGACAATATTCATAGTAACAGTTCGCCCTCTTCTCCTTCCTCGTCTGTCAGTCCCCATCACTTTAACCCTTAATCTGAGAGTCTGCGAGCTCTAGAGTATACCACATACAATTACCCGTGACTGAACACTGGCTGAGGTAAGAACAATCCCACCGTCTCAACTGTCTGGTCCTGTGGCTTGTTAATAGTCATAGCATATGATAAACGGAGAGGAAACTGGGTTCGCCCCAAAGTGAATGGCAAGTTAGAGTCGCTTAGAGCCAGCTTTATTCTGGGAATGATGACAAGTCTGCCAAATGATGAGTCGCTAATCAAGGAAGCCTCAATTGATTGTTGCTTCATGGCCACCACATCCAGTCTTATATCATTTCAGAGTTCATTCTGGATAGAAATATTACGAAGAAGTATTACTATTGAACCGAATTCTAAGCTCAATTTACGAGTAGGCATTCCTGATGGTGTCAAAGAATTTAGAAATTCAAGTGGGTAGCGCTCAGCCCCAGCAGAACCATCTGTCAAAACTTTATCTGTACTATAATAGGCGCAGCACTCACCTGGAAGTTGTCTTCTTCATTGACCAGGAATCAGTCCGAGTTCTTTGGTGGAAGAATTACTCGTTTTCTCTTCTTCAGATGTATTGTTGAAGATATCCTCCACCAGAAAGCCGTCAACACATGAACTTTGAGGCACTTCTATGTCATCAACAGCAAGATTAGGGCCTTATGCAGCTGTTGATGTTTCATTGCCAAGATGCAAGAGCCATGCTGAAAATTCCATTTGATCTGCTGTTGTCCTGATGATTTGGCTTAATCTGTATTGGATAAAGATCAGCCATAAGAGAGAATTTTTAATACAGATTTTAATAATTACCTCAAGACTTCCTCTTAGAAATATAGGTAGGCCTTGCCTAAAGTCCCCCAAGAGCACAACTTTACCACGAAAAACAGCAGCGATATCTTGCAAGGCTTTATCAATAGCATGAAGATCAAATGAAGGGATCATAGAAGCCTCATCCAAGATGTTCAAATCCAGGTTTCGTAAATAATTTTCATAGTTTGAAGCGTCTGGTACATTACAAACGCTGGCCTCCGTGAGTGGGACAGGCAGTTTGAACAAAATATAGATAGTCTTTCCCCCTTGACAGTAGTGTAGATGCCATGCCTGTCCAAGCACCACTGCACACTTTGCAGTTCTTTCTTCGCAGGTATGAAATTAGGGTATTAAACATATAAGTTTTACCTCCTAATGAATCTACTGAGAAACAGGAATTTTGAGGCACTTCACCTCTCCTCTTCTTATCTACAGACTAAAGCACACCACTAGCAATCGGGGTTTGTTCATCAGTAAGTGTTGCAATGCTTGGGCGATCGAGGACTTCATGATGATCAAGTTGCGGTACTCCAATACGTTCAGACAGCCCAATTGCTAAACAATGCCATTCTCTATCAGAATTGCATCAATTGAGTGCAGTGCCATGTTTTCTGCGTGGTCTACATTAAAAACTTGGTGCAAGAAATCTTCAGTCATGTATTCCTTGTAAGTGGTCCACAGATGAAGATCATTTGCAAGGTTCATATACGTGCACAGGGTAGCAAATGTAACACACAACTGTAAGGGCATTCGACATGCAGCAGCCTCTAGCAATGCATTTTCCAATCTGTCATCGTTTGAGAGAAGACCATCTCAGGTATGCTGCCTTAAATGTTGGCATGATTTCTCCTCCTACAGTGCCCAAATCCTGGAAACTCAAGGCGCCTGAAATATGCAGCAGCAACATTTGTAAATGAAAATTTTCTGTGTCTCTAGGGCTCACTGTATACATTCTCGTGATGATATTCGTATTCCTTTGCCTTGATGTCCATCTTCTGGTGCACATATTAAACACAAATGCAGCGAAATGTCATCGTACATGTGGGTCCTTACGTCATCATCATCATGCTCATTCAATTTAAACCATGCAGTGAGGGGGTGTCACGCTACCTCTATGCCTGGGCAGCTTTCTGGGCATTGCTGTCTTCAACATGTACAGCAAGTCTTTAGATATTGTGAGATGTATCATTTAATTTGAAATCTGACAGTCTCCACATATCAGCAATCAAGATAATTAGTAATTTCATCGTGGGCATGTTTCTGCTGCTAGCTTGTCTCTTCAGCAGAAGCTCTGTCATTACCACCAAAAAAAACAGTATCAATGCCAGTAGTGTAAAGGTAATGCCTGTCCAAGCACCACTGCACTCGTTGTTCCTTCGCAGATATGAAATTATGGTATTAAACATATAAGTTTTACCACAACCTCCTGGTGCATCTACATAGAAACACGAGTTTTGATGCACCTCACCTCTCCTATTCTTATCTACAGATTCAAGCACAGCATTAGCAATCAGTCTCTGTTCATCAGTAAAAGTTGCAATGCCTTCATGAGGTCTTCATGATGGTCTAGATGCGGTACTCCAATAGGTCCAGGCAGCCCAATTGCTAAACAATTAAGGCAATTCTCTGTCAGAATTGCATCAATTGAGTGCAGTGCTACGTTTTCTGTATAGTATGCATTAAAGGCTCGGAGCAAGAAATCACGGATTGAATCCAGTGTGTCATCGTTTGAGAGAAGACCATATCTCAGGCATGCTGTCTTAAATGTTGGCAAGATTTCTCCTTCTGGAAGCTCACGGCGCCTGAAATATGCAGCAGCAACATTCGCAAATGATTTTCTTCTGTCTAGGGCTCACACTATACATTATATTGATGATATTCGTAACCTTTTGCCTTGGTGTCCATCTTCTAGAGCGCTTATTAAACACCTAACACAGGGGAATGTCAGGGTACGAGTGGTTCCTTGCATCATCATCATGCTTATTCAGTTTAAACCACGCAGTGAGGGCAATGTCAGGGTCCCTTTGTGCCTGTGCAGCTGGTTGAGTGTTACCTATGTGACAGGTCCTCAAGATGTACAGCAAGTCTGTAGACATTGTGAGGTGTGTCTTGTAGCTTGAACTCTGTCAGTCTGCACATAGCTTCCGGATGAGAAACATACCAGCAAACAAGATAATTAGTCATTTCATCGTGAGCTTGATTCTGCTCACGATCTGGCACTGCGGTTGTCTCTTACTTCAAAAGAAGCACACTCATGCCACTTATACATGTACTTGAAGATATCTTTAATGCCTTTCACTGCTGAGCAAATTCTTACATTAATGTGAGCGCTGTACATTTTCAGCAGGTAGGCATTTTACGGCACAATATTCCTATTTTCAATTGAATGACGTTCAACTTAAACTGTGACTCTAGTATTGTGTCTTCTGTACTCTGACCAGCCATTTATATTCAGAATTGTTTAATCTCTGTAGTTCTTTGGGAATTTCTTTTGGCATGAGCCATTTTCCATGCAACGAGAAGGAATATCTGTTCCGCAAAGATAATATATCAAGCCTTTTTTACTAAATCATGAAAAAGTGGATCATCATTAACATCTGGAATTTCAGCTGTAACGATCCTGTCATCGATGCCTTATACTCTGTCTGTAAAGTTTCATTCTTACGCGTGCAGCTTTCAGTTTATGTTGCCGTTTTATGATGAATGCCGTTTATAAGCACAAAAGTAGGCACCTTCACTTTTTCGCTATACCTAAGGTTTAAAATGAATTTTTATAAATCGAAAAGTCTTCTTTAAGTTTTCATTTTATCTTTATTTGAAAGCTAAAGGATTAAAGTTACTATTTCCAGTAAACATAATACTCTGGTGTATTTCAAATAGAACTTAAAGTGATCTGAATCGATTTTTTGGTCGCTCATAAAATCGGCCACTTTTTACATATCGACATATTTCTAAACTAAAGTTAATTCTGGGTTTAAAAAATCTTGAAAAATATTGCTAAAATTGTGAACATACGGTGTTGAAAACATCGACAATAACTAAAATGAGAAAATTAATTTCAAATGCGAATGAAATAAAGTCTAAAAAGAATTAAATTAAACATTAGATTTAAAATTAAATTCAAGGTTTCAAAACAATTTTAACAAACAATAAAAAAAGGAAAAGTATATTAAGAATTAAAAAATGTTTTTTAGGAAATAGAAGTTAGATATAAATCTAATTTCAAAGGAAATTGTAAAATGACATGCAAATTAAAAAATAAAATTTCAAATAGAAATTTAATTAAAGTACAAATTATTTTTTTTACTAAAATAAAATAAATACATAAAATAAAAATACTTAATGAAACAAGAGTTCAAAAAAGTAAAACTTACTTTAAAATTTTGAAGGGGTATTTTCAAAGCCTGTTGAGACAGAATGAAAGACAGAAATACAATGAACGAATTCCAGTCCCTAAAAGTCGAGTGGGTTTTCCCAGTAAGGAAATTCAAGATTTCAAAAGAACTCAAAGTAAAAATGATTTTTTCTTAGATTAGGTTCTAATTAGTAAGGGGGAAGACAACCCTTAAAACACGTAACCTTTTAACGATACTGTCATTTAGTGGTCACCTTAAATTTTTTTCTGAGGCCAATTTAATCATTCGAAATTTCATGGACTGTTATGTTTCTTTGAGAATCGCCGGCATCTGTTGACGGTAAGAGTGAGATGGAGTGAGTGAGGGTGTCTCTTTGAAAATGGCCGCCAGCGAGACGCCAAATTCAGATAATTACTGGAGAGTGTAATGGACGAACTGGGGAAGGAACACACAGCATTATAATAAGATGATTAGGCTCTCTTGTTGCATGCACCGGGGCACTTCAGGACGTTGTCGATCATGGCTCTCCACAATTTCCTGTTCTTTGCAGCTCTTAATAACTTTTATCTTTTTGTTACGTCTCCTAAACTCTCTTTTGCCAACAATTTCTTCAAGTTCGCTGGGAAGGCTATGTGTTGCTTTCCTCCGTTCCTTGACTTTAATTTGTCATAGGAGTATCAAGTTTTCCAAACCCTCTTTCCTCATTATGAAACCCTGGAAATTTCAACTGTCTCTTCTTGATGTTAAGTACAAGTCTCATTTGCGCTACCATTTTCTCTAAAACTTCGTCGTTGCTCACATGTTCAGTCCATAGAATTCTCAGTATCCTTCTGTAGAACCATATTTCTGTTGCTTCATGTTTCTTCTTCATTTGAGATGAGATTGTCCAATATTCACTGCAATATGAGGACTGAAATTACGTAACAATTCAGTAGTCTTATTTGTTTTTAATGAATTTTGTTTATCTTTTGGAAGGCATCTTTCGCTATCCGAATGCGACTTCAGATTTCAGCGTCGCACTTTCCACCTTTTTTTAAACTACTTCGCAGTTATTTAAATTTTTGTACTCGATTGATTTTGGTATCTCCAACTTGTAATTTGATTTTGTGCAGTTCCTTTTGCTGAAAACAGCGCATTATGTCTTCTTGCCATTAATGTTTAGTCCTTTCTTCTCGCTTTCCTTCACTACTTTTAATTGAGATCGTGTACTTTCCTTTCTGTGTCTGCTATCAACATTATCATCTGCATATCCTATATTAAGATTGTGGCTGCCAATAATGAGTCATAACCGTAATTCTAATTCATTCAATGATTGCTTCACTGTATATTTTGAATATATCTGGTAAGAAGACTCATCTTTGTCTTACACCCATTCCAATTCTTTTATTTTTATAGAATATTATTTTTTATTTGTATGCAGGTGGTATGTTACATGTACGGATTTTGAAAGTTTGTATTATCCTTCCAAAATTTGTTTAGCGTACCTAATAGTTGCAAATTAATAGATGGAATATCAACTACAAATTAGTATGTATAGTATCAGTAAGTCTGTTTATAAAGCACTACTTTGAAAATTGAAGGTCACAATCCTTTTAGGCGTTCTTCGTGTGCTTGGTACAGTGACCTACAGAACAGAGATAAAGAAGTAGAAGTTCTGCAGAATGGAACCTTCTTAAGAACAGCATGAATAATCCTGAAAGTGATGAACACTTAGAGTCAGCGGAAATGATGGTTCAGGCCGCCGGTTGGGGCTCGATATATGGGCATTAATTGCTAGATATTAAGATCTTATCTGAGAAAATATTGAAAATAATAATATTCCACCTCCTATATATTAATAAATCCACATTCTAACCAATCTCATTGGTTTGCCGTGCTTTTGGGTCTTCTTCGAGAGTTCTCCTAAAGCTGGTAACTTGAACATAATTACCCCTTGGCGGTCAAGGTTAAAACGCAAATCTCTACCAATTTCAACGAATAGGAATAAAATGTCATACTGGATCTTCTTACAAAACGAGCTGATAGGTAAATCCCATACGTCGAACTTTTGCATCCAGTCTGCCCACCAGATTTTCTGTATCTTTCATTACGAATATCTTGAGTACTTTTTGTTTTTCCGTGGAATTTCACATTTAGGATTACTTCTCCTTCAGATTTTATACGCTTCCCTGTAACAGACTTAGACATATTCTGTGTATGCATCATGGTCGGTCTATTAAGCTTTCTCCATGTCTGTAGGTTAATTATCGTTAGATCCGAACCTGTGTCTAGATGTAATTTTATCTTTTTATTTAAAATTTCCAGTTCCACGTATTTTCTTATGTTAATATTGTCTTCGTCATGCATTCTCGTAGCTCTTATCTTACCAGTAAATTTTCTGTTCCTACATTGGGATGCCTTGTGACCCATTTTTCCACACGCTAGACATTTTTTATATTTAAACCGACAATCCTTATTCCAGTGTAATCCTCCACATCGAAAACATGCAGATGGGGGGGGGGGCTTATATTTGCTTAGATTTTTGTCATTATTTGCCCTATACGTTGTACTTTTCCATTATTATAGAATTTTTGTTTTCTTTCCGGGGAGGGTGAAAAACGTAAACTTTTGTTCAACTTACGTATATGTGCTACTCCTGACTCCTCGATATCCTTCGAGTCTTTCTTTATACTCAGGCATTATTGGCAGTCTTCTGATAATTTTTGTAGTGTTAATCCAGGCTCATTTTGAAGTTTTGAAAGCATTCTTTTGTGCATTTCACTATCCTTAGCTGAGACTAAGCCTTGTACAAAAATAAGACACTTGAAATTGTCCGGAGTTAATTCTGTCAACTTGAAGTCGTCGCAATGTTTGTTCACGATGGCGGCGAACGTGGAGTAGTCCTCTTTTTCGTCCTTTACGAGGTTAAGACATTTCCACCATTTCCATTTTAATGAAATATTGACGTCTTTGGACAGAAAAGGTCTGTAAGGCATGTAACTGCTTCGTCAAACGTTAAATCATTTGTCTTTTTTGGCAAGATGTAATCCACAAATTTTGTGTATTCCTCTCTTCCCAATTTTCTGAGTAATAGACGTAGCTTCTTAGCTTCCGTCCAGTTTTGAGAATCGACGTTGAAGATGTATTCATGGCGTCTGAAATAGTCCCCGAAATTTTTATCCTCTTCTAGAGAATATTTGAATGTTTCTATCGTATTCCACACTGCTTCTTGAGAAAAAGTCGCCTCTTTTTCGATATTTTGTTGTTTGTTACCCGCTACCTTTAATATTAGTTCCTGGAGTTGCATTTGTCTTTCTTGATTTTCCTTCTGTGTTTGTAGTAATTGTTTTTGCCACTTCTCTTTCATTCTTTCTTGGAGTTGTAATTGCTGTTCATTTTGGTATTTTACAAGTTCTACTAAATTACTTTTAAAATCCTCCACATAAGTGTCTTACAAAAAACTCGCTTTTCCGTATTTTAATCATCGTAAATCTTTTGTCGCCAAGTTGTTGTGGACACTGGCAAACGGCAATTTTTTTTCGTGTAGGTCCGAAGTCCTCGTCACGCAGTTGTTGTGTTCGACGAGAGAGAAATTGTTTTTCTTTCTTTTCGTGTAAGTTCGAATTCCTCGTCGCCAAGTTATTGTGGTCGACGAGGGAGAATTTTGTTTCTTTTTCCTTCCGTGTGAGTTCGAATTCCTCGTCGCCAAGTTGTTGTGGATTCCGGGATGAAATCCGGTACCAAATAATAATAAACGCCAAGAATGAATATAGGAAAATTAATGTATTAACGTAATAATACAAACTGATAATACAGGTTAGTAGTTCCAGGAATGCGGGGTTAGTAGACAAATATATATATATATAGAGTTTTTGGTATCGACGTATCGCTGTATGACTTCTTATTGAGTCTACGTGCTCGTTACTGTGACTCTTGCCGCTACGTTATTCTATTGTTCGGGTATTCACTAGCAGTAGTATACGTATACCTTGGGTGAGTCCATTTGTGTAAAAAGGGGAAGACCCCTCAACAACATCAATACTAACAAAAATATTTTCTATATTCTTAGACATTAAAATATCTTACTAAAAAGGAAATGATGCCTACGTGTTTCATATTGTTGCAAACATCAACTACTAAGGATAGCGAAAATTTGCAAAGGGGCACACAGAAACCTAAGTAAGACATGGATCAATTATAGAAATGATTTAAATATTTTACCTCACACGCATATCCTAAAGGCTTTCATCATTATTCTATATTTCTATGACTGCTTCAAACATCATGGAGACCGAAAGGCAGGAGAAAAAGACAACCTTCTCCATGATGATCTGTTAGCGGTGTCTCCAAGAGTTCCCACATTGTCATATCAGTTCAATCTTTGATGTTGCCTGACTATAGCTCTTGCGCTGTCGGTTCCGTTTAAACGCCCGCCTTCAACAGTGCATTGGATGATGATCTTGCACCGGTTGTTTTGACGACATAGCCAAACCGTGCTGTCTCTCTTAAAGACGTTCAACAGTGGCGAGAAGAGATTCCTATCGGCCCACGAGACTTTTGACCATATCCCGTACGCAGTTATTGGTCTTGTGCTCCCAGTAGGAGATGCAGAGGACCTTTCTCAAGCATTTGTTCTCGAACACCTGGATCCTTTTTTCTGCCAAAACTAGGAATGTCGAAATATCATACCCGTAGAAGATAATGGCCAAGGCTTTAGTTAATTCCAAATAATAATCAGTGGTTTTCAAAGGAAAATCACTTTCTCCTTTATGGTACAATTAGGTAACGGTCACGAGAAACGTAACAATGACACTTTACTCCATTCCGAAGGAAACTCAACATCACTCTTAAGGAAATTAATAAAAATACGCAACAAACATATTTTTTAAGCATATCACTCCAAGAAAGGAGGGAGTGCCACTCTCAAGCAAGGGGTTACAGAGAGTGAGAGCAAGAGTAAAGAGAAGAGGAAAGGATAAAGAGAAGGACAGGGATGAAGATCAAGGCATCTGAAGATGTCGATTGACATTGCATTTGAATACTTGAAGATTATATCAATCAGGGAAGCAAGTAAGAGGAAGGGAGTTCCACTGTAGGGAAGTGCGAGATAAGAAGCTGTTGGAGTAGAAGACTGAGATGCCAACCTAGTAGCAACCTAGTTTAAATTCATGCAGTTTGGGAACCAGCGAAAGTATCTTGTCGGAGCAGGTACCGTGCAAGTATTTGTAGAAAAGACAGAGGGAAGAGACGGCACGTCTGGCAAATGGCAAATAAAGGTAATAAAATAAAATACTAAGATATCTTGATAATTCGAAACATTATTAGGCGGAGTCTGTTGCAACGGACTAAGTTATCAGATCTGAAAGTAATTTTAACTCTGCCCCTCCTGCAAGCTTATGCACGGCCTTTATCGAAAACTCTCTCCACATTGCGTACATTTAGTTGCAAAGCAGGTGTCTGATATATGCGGATCACCCTGATGATGGGTATATATTTTGGCATGTTGCTCTCTCAGTCAATAATGATATGAATAATGCTGATTTAAACCTTGATATCAACAACAAGATTAAGGAACAAGAACAGAATCACCTATCATAACTTCCTTGAGAAAAACAATTTACTCCCAGCAGAACAGAAGGGATATAAAGAGGTAGTTATGGGTGCAAGGACCAACTAATTATCAATAAAATAATATTAGAAGAGGTGAAAACAAAGAAAAGAAACTTATCAACAGAATGAATCGACTACAGAAAAGCATTCGACAGTGTTCCGCATTCATGGATAAAGAAGAAACTAAAAATATACAGAGTTTTCCCCACAACAGACAAATGTATAACGAAGAGCATGAAATAGTAGAAAACTACACTAAATCTAAACCATACAAACAGGTCATTAACATTAAGACCAGTCAACATCAAAAGCGGCATCTTCCAAGGAGATTCATTGTCACCACTACTCTTTTGCCTTGCATTAGTATCATTCAGCTTCCTACTGAACAACAGTAGCTACGGATACAAGTCACAGAATATCAAACTGTATCACCTATTCTATATTGATGTTATTAAAAGGTTTTGCCAAGGATGACAACCAGCAGAAAACCAACTCTCCATTGTCAAAAACTTCAGCAAAGGCATCAGGATGGAGTTCCGAATCGACAGATGTGTCAAGGCTACCTTCAAGGGCGGTAAACTAACGAAAAATACGTATTTAGACCTTGATATCAACAAGATTAAGGAACTAGATCAAGGTGGTACATACAAATACTTAGGAATTAATGAAGGTGATGGAATACAACATCAGTTATGAAGAAAAAGATCCGAAAAGAATATTATAGGAGAGTGTGTTTGATGCAAGAAAGCGAACTAAATGGGGCCAATAAAATGAAAGCTATCAACACATTAGTTACAACCGTAGTAAAATACAGATTCAACATTATTAAATGGAAGTTGAATGACATTAAAAGATTGGACGCCAAGACCAGAAAAATGCTTACGTAAATGACGAGGCACCACTCGATATCAAATGCTGACAGGCTGTATGTACCAAGAGTTTTAGGAGGTCGAGATCTAATTCAACTTGAAGTAAGTCTAAAAACTACAACAATCGGATTGTAAGCATACCTCACAAAAACCAACGACAATTACATGGCAAATACATAAAGAACGAAAGAAGCAGATGTGGACCAAGAGAAAGCACATCAGTGACTGAGGAGCACCGGGTTGAAAGCTGAGACAGAAGGCATGGGGTTTTGCAGCTCAGGACCAAAGCTTCGCGACCAGATCCTATCATTGCCACATAATCAAGGAAGGAACTAACCCGAAATGCAGGATCTGCGAAAACTATGATGAAACTGTCGACCTATTACCTCAGGGTGCCCGAAACTAGCAAAAACTGAATATACCCACACACATAGTAAAGGTAACGACGTATGTGCACTGGAAGATAAAATAATGATGTAACTATCCTCAGAGACATGCCAATTCAAACTGACAGGGAAATAAAAGCCAACAAACCTGATATTATTATAAAATACAAGAAATACACTTACTGACATAGCAATACCATCTCAGACAAACACCTCCATGAAAAATATCGAGAAATTGTCCAAATACAAGAACGTAGAGATCGAGATTAACAGGATATGGGGAATGAAATTGTACCAGTCGTAATTGGAGCTGTGGGAGAAAAGAAATGGGTAATTTTACTGACAGTGTCTCAGATAACAACCAAATACAAGTTGTCCAGAAAATCGCCCTACTAGGAACATCTCATATACTAATATAAGTGCTATCAATTAAATGGCAATTTTCCTATTGGTCCTAAGGAGCATTGTTTGGACTCGACTCTAAAGGATACAAATCAGAAAACATGACATATAATAATAATAATAATAATAATAATAATAATAATAATAATACACAGACAGAACAGTCAAAGCTAATTGACCAGCCATCGTGATTAGTAACCGCAAAGATATGCCTTCTTACTGACAAGGCAGTCTCTGCAGACTGCAATGTATCTTTGAAGATCTTAAAAAAAAACTATCAAAATACAAGGACATTGAAATCGAAATCTCAAAAATATGGCACATGAGGACATCAACAATTCCAGTTGTAGTTGGAGCCGTCGGATTTATTGGAAAAGGTTCTGATAGGCTCATTGAAGGGATTCCTGGTAGCCATGCCTTAAAGACATACAAAAGATTATCTATGTAAAATATGTGTGATTTTCAAAAATAGTGGAAAATTTCATGATGTCCTTTCTGAGATTAGGTCTCTAGTTGGGACCCAGAAAGAAATGAATATACACAAGAAATCAAAGGAATAATAATAATAATAATAATAATAATAATAATAATAATAATAATAATAATAATGACAGAGTGGGCCAATATCTGCACTGGAAAATTTGCAACTCCTATTGGAAGGAAACTGAAAGAAACTGGTACGAACACCACCCTGACCCGGTTACGGAGATAGGACCTGTTACAATTCTACGGGACTACACAATACACACTGACAGAAAAATCAAAGCCAACCGCCCAGACATTGTTATTAAAGACCACAAACAAAAAAAGTGCCTCCTTATTGATATGGCAGTCCCTGCAGACTGCAATGTATCTTTGAAGATATTCGAAAAACTGTCAAAATACAAGGACCTTGAAATAGAAATCTCAAAAATGTGGCACATGGGAACATCAACAATCCCTGTTGTAGTTGGAGCCCTTGGACTGGTTGGAAAAGATTCCAGTAGGCTGATAGAAGGGATCCATGGAAGTCCATGCCTCAAAGAGATACAAAAAATTATTCTGACAAGTAACAGCCCACACTTTACGAAGGGCTTTATCTATGTAATTATTTTTTTTCTTTGCAGTGGAAAGTGTCATGATGCCATTTCTAACCTTAGGTCCATGGGCGGGATCCGGAAAGAAATGTGTAAACGCCAGATATCAAAGATAATAATAATAATAATAATAATAATAATAATAATAATAATAATAATAATAATAACTAAAGTAGCTTTGTCCTTCATTTATGAATCTGAAGTCTTTCGATAAGGCAATATTTAAGTTTAATTATTTTTTAACTTCTACTGAAATTAAAATTAGCTGTAACAGACAAAGCTTATTTAATATTGATTAATAGTATACCAAATTGGCGTAAAAAAGGACTTCGGACTATCTGATTGTGAAAGTAAGGTCGTATTGAAATATATCGATCTGCTGGGAAAAGAAGTTTGTAAAGTCGGAATATTCATCCAATCGTAAAGAGGAGCTTACTCGATTTTCTAGAAACGTCAGTTTTTAAACATTTTGGCGATACTCGACCACTAATGGCAGGTGCTGACGGGAAATACAAAATTACTTTTGTTATTAATCACGCCGATTGCTATAGCGCCATGTGCGTCAGAATATGCGAGTGTTTAGGTGATTATCGACTCAGAAAGGGAAACACGAGAATCGAGATACATTCACCTCCTCTCTCTCAAGCTATGGGTTAAATAGTAGGATTTCCTCTGGAAAAAAAATTTATTGCTGTTCACCCAAAATTGTTAATGCAATATTAACTCACAACCAAAAAGAAATATTTTTTCGATTTTAAATGACCCGTAAAAGGGTTGATAAGCCGCAAAGAAATATCGATGCGTGTCATATTTTTAGAAGCAGTACATGTTTTGAATGACCCAATCAACATATACGGTGAATTGAATTTTTAAAAAAATCAAATATACCCTATTATTGTAAACGGATAAATACCTGTTGAGGTGAGTAATATATCAATGCTTAAATACTGTTCATTATTTATTTGTATCAGTGGCATAGACGTCATATGTCAGTGTCTGTTGCATGCTATCTCGTACAACTTGAGTTAATATATATTCGAGTAGAGGTGGAAGTTTGGAGATCTGGAAAACGTCAGAAACCTTGTCTGAAACGAAAGTAGGTTTGCGTCTCCTTAATCGATAAACAGGTAAGAAAATGAATCATCTGCGCAAAAGTCGTGCATTTTTGAAAAGGTTCAAGAATGCCAGGGTACAGAGCTGGGCATGTGAGAACCAATGCCTTCAGGTATTGATCGGCAAGATAAGTAGATGTTGTCCGGGTAAAATGCTTTTTCCTATCAGTATAATCTTATATGTTGTATATTTACGGCCAGAACCTTTTCTTTGGAAGATAATTTCAGATTGGAGTATTGATATTTTTTTTGTGATATTGATCATTCATGCGCACAGTTTAGGCTTATTAAGATATCAAGGAGAAGAGGGGGATGTAATGGCGAGGCTGAATGCTCAAGAAGTGTGTGTAATGTTAACCAGAGGGAACAGGTAGCGGCAAAGATTATGTGGAAACATGTCAGTTTTGAACAGAGAAGAAAGAAAGAAAGAATGAAGAGAGTTAAGAAGTAGAAAAAAGAAAAAAAAAACAAGTAGAAAATAGAGACAGATAGAAAGCTAAAGAGGAATACCAAAGGGGGGTAAGGAAGTAAAGGGAGAGGGAATTATGAGCAAGTAAGAGGAGGAGAAGGTAATGTAAATGCAAGTTTTGGAGAGGATAGAAGCGTGTGTATAACAACAAAATAAAAGGTTGGATACAAAAATGAGCTGAGGGTGGAAGGGTATTAGAGAGGGAGAAAGTAAATCGAGCAGGGAATTGCAGATAGAAAGAAGAACCTTAAAAAATAAGAGTGGCACAGGGCAACAAGGAGATCAGCGAGGGGAGGAGGAAAAATTGAGGCGGAGAAAAGGTAAAAACGAGCAAAAAGCTGGAGCTAAAATCAGAAAACATTTGGAGAGAAAATCAGGAAATAAAATAAAAAAAAAAATATTTGAGGCAAAAATGAGCAAATAGAGTTAAGAAAAACCAAATGGAAGTACAAAAAATGAAATAGTTGCAGGTAAATATGATCAAATAGAGGAAAAATTGATCAAATACTTGGAGGTAAAAAGGATTAAATAGTTGGAGGCAAAAATGATCAAATAGTTGGAGGCAAAAATGATCAAATAATTTGAGGTAAATGATCAAATAGTTGGAGGTAAAAATGATCAAAGAGTTGTTGGTAATTGATCAAATAGTTGGAGGTAAAAATGATCAAATAGTTGGAGGTAAATGATCAAATAGTTGGAGGCAAAAATGATCAAATAGTTGGAGGCAAAAATGATCAAATAGTTGGATGTATAAATAGCAAACAGGTGAAAGAAACATGAGAAAATAGATGTAGATAAAAATGATCAAATAGTTGGAGGTAAAAATGATCAAATAGTTGGATGTATAAATAGCAAACAGGTGTAAGAAACATGAGAAAATAGATGTAGGTAAAAATGATCCAATAGTTGGAGGTAAAAATGATCAAATATTTGGATGTATAAATAGCAAACAGGTGAAAGAAACATGAGAAAATAGATGTAGGTAAAAAAGATCAAATAGTTGGAGGTAAATAGGAGAAATTGGTATTCGATAAAGATGAGCAAAAATTATTGCAAATAGTTGGAGGTAAAAAATGAATAAATGGAAAAATGAGCAAACGGAGGCCAAAAGAGAAATAGTTGGAGGTATAAATATACAAATGGTAGTAGGTGAAGAATCAAATAATTGGGGTTAAAATAGATCATCTTTGGAGGTAAAATAGATGTTAATAGATTAAAAGGAGGGGGGTGGGACGATTGTAAGAAAATAAAGAATCCATTAATACAACAACTACTATTACTGTTACTACTACTACTACAACTATTAAAACTACTACTGCTATTAAAACTACTACTACTACTGCTATTAAAACTACTACTGCTACTACTACTACTATTAAAACTACTACTACTAATAATAATAATAGAACATCCGAAGAGAAAAAGCGAATCCACTATTAATAGTTTCTCAGATCAGTTATATTCCAGCCAAAATAGAAGGTAAACAAATGTGTCCATCAATCAAAGTGGAATCGAAAAGTTCCCGGTCTCCAGGAAAACTCCATAGGTGATACAAATAATACGAGAGAGTTGATCGATTGTTTGACGGCAGTCCTCATGTGTAAGTTCCCGTATTTTGAAATATTTTATGACGTTTGCGGATGAGTGATCACCGATTATTCTTTTGGACAGAAGACACTAGACCGATCTTAAAACGTTCGTACAACTCAAAACCGATACTTTGAACAAAAGGAATGTCTTAACAGCAGATTATTCTAGCTTCGCGCCAAATTTGATCAAAACATGGAGATTTAAAATTTAAAAGAAAACCGTAGCTCAAAATTTTGATGCACGCATGTAAATCGAAAGTTTGATACAAGTCCCAAAATTCAAGAATGTATCTAGAACATGTGACGCAAACATGTAGCTGGAAAACTTTTTGTAAGAATGTAACTGGAATGTTTTTTTGCAAGAATGTTGCTCGATCGTCTGAGGTAAACCTGCAGCTAAAAAAATTGATCTAAAATTTTATGCAACAATGTAGCTAAAATATTTCGTGGAAGAATATAGCTAGAAAATTTGATGAAACCATGTAGCTCAAAATGATACGATGAAAGCTTGTAGCTGAAACGTTTGGTGAAATGGTGGAGTTCAAAAATTTGATGCAAGAATGTAGCTCGAAATGTTAAGCTCGAAAATATTGTACAAACATGTAGCTCGAAAATATTGTACAAGTATATAGCGAGAAAATATTCTACAAACATGTAGCTCGAAAATATTGCACAAACTTGTAGCTCGAAAATATTGTACAAATATATATCGCAAAAATATTGTACAAATATATATCGCGAAAATATTGTACAAACATGTAGCTCGAAAATATTGTACAAATATATTGTGTGAAAATATTGTACAAACATGTAGCGCGAAAATATTGTACAAACATGTAGAGCGAAAATATTGTACAAAAATGTAGCGCAAAAATATTGTACAAACATGTACAGCGAAAATATTGTACAAATATATTGCGCGAAAATATTGTATAAACATGTAGCGCGAAAATATTGTACAAACATGTAGCTCGAAAATATTGTACAAAAATTTAGCGCAAAAATATTGTACAAACATGTAGCTCGAAAATATTGTACAAATATAATAGCGCGAAAATATTGTACAAATATGTAGCTTGGAAATTTTGATGTATGTAAATAGTTCGTAAAGGTCATAGTACCATTCTAACATAACATTCTAAAACCTGGCGTATTATTTGATATAAGTAAATAACCCAAAACTTATTAGGCACACTGACTTAGTAGACCAATAAACACTAATCTAGGTACCAATTTCTTCCTGTGTGTGTTTCCGTTTAAAAAGTACAATTACTGAACGTACAGAACAGAACTATATCGATAAAATGTCATATAATAATCAAAACCATCTTTGAAGTGGGACAGAGTCAGGAATATAATTCAGTCGGAACTATGCAAAAGGCTGTGTGCTTTGTAAAGCAAAAATGGCGGTGATACTAATCGCTTGTCATTAGGTTTAATTCGCTGGATGACAATCTTAAAAAAAAAATTAAAACTTAAGAAGTTATTGTAATTAAAATGTAAAAAATATAAACATATCTTGTAAAAAAATATTTTTCTTCTAATTCTTTTTCTTAAAACAATAATGTCCTTATATCTTCTTTATAAAAAAAATTAAAAGGTTTTCTAATTAAATAATATCATAGTTTTATTGTATTATTTTATTTTTCCATTCAGAGTAGATTTTTGGTAAACGGTGTTTATAAATAAATTGATAATTTAAATTCTTCAAGGAGTCCTGCTTTTAACTAATATGAATATGAAAAGGATGGAATTCTAATTTCTCGAAATTTCATAAAATTAAGTGGGTGTAACAGATGTAAAAAAATATTTTAACCAAGATTTTCTTAAAAAGTTTCCAAAAATAATTTCTTTTTTTTGTGAATAAGTCCTGAAAATTTCATTAAAATCAGACAATTATTTTATTTTTGCAAGACTTCCCAAATCAATATGGTTTTTACTGCAAAAAAGACTTTAACATTCCCCTTATTATTCTTTGCTCCATCCATTGACGCAAGGAAAACAAAATTTTTACCAAAATTTTGAACGTTCTAGAAAGAAGCTATTTTGGTCTTTCCTCTTAGAAATAACATAAACATTATTAAAACTTTGTTTTCATCAATTTCGAGGACATTTTTATCGTGGTATGCTCATTTTTAGTGAATTTGTCAATGTTATATTTTTACAATTTCTAATTGATTTCAAAATGTTTATGCAGCTTGGCAGTGCACTGAACAGTAAGCGTAATAATTATAAACAATAACAAAATAGATACAAAATAAAAACAAATCAACTCTATATTATACACATTAGTTCAATTTGTCTCCTGGAAATACAGTACAAAAAATGATTTATTTATTTTGATTGATTTTGAAGAAAGAGAAAACTATCATGATCAAATATTCGTAGAATATCGATTTCTAGGATTTTTATTTTATCTTACGAGATTTTATATCTGGTTGTAATTCCTGCCCTTAAGTGAGGAGTGGCTATATTTATAAACTTGGACAATCTCCTCGCAGAAGAAAAAGATAAACTTGCCGCATTAAGCGAAACTGATTTACATTCTTACTATCATCAGCTTTCGAAATGAGCTTGATTTGTATTAAATTATTGTTGTGAGACCGATACTTTCCTACATCATAGACTCTCCCAGTACTATATTATTATATGAATGGTAGTATCATGGGAGTCGCACCAGTAATGGTGCTCTGCTGTCGAACTCTCTGTTTGGCAGAAAGGAACTCGTGTATACGGGTTGTAAATGGGCATATTTTTGGCCGAGCCTACGGGCTCGGTAAGCCCACGTTAAACCGGCCCTGTGCCACATTCGACCCGTGTGTGTGTGTGGTGGGGTTGTTAAATATCGTAGCACCAGCAATGCGCAGCCGCGGACGATACCAATATCGGACACCACTGGCTAGTAACCTCTGCTCACTCTTACACTATTCTTTGTAACTTTTCTGTTTAATATATCTTTCTTACCTCTAACCCGTGTTCCGTGTTTTCCTTCCGTGGCCCCTACTTCGGGTCCACATCAATTATCGACGATGACACTTTTAAAATTGTATTTGTTTTAGAAGTTATAACAATTCTGTGTTAAACATTAATATCGGATGTAACATATTAATTCTGACTATTGAAATTGTGAAAAAAAAATTCTTTTAGGGCAGTATTTAATGATATTTGTGTTTATACATTAGGTTGTCATTTATTTTGTGCTGAAATTTCAGTCGTAGACATTCGGGCTTCAGTTTGTGAACGACGAACAGATATCGATTATAATATGGCCGATGTACATGAGCACTTCGTTTCCATGAATAGAAATTAAGATAACCTCCTTTATGCATAATGGCGTAATCAAATTGAATGACAAAAATAACAAGTAAGTTCATTTTGAGAATATCTTGAGGCTGATCAGTTGGAGAACATCAAGTCCGTTGAAGATTATTTAATATTGGTCGTTGTTTATATACAACATCATTAAAATTAGATTACGTCTTCTTATGATATAATTGAAGGATACAGACGGTCGCATTGGTCTCTACTTATCTTCCATATTATATACATATGCACTAGACAAATGTCAACGCTTAGTCACAGCGGGAAACATAGCTAGCTTTTATGCTTTGGAAGGTATGCATTTTGTATATTCAAAGCGAATATATAATTGATATTTTGTGGGGTAACTTAGAGTGTGATAATGGTTAACGAGTCTGGTTACCTTGCTTTATGGCAATTATAATAACTTTTTAAAAAAATTGCATTTAATATGAAATAGTATGAATATATTTCTATAACATGCTAAAAGAATATGGAAGTAAATATTGAAACTCTGTTTTATGGTCAGATAAAATCAAGTTATAATTATTTCGTCACATGGTTCCTGTTATATATGGAGGAAAGTGAATGAAACTCACAATTCAAAAAATACCCTCCTTACAATTAAGCAGGGTGGTGGAAGCATTCTTCTCTGAGGATATTTTGCTGTATTCTGGACCAGGAGAAATAGTGAGAGTACCGGGTATCATGCAGGGTATCCTGCAGGGTATCATGAAGGATATCATGTAGAGTATCATGCAGGATATCATAAAGGGTATCATGCAGGGTATCATACAGTGTATCATGAATAAAGAGCATGTATTTGGCTATCCTTAAAAATAATATAAAACAAACTTCACGAAATCTGTCTTTCGGGGTTTACTCGACGTTCCAAACTGACAATGGCCCGAAAACAGGGCACAAATTGTTACAAAATACTTAGATGACAGCAAAATTGAAGTATTGGTGTACTCCGCACAAAGTCCTTACCTAAACTTCATTGAAAATTTATGGACATATAAAAAAAGTAAGAAAAAGAAGGCCTTCAAATTTAGAGGAACTAGAAGCTATTTCCAAGGAAGAATAGACCAAAACCCCTATCAGTATGTTTAGTGATCTTGTAAGAAACTATCAAAAAGGTAATAATCAAGAATAAAAGTTACACAATTGATTATTGAGGCAAGACGGCCAATAATTTGGTCCAGTGTTACATAAATTTTGTATTATTGTTTGACAGTAAAATGAAAGTTTTGTTGTGGGCAAAACTTCACATGATTTCTGTTATGGTCCAGGTTAGGACCAAGGAAGAACAACACGAACACAAGAGTAGAAATAACGAAGATATATTACACGGAATAATAATACAAGATGTGGAAGGTGTTAGTATGACTGTCAGTCTGGTTTGGAGTGAACTACTATCGGCTCGACTCGATTCGTCTCTCTCTCTTGAGAGCCGTAGGATACATAGTGTTAGGAAGAGTTCATTCTGTAGTTATAGGTAAGGACCCATAACCATTTCAAATCTCTTATTTCATTATTTATGAAAAAATGCATATGAAGTTTCCATGAAAAATTGAGGTATTACACATTTATTTGCAATTATAGAAGTGGGGAGGTGGATAATTCTGTCCATAACTGATATATTTCATTACTATTATAAACGTTTATTTTTAAGTGGATATATACTTTTGAGCTTCAACCCAGGGTCTCTGCTCAGCTTAGCACCTGACCGTTTGCCTTGAAAACCGGACAGTTATTCCTTCATGCGTTCCGTGTCTTGGGCAAATGTGTCATTTCTCGCCAGACCTAATCTCAGCTGATGTCCTCCTCCAAATTGAGGCCTCGCTTCGCTCATGAATGTCGAAAGGAACCACCCTGACGGTTGACTCCAAGCTATGGCGTCCTCCGTCCAAGGATGTAGTATAATCGCTAGACTAGCAGGATATATAAACTATGGAGTGTAGTATAATCCGTTTCACTTGATGGCTCTTTACCCTATAAGAAGGTTATCTTCCCTTTGACAGATTTGTTTCATCATTTTTGCACCAAAAAAAGCCTTGTGTTGGGAGCAGTTTTGTCGCCGATATACCCAGCATGCTGCAGTTCTTAGTGGGTTATATGGTACCGGTGGCACTCGTAGTGTGAGCTGAAATAATTGAAAAAAGTCGATAATATTTTCAATGTTTTTTCATTGTTATTATTCGTATTACCATTGGCGATTGTTTGTTTGTTATCAATATAAGGCATATTCTCGGGACAGGGTGCATGACAAAAAAGACTGTATTGTGTCATTTTTCTGTTATCAACAAACAACAATTTGATTAGCCGAATTCTTCCATTTTGAATCCAGTAAATAGATGGCTTCTGCAATATGCCCTATACTTAGAAGATCCAGAAGAAACCAAACATGGAACATTTCTGACATCCCAGTTTGGATTCAAATGCGTCTACGTGGCATGTGGGTGATGAATTAATTTCCAATCTACATCTTTCATAAAGATGAAACGTCGCAGGTTTCGCGTTAATCTGTCGCTATTTCTGCGGCAAACGTTAGACAATCTACATTCGTTAGTTTTGCCAGTTCAGGCCTTCACAGCTAAGTCTTTCACTACACTATTGCTATTTCTATGACAAATGTTCAGCTGATACACACTGTTTAGTTCCACTAACTCTGAACAAAGTATCTTGTTACACTATGCTTATTCCATAGAAAATGTTCAGATTAGCTACATTCCTTAGTTCCAATTATTCAGACATTTACAGCTCGGCCTCTCGCTACACTAATCCCTATTTGCATGGCAAATGTTCTGACGGGTCTGACACCTTAATTCAACCTGTTCAGACCTTTACAGCTAAGCCTATCGCTATTCTATAGCTATTCCATGCCATGTTCTGAAGAAGTCTTATTTCCACCATTTCTGACTTTCACAGTAAAGTCTCTGTCTACACAATCGCTATTTCCATGGCAAATGTTCTGACGTTTCACATTTCTTAGTTCCATCATTTCAGAGCGTCATATCTAAGCTTCTCGCTACTGTATCACTTTTTCCATGGC
Organism: Acanthosepion esculentum; assembly: GCA_964036315.1. Taxonomy (NCBI): domain Eukaryota; kingdom Metazoa; phylum Mollusca; class Cephalopoda; order Sepiida; family Sepiidae; genus Acanthosepion; species Acanthosepion esculentum. The sequence goes on along the minus strand of OZ038477.1, from coordinate 147,792,829 downwards.
AAATATTCTGACGAGCTATATTTATTAGTTCCACCAGTTCAGACATTTAGAGCAAAAGCTTTCGTCGGTCTATCGCTATTTCTAAGGTAAATGTCCCGACGAGCCACGTTCCTTAGTTTTACCTTTCCAAACCTTTACAACGAAGCATATCGCTACTTTATCGCTATTTCCATGGCAAATGTTTTGACGAGACATATTTCTTAGTTCCAACAGTTCAGATTTTTACACCTAACCGTCTCGCTATTTTATAGCTATTTCCATGGCAAATGTTCTGAATAGTATGATTCCTTAGTTCCACCAGTTCAGACCTTCACAGCTATTACTCTCTCTTCGCTATCGCTCTTTCCATGTCAAATGTTCTGACTGGAATGATTCCTTCATTTCAACAGTTCAGACCTTCTCGCTGCTCTATTGCTATTTCCATGGCAAATGTTCTAAGGAGACTGACTCCTTACTTCCACCAGCTCAGAACTTTACAGCTAAGCCTCTCTCTACACTATCGCTATTTGGATGGCAAATGATTTAAGGACTCTGATTCATTTGTTCCACATGTTCAGTCACATGTAAGTCTCTCGATACTATATCGCTATTTCTATGGCAAATGTTCTGACGAGCCATATTTCTATTTGAATGGCAAATGATTTAAAGACTCTGATTCATTTGTTCCATCAGTTCAGACCTTTACAGATAAGCCTCTCGCTACTCTATCCCTATTTGCATGGCAAATCTTCTGACAGGTAACATTCCTTAGTTCAGACCTTTAGAGCTAACCGTCTCGTTATTCTATCGCTATTTCCATGGCAAATATTCTTAGTAGTAAGATTTCTTCGTTCCACTAGTTCAGACTGTCACAGCTAAGACTTTCGCCATTCTATCGCTATTTCTATGTCTTATGGTGTTGAAACCATAGAAAAATAACGCAGACTCGGATATAAAGTTAAACGGTATATTATTCACGGAAACGTAGTACAAGGTATGTGGACTGGAGAGTACTTCTCTCACTGGTGTCCTGACTCACTCATTCATACACTCACTCGGTGATACACTCTTGGTGACTCACACCTGGTGACTTCCTCTTTACTAGAAATTGGTAGCCATATTATATAAGTGTGGAAGAGTCCATTTGTAGGTATGTCAGGTTCCCACAATACTATGGCAAATGTTTTGACGAGTCCGATTCCTTATTTCCACCTGTTCAGACCTTTACATCTAAGCCTCTCGCTAATCCATCTCTATTTCCATGTCAAATGTTCTTACGAACCACATTCCTTAGTTTTACCTGTTCAGGTCTTTACAGCTATGTTCCCCCTGCCATGTACACTCGGTCGAATCATCCCCATTCCATTCATATTCCATTAATAAGGAGGAAGTTCTATTCGGATTCGGATAACATATTTCCAAGAAACACTATTTTGTGGAACAGTCTCTAGACATAATGTTAACTCCTATAAGTCTAACGCAAGAAGTCCTGATCAATGCTACAAAGAAACAGTCGACTTGTGAAACCTATTTTCATAAAAACTAAGATAAAGATTTTATGACAGTAACGCTATCTTTTCTGTTAATAAATTCGGAATGTTTCTTTATAGGGAAATGACTAATCTTACCATTGTTGTAGCCATGCGCTATACGAGGTTTTTCCCAGCAATGGTGTAGAGAGGATGTAAATCGTAGTATGTTAGTATACTCGTCTCCAAGTCTGTTGATCGTGTTGGGTGTTCGATCAGAAATGCTGCAGTCTTGCTCCAAATTAGGCTAAATTGCTCTACATAAGTGAATTGGAAAAAAAATGGTACTTATTTTGTCTACTTTTCAATGCCAGACCACGCAATCCCATTATACTTTCAGATCGGATCCTTATAAACAGAGAACCGTGGAGAAGTTGTTCGCTAAGATGTAGTTTAAACGGCTGAAAACCCAACTTATATATTCACAGTATATTTATCTGTAAATCATTGTAATCTCTTGTGGAAAAGGCAGACAGCGACTGACATGAGAGGCCGATCAAGCAGACTGTTATAAAAGTTGGCCGACGAGAAATTTATGGATGCTGTTTTATGTTTGTAACATCGACTTTCTCTCCAAATGCCAAGCCAATTGATGAATAGAAACCAAGCAACGTGTGTTAACTGTGCATCAGCTGACACTGAATAACAACAAGAAAATAAATCTTTCAAACTTTACTACCAATGCTCGTATATATATATATATATATATATATATATATATATATATAAAAGGCAAGAGGAAAAATTATTTGTCCTCTGAGGGACATTACAGTATATATATATATATATATATATATATATATATATATATATATATATATATACCTACTTTTCTGACGACAACTTTGCCGTTCTGAACATTTTGTCCGCAATTGAGTATATACATATATATATATATATATATATATATATATATATATATATATATGATGCCCATGTTGGCCGAAACTAGTCGAGGAATCTAAATGAAATAATAATAATAAAAGCATAAGAATATTAATCTACAACCCAGTATGTCTGAAGATTTTAATTGATTTTTTTAATAATTTTTATCGTTCAAATATATATATATATATATATATATATATATATATATACATACATACATATATATATATATATATATATATATAAAAAGTCAAAAGGAAAAATTATTTGTCCTCTGAGGGACATTACAGTATATATATATATACCTACTTTTCTGACGACAACAATGCCGTTCTGAACATTTTGACCGCAACTGTATCTATATATGTATATATATATATATATATATATATATATATATATATATATATATATATCTATATATATATATATATATATCTGTGTGTGTATGTGTGTTTCAGATAGAGTGTATCTGTAAAGGAACACACGTAATAAAAACAAGAGTAAAAACTATTCTTAGCCAACGCGTTTCGTCTTCTGAGGGACTTTATCAAGGCAAATGAAGGGTTTATTTTGTTGCACGTGTTTTGTATACAAAAGCAAGAATATCATTGGTTTATAAAGGATTTTAAACTTGAGAACATTCATGAATATTCACTGGTGGTTGGAATTCGACCGTTCGTGTTTGTGTAGAGCATTTCCTGCTACGTATGCCTTGTGAAAAGTATCGCTTCTTTTTCTTCCAGTACCTGTGCTGAGGATTTGTGCGCATAAAGAGGGAAAGCATGCTTTGAAGTTTTGATGAGTTTGTGTGATTATTGAGGAATAACAATGACATCCTTGCTTTTGTATATAAACACGTGTCACAAAATAACTCAGAGGACAAATAATTTTTCCTCTTGCCTTTTATATATATATATATATATATATATTTATTGTCATCCATTTATTTATTGTCATATATATATATATATATATATATATATGGGTGCGTGTATGTGTATGTGTGCGTGTGTGCGTGTGTACGTTTGTTTAAAGACTGACGAATCTTCTTGATATTTTAAATTTAATTTTTCTACATTTCGGACAATTTTTCTGGTTTCAGGTACACATTTAAATATAAATTATACCTGAGTTTTTGGGTCAGCATATAACACTGCGAAAGCGTTTTTTGCTTTCTTGCACGGTGTCGGTTTCATAATTTTCGAATATCCCGTCTTCATGTGACAGTTTGCATTATTGTCTTTTGATAAAATTTTGTAAAAATGTTATTAATTTTGATATAATTTCATTGTAACTGTGTTGATTTTTTTTTCATGCTTAGTGACTTCTAGGAATTTTAGTAGTTTATACAAATGTATATTAATAGGTTTTAGTTTTTAATCTGACATATTTTTTATTCCTTTAGACGTTATTTTTTGATGATACCCGTATTTGATAAGTTTCATTTATTTTTTAAACAATATTTATTCCGTCTACAGGCCTGGGAACTCGAGAAAATTTAAAGATAATATGCCCTAAGATAGGATTCGAACCTGCGTCCCCCTTTACAAGAGGAGCCGCCATATAGTCCGGTGTGCATTTACTGCTCGGCTACGAAAAGCTTCATGATAAAGCAAATTACTATTTTGCCTTTAAAGCACACTCACTCTTTCAGATTTTAGTGTCATGCAATAACATTATTATCGGGAGACATAATAAATTTTATTTAAATTTTGTATGGAGATGCGTAAGGTTTTATGTATATATTGTTTATGTACACGTATGCGTATGTATGTACGTAAATATGTATATTATGTAAGAGTGGATGTGTGTGGATATATGTGTATATGTATGTATATGTGTGTGTGTATGTGTATATATATGTATATGTATGTGTATGTGTGTATGTATATATATATATGTATGTATATATGTATATGTGTGTGTATGTGTATATATGTATGTGTATATGTATATGTATGTATATGTATGGGTATGTGTTTACACGCCTATATATGTATGTATGTGAAAATATTAATATTTGTTGTGTATGTGTGTATACGCATGTGTTTTTGAACATAGAAATTTAGGTCTTTGCTAGTTTAGATAATCGTTATTTTTATATGTTTATATTAGATTTGTGACCTGTAGTCGATATTACCTTTGTCAAATTTTCTTGATTACGCAGCGGCCCTTTTATAAAGGCCTTCCGGTTTTAGTTCCCTCAAACCAACTCCTACCACCCCACCCCACCCCACCTTTTCTTTTCCTCTCTATCTCTCATCTTCCGAGCTTTAAGATTTTATCGTCTATTGTGTGTGTATGTCACCAAAAAGTGGATACACTCTTCCGGTGTATCTTTAGTGTATCAGACTTTTGAAAATATGCATATTTTTCTCACTTAAAGCATCATTGATTCCCCCTTTTTACAACTTCTCTCTGTTAAATTTTAATCCCCGCTTCATCTTTAGACCTTCCTATTCTTCTCTCGTCTGTTACCCCTCCCTTTGGCTTTCATTCACTCTAGCATTCGCCCCACACTCTCATACATACACTCTCACTAAACTTTATTTTTTTATTCCCGGAGATGTTTTATCTGTTTTCTTTTTGAATTTGTAGGTCTGATGAATTGGATCGTATTTACGATTCCAATGGAATAAATTATGACCGTGGAATATTTAATGTTTAAGCCTTTTTATTATATATATATATATATATATATATATATATATATATATATAATTCATCGAGTCTGAAACCTCAACAGAATGCTGAAAGCACTGTCACAGAATGCAGAAAGCACTGGACGGCCGTTTCGTCCTATATTTGGGACTCATCAGCAGTGCGCATCCACTACCGAGAATTGAAACCCTGACAGTTAGGTTGTCAAGCGAACACCCTACCAACTGTTCTACGGGCCTCGGTGACGAAGAGGTAGCAATTACATTTATCAAATCCTCCTAATTATTACTTATATATCACCGCTTGATCCAGCTTCAAATAGCTCCAGTTGGGGCGGCTTGGTGATAGTAGTCGTGGCTCCCGGGGACACACTCCTATGGTTACAGAGAATCTCAGTTGGGTTCCGCCACGGAATAATGTGAGTGAGCGGCGCTATATCGAGTCTGATTTGCTACCTCTTCGTCACCGAGGCCCGTAGAACAGTTGGTAGGGTGTTCGCTTGACAACCTAACTGTCAGGGTTTCAATTCTCGGTAGTGGATGCGCACTGCTGATGAGTCCCAAATATAGGACGAAACGGCCGTCCAGTGCTTTCTGCATTCTGTGACAGTGCTTTCAGCATTCTGTTGAGGTTTCAGACTCGATGAATTACTTAATTACATTTATCAAATCCTCCTAATTATTACTTATATATATATATATATATATATATATATATATATATATATATATTGTGTGTATTTAGGCAGCAATTGTTCATTGATGTTTCATCAAATAATATGGACAAGTTTTGTCGGTTTATTTTATGTAAATTCTTTTCATATTGTTTGATAAGCTTAATAACATTATCATTGAAAGACGAAAGAAAATCACCATATTGATACATATTTTTTAATCCTATCTAAGCTTTCGGTTAACATAAGCCATTATCAAAGATGACAATTTAATTACAATATATTAAACAATACACGGACAAAACAATGATGATAGTGTGTTTCTGTTTACATGGAAGATTTCAAAGCAACGACAAACTCGTGCATATAAAACGCTGGAAGCGAAAATCGCACCGCAGCTCTCATCACGTCACGCATGACCACGCGAGAGTGAAAACGAGAAGTATTAAGTATGGGAAGACCAATAGCTTCTGTTATAAATTATAGGCATTTAAGAATATTTGTGGAGATTTCATAGTTTAAACATGCATAAATATAAATATTTAAGAGTTCTGAATCCGGAAGCCCGTAAGAGCCAACTGGTGAATATATATATATATATATATATATATATATATATATATATAGGTAACTATACTCGTGTCGAAAAACCTTCGAATTCTTGATTTAACAATAGCCAAATCAATCTCGAAGGGAAAAAAAGGTTTAAAAAAAAAGAGCCAGGAACATGAAAGTCAGTCGAAAATAATCGCACAGATACAGGTTCAAGGTCCAAAGAAAAAAAACCGATATGAGTAAACAAATAACTAAAGAGCTCGATACAAACGTAGAGCAGACCTAGTCAAACCTAATGAGCCAGACAAACCTACCAAGGTTTCACTTAGGCAGATCATCAGGGTCAGCTGACCCTGACGATCTGCCTAAGTGAAACCTTGATACGTTTGTCTGCCTCATTAGGTTTGGCTATATATATATATATATATATATATATATATATAGTCAAACCTAATGAGCCAGACACACCTACCAAGGTTTCACTTAGGCAGATCGTCAGGGTCGGCTGGCTAAAGAGGCAACAGAAACTGGCATATATATGGAGACGACCACCAAGACAACAAGGTAAGATAAGTAAGGTAATATTACAAGAAATATGTAAATCGTTATGGACTTTCCTTAACATAAATCAATGGCAGTCGACTAATGATTGTATTAGGTGGTTTGAAAATTACAACAAAAATAGGAATTGTTCATTCATTAGGTACGACATTAAGGAATATTACCCGTCAATTTCAGAAAACACCCTTAGCAAAGCCCTCAGTCTAGCTAAAGAATACATTCAAATCTCGCACGATAAGATAGATCTGGTTAGACACTGCCGAAAAACTCTACTATTCCATAATAATGCACTATGGATAAAAAAAGAAGACGTAAATAGTTTTGACAACCCCATGGGTGCATATGACGGAGCAGAGGTGTGCGAATTAGTAGGGTGCCTGCTGCTCTATAAACTTAATGATTACATAGATTTTAATAACCATGGGTTGTACCGCGACGACGGACTCATAATAGTAGATAAAAGTAACCCCCAAAAATGCGATACCATCCGTAAAAAACTACACTGGTTTTTTAAAAGATACGGATTTAATCTCGAAATTGAAACTAATTTGAAAGTCACCAACTATTTAGACATTACGTTAAACTTACAAAATGGTTCTATATCCCCGTATAAGAAAGAGAATCAGGACCCCCAATATTTAAATATAAAATCCAACCACCCAGCACATATTATAAGACATATTCCTAAAAATATTAGCTATAGGCTTTCAACTAATTCATCGGATAAACGCATTTTCGATGCTAATAAAATAGTTTATGAGGAAGCCCTACATAAGTGTGGACACAAACAAAAATTGGAATACATTAACATAGATAATAACACTGGAACTCAGAAGAAACGCAATAACAGGCATAGAAATATTTTGTGGTTTAACCCACCATTTAACTTAGCCGTAAGAACAAGAATTGGTAAAATATTTTTTAACCTATTAGAGCAGAATCTCCCCAAGAAAACTAAGTTGCATAAGATATTTAACAAAAACAATGTAAAACTTAGTTACTGCTGCATGCCTAATGTAGAGACTTTAATTAGTGGACATAATAAGAAAAAGACTAGGGACAATCCACGCATTAGTTTCCCCAGTTGCAATTGTAGGAATAAAAATACATGTCCCCTACAGGGTAAATGTCAACAAGAATGCGTGGTCTATCAGGCGAAAATTTACAAGGATATAGACGACATAAACCCTAAAGTGTATATAGGAGCCACTCAGGATACCTTTAAAAAAAGATATTATAATCATATGAGTAGTTTTAAAAATGAAAAAACTAAACATAGCACTACATTATCTAGCTATATATGGCAAATCAGACAAGGTAGCAAGGACCCCATCCTGAAATGGGAAATATTAAAAGATGCACTAAGTATAAAGCGGGCCATAAGTTCTGTAAGCTATGCACCGAGGAAAAATTAGCTATAGCTTTATATAATACACCTGATGATCTACTAAATTCCAAAACCGAGATTCTTAACAAATGTAGACACAGAAATGCTTGGTTACTGAAATAAGCTTCTCTCTCCCGATTGTAGCGTTATCATTATTGTTTGGGTTTTTTTTTTTTTAATTATCCCCTCTCCTTTTAGTTAGTTGAATAAATCTATACCCACCCCCCGTTGTCGCTTTTCTTTTTTCCTTTTTTTTTTTTTTCTCTCTTCCTTGGTCACGTGGTGTTGTCTTGGTGGTCGTCTCCATATATATGCCAGTTTCTGTTGCCTCTTTAGCCAGCCGACCCTGACGATCTGCCTAAGTGAAACCTTGGTAGGTGTGTCTGGCTCATTAGGTTTGACTAGGTTTGCTCTACGCTTGTATTGAGCTCTTTAGTTAGTTGTTTACTCGTATCGGGGTTTTTTCTTTGGGCCTTGAACCTGTATCTGTGCGATTATTTTCGACAGACTTTCATGTTCCTGGCTCTTTCTTTTTTTAAAACCTTCTTTTCCTTCGTGATTGATTTGGCTGTTGTTAAATCAAGAGTTCGAAGGTTTTTCGACACGAGTATAGTTACCTATATTTATATATATATATATATATATATATATATATATATATATATATATAGATATAGATATAGGAAAAGACAACATTTATAAGGCATTTTTAAAAGAAAATACTAAAAAAAAAAAAACGTTTTCGTCCCAGGACTTATCAAGTTTATTTTTCTGGGAATAGAAAATTTATAAAAGCGTGTAAATTAAATTTAAATTAACGAATGCAATGGAAAAGAAAAAAAAAGTTTGAGGTTTTATATGCACAGGTTTCTAGACTTGTCCTTCGCTCTGTTGAATCTCTTAGCGACCTTAAGGCTAAACTCAATAGTTATGCCCATTCTTATGCTGGTTCTTCTGTTTCTTCATCAGAGTTCAAATGGGGAGAACAGCACCGCCGGGTAAATAAAAAATAAAAAAAATAATTATAACCTGGTTATTATTAAACATGACAAACGTGTTGGTGTTGTTCTACTGGACTACTCGGATTATGTTTCTAAGATGGTCAATATACTGGGTGAGTTCTTGAAATCAGGTCCAGTTGAGACGCAGGATCGCACTGCCTTTATTGAATCTGAATTTCAAAGGCAACTGTTGAAGTGGGTCAAGAGTGGTTTACTCTCCTCTGAAATGTCAGAGTTAATTAGACCCACTGGGTTCATTCGTCCCCGTTTGTATGGGTTACCTAAAATCCATAAGGATGGTGTTCTTTTACGACCCATTCTGTCCATGACTGGATCTTCCCAGCATAAAGTCGCTAGTTGGCTCTCGAAAGTGTTACAACCAGTTTTGTCGCACTTTAGTACATATTGCATTAAAGATTCCTTCTCCTTTGCAGAAATTATACGTATTTCTTCTACTTATGGTGGGTTCATGTGTTCGTTTGATATCTGCTCCTTGTCTATCTGTGTTTCCCTGTCTGAGACTATTGAGATATGTTGCGATATGTTGTATCGTACCTCGTTGTCTCCTCCGGATTTTTCTAAGGGTGTATTTGTTGAGATTATGATGTTCGCCACTGCGTCTGTCGAATTTAGTTTTGATAATATTATGTATCTGCAGATCGACGGGGTAGTCATGGGTTCGCTTCTTGGTTCAGCGTTGGCGAATAGTTTTGTCGGTTTTCATGAGACTTCCTTATTTTCTTGTATTGGTTGTCCTCTTATGTATCATCGTTATGTGGATGATACCTTCTGCCTTTTTAATAATTAGGCTGTAGCCGACAAGTTTCTCACCAAATTAAACTCTGCCCATCCCTCTCTTAAGTTCACCGTCGAAAAGGAGTCCAATTCATGTCTTTCCTTTTTAGATGTTCTAGTTCATAGGAATATCGACAAGTTTGAGACTTCCGTATTTGGGAAGGCTACTTTCTCGGGATTTTATACGCGTTGGGACTCTTTTTGTCCCAGACACTGAAAGTTTAATTTGATTAACGCCTTAATTCACAGGGCACTTAAGTTATGTTCCGATGGCCTTCTCTGCGGTGAAATTGACTTTGTTAGAATGACGCTTTCAAAAAACCGATATCCTTTGGATGTTTTAGACGGCGTTATCCAAGATGTCATTAGTTAATTTCATAGGATTAAGGCGCATTTTGCCCAGTTTTCCTGCGTCTTCCCTATATTGGTACAGAGGGTCAGAGTTCATCTAAACGAATTTCACGTTCAATCAATAGCTGTTATTTTTCGGCGAATGTCAGGGTAATATTTGTTACCCGTCCTGTTTTCTCTTCCATTCGTAAGGACGTCCTCCCTCCCCATCATGTTAATTCAGTGATTTACAAATATGAGTGTAGTTGTGGACTAGACTACATAGGGAGGACGTCCCAACGTTTGGATTCGAGAATAAAACAACATTTACCCACCAGGATTTTGAATCCGTCTGCCAGGAAGAGCCAACTAACCAATACTTCTGGCTCTGCTATTGCTGAGCATGTAATAAATACAGTGTAAGCCGGATATAAGAGAGTTGTCGGGACCGGAGAACAAGTCTCTTATATCAGGGTTTCTCTTATATCCGGGTTTGGTCTATTATATATACATTAACACAGGCTCTAATTTGGGACCAGAGAAAATCTATCTTATATCCGGGTTTCTCTTATATCCGGGTCTCTTATATCCGGGTTACACTGTAGTAGGAAATGTGTAGTTAATTTTAGTGGCGACCGGTTTTTGATTTTATCTAGGTCCAACTCCACATTTCACCTCAAGGTTCTAGAGTCCTTGTATATCAGATCCCGTGGGCCTTCCCTTTGTAAACAGAGGGAATGGTTACTGGGTCTGAAAGTTATTGGACTCTAGTTTCTTGAAATTCATTTTTTTTATTCCATTCCATTCGTTAATTTAATTTACACGCTTTTATAAATTTTCTATTCCCAGAAAAATAAACTTGATAAGTCCGGGGACGAAACCGGTTGTTTTTATTTTTTATTTTCTTTGTTTTTTATAGCTTTTTCTTTTAAAAATGCATTATAAATTTTGTCTTTTCCTCTCTCTCTCTCCCTCCCTCTCTCTCTCTATATATATATATAGAGAGAGAGAGAGAGAGAGAAAGAAAGAGAGAGATTTAGAGACAGAGAGTGAAGTGGAAAAAACTTTTAAACGGCGTGTTTCGCCGACGTGAAATATATTACGTTCGGCATCATCAGTTTAGAATGAAAGTCAAGTGTGTAAGGAAAATGCCTTGGGAGTTTTGAGGATAAGAGAAGCAATAAATTGAAATACTTTATCAGACCCGATGACCAGAGAGCAGAAAGTGTTTGTTTATATATATTTATATATATGAATAAGAAGACAAGAGGAAATAAAACTATTCTTAGCCGACGCGTTTCGTCCTATAAGAGACTTTATCAAAGCAAATAAAATAGCAAAGAATAATTTTTCTTCTTGTCTTTGTTCCTTTACAGATACACGAAAATATAAGAGGCGACATTCTGAAGCAAGCTTCAACACAATATTCAGGCCATGTATTTGTTATTTTGGCTTGACTATTTACATACGCGTCAGTTACTGTTGCATTAAGGGTAGTAAAGTCTATTATTCTTAACAGTTATTGTATGATTATTATTAATGGTTATGTTTCAAATTATTCTAGCGGATATTAAGTAGAAATAATTGTTGATCTGAATGCGGTTAATTGTAGCTATTTTATCGTGTTGTTTATTGATTATGTGTCATTTATTTTTTATTATTACATTTACTTGTGTTTATAGTTGTTTCCCTCGTAGTTTACCTAATTTGTTCATTTATTTTATTTAGATTTTTGTTTTTTTTAAATATTTTCGGGGGTTGGTTAAGTAAATTGTTTTGTTTAAAGTATTGGCTTTGTCTAAAGAATGTTAAATTACCCGCGTTGCATATAGTGTTTACATTTGCATTTTTAATTGTAGTATTTTATAAGGTGTTCTTTTTAGTTTTCGATTTTAAATATCATAGTAATTTTTTTTTGTGTCTACAATCTGAGATGAGTTCTTGTTGTTCATTTAGTAAATGCCTTGGTCTCATAAGGTGGTTATAGCTATTTTCTCCTCCAGACGGATTTTCGATTTATTGTTGTAGCCTAATGCTGTTTTCCTTATTTTCAATATGTGATTTAGTTCTTGTTTCTAATTTCCAATATATATTTAGGAAGGATTTTGCGCGTGGTTTAATTATTGTAAATGATGTTTTATGTTCGTAATTTGTCTATTTCCAGTGCCCTTCAGTTACTCTGTATATGTTTTTTGTTATTTCCTGATTTTAGAGTGGCTTAGTATATTATGTTGTTTTCCAAGAAATTTAAGTGACATTCGTTCTTTGCAATTGCAGGCAAGTTTGGCTTGCGCGGTGAATTATTGGTTATTTTTCTTTTTTACTTTATTAGTATTCGTGTCATATTCTCGGTGCAACTGTAGCTGATATATATATATATATATATATATATATATATATATATATATATAAGTGAACATTGAAGTCAACAGGCTGTTTCATGCTAGACGCAATCGTCAGGCCGCGAGTGTTATTTCCTCGAATATTTATATATATGTGTGTCAGTGGTGCATTGCGGGAAATCCATTCTGGTGGTTAATTTCGCGGAAGTGACTTGTTTATTTATTTGGTTTAATTTATTTATTCTTTTCGGTTCTCTATGTTTTATTAACGCGGTAAATAATTGGGGGGGACATTTGCTTAGGTCACTTATTATAGATTTTTATGTTTATTTTTATTAGTTCTAACGGTTATTTTAGCGGGCGCGATTTGTAATTCGTTCATTTATTTATTTATTTTGGATTAATTTTTCACTTTTTTTTTCTTATTTATTTGCTTATTTTTTTAAATTTCTTTCTTATTTTGTATATTTTTGTATATTCTATTCAGTTTTCGATTTTTGAGTAACGTAGTAATTATTTTATCGTTATATAGCAGTTATAGCTAATTTTCGTCCAATTTCTGGATTGATTGTTGAAGTCAATTCTAACGGTTATTTTGGCGGGATTTGTTTGTTAATTTGTTTATTGTTTACTTTATTTATTTATTTGGATTGATTATTTTTACTTGTATTCTATGGAATTATCTTTTATTTTTATTTGTTCTATTTCGTCTATTCTAACGGGAATGGTTTGTTAATTTGTTTATAACCTTACTTGTTTTTATATTGTTTTTTTACTTTTGTTTATTCTTTTCAGTTTTTGATTTTTAAGTAACGTAGTAAAAATTTGTTTTCGTGTCTGCATTTTGAGATGAGCTCAGATCGTTTATTTAGTAAGTTATTTTTGTCCGGGAAGGTAACAATAGCTATTTTTTCCTCCAAGCAATGTTTACAGGCTTTGGATTGATTGTTGCAGGCTGATGATGTTTTCCTTATTTTCCATGATATTTTTGGTGTGATTTGCGTTTTGTTTTTAATTTCCCAGATATGCTTAGAATGTATTGTGCTGTTCGCGTATTTACTATTTCTGAAAGATGTTTTGTGTGCATAATTTTTTTGTTTCCAGGGTTCTTCAGTTACTCCTATGCATACCTTTTCTCCATTATCTGGTGATTTTACCGTGCCTTGATATATTCAGTTATTTTGTAAGCAATTCCCGTTTAAGGGACATTCATTCTTTATTCTACAGTTTCACGTAGGTTTAATTTGTTTGGGTGATTTGATGCTAGTTTTCCTGTTGTGCTTTTTAATTATTTGTGCTATGTTTTCAGTGCAACTGTAGCTGATGTTTACAGTCTTTTTATTGAATATTTTGTGTACAGTGCTTGATTCCGGGAAGTGTTTGTTTAAGAGTTTGAAGAATATCTTACGTACGTTTATTTTTACGTTTTTGCTGTACGGTGGATTGACCCATTGATATTTGTCTTCCTATTCCTTTTTTTGTGCTCTGTGGTGAGTATGTGAGTGTTGCCGGGAATCCACTAACTTTTAGGGCTGTTTCGTAGTCTTTCTTAGCTTCGTTAAATATGGTTTCATTGGAAGAATTGTCGGATAGCTTGCGGTTAATCAAATTTAGTATCTGTTTGATTATTGAAGGCGGGTTATTGGAAGATGTGTGTATGCACAGTGGTTTATCATTGGGTTTTCTGTATGGTTTGTATGTGCCTTTTCTTAGGTTGAATGTAACATCTAGAATGTCTACTTCGTTTAGGTTAGTTTTTATATCTATGTCAAATCCGTTATTTTAAAAAATCCTTATTATTACATTTTTACTTGTGTCTGTGTTTTGTTTGTTGCAGTTTCTTAAGATTATGAGACCGTCGTCCCTGTAGAGTCCTATATCATTTTTATCGATTATTTTGCTTAGTTCGTGTCGTAAATATATACCTATCATTTCGCAGGTCTATGCACTGTCGAAGCTTCCCATCGTAGTGTAAAAAATCTCTTCTGTTTTTATCCACGCGTCTTCATTGTGGATTAGTAGTGATTTACGGGAGTGTTTAATGATATCGATTTCGTTTGTGATTATTTTTATTTGTACCTGGGCTAACGTGATGAACTTATCTAGCATGGCTTCTGTTATGGATGGGTAAAAATATATATAAACAGTGGAGGAAACATCTAACACTCTAAGTGTTGCCTTCAATGTTCACTTTTATATTTATATCTACATACGCTCTGTCTCTGATATTGAGCACTTTATCCCGTAAATATATGACACCTTAAAACTATATATATATATATATATATATATATATATATATATATATATATATATCTGTGTGTGTGTGTGTGTGTGTGTGTGTGTGTGTGTGTGTGTGTATTAGGTAGCAAGAATTCACCGAATCACCACCAAACAACAGCGGAAAGGTTTGTCTATCCATTTTCTTTTTTAGGTTTTTCAACCTCCTACCCAGATTCTTCACCTTGGTATTCCAAATATTAAACACCAAAGTTCATTTTTATAGTTTCGAATGCCTTCGACTTTCACAAGAATCCTGAACTATCAGTCTGTTTATCAAGACCTGTTTGGGAAATTTTCGCGTTTTCAGTTTGATGCAGCCAAAATCGAAATCACCCAAAGGCGACGTCACCCGCGATAGTTAAACTAATTTTAGACGTACTCTTTTTCCTCTCCATACACACCTCAATACACAATCTCCATGGAGAAAGATATTTCAGCCAATGGCATCTGGCTCCCCTTGACTACATTAGCTTCCAGAATACTGGCTCTTTCTTTGCAATAAGTCATCTATAACATCTTATTATCCATCAAAATTTATTTCATGTTAATATTATTTTTGTGTAATGTTGATCTATATGGTGATTTTCTAAGAGTAGTTAAGATATGGCACAAGGTCAAAAGTATGGGGCACATAGTGAGGATAGAACTCACTACTCAGTCGGAATTGTCTTGGGGAAACAAGCTCGCTAGCGATTACACCAAGTCGAGGCTCCCGTGTTGATCTATATGTCTTAATATTGCCTTGAATGTTGACAAATGACAAGCCACGAGAGAGTACGGCGCACATGTGGCCAACAAAATTTGATTTGATTATTTTTGTCAGCCACACAATCCTCCAAATGACATTACAATTCATAAACAACACTGATTTTCTTTTTATATTGAGGCGGCACTTGAAGTTCTGACTCATTTCTAAGAATTAGCGTAAACATTTCGAAGTTTTTGCAATAAGTTGTAAATCCACGGCATCTATATAATATCATTAACTCTGTTATATACCGACGAATTATATATTTTAAGAGTCTTTTCGTCTTGTCTATAATTATATTATTAATATATTATTTTATATACTACTAGCAGCATGGCCCGGCGTTGCCCGTGCTTGATTCAAAAATCGTACGACTCATACAGCAATCGCTATCACTTGACTTAAAATATGTTTGCCCTTCCTTGCCTTTAAAGGAGTGCCCTTTGCCGATGTCGAAACATGCCTTACTTCTTACCTATCTCAAACTGCGAATTTTTTCTAAGCTCTATACTAAACATTAAATCTGTTACGAAAAAAGAACTAAACAAAATGAACACAAAGTTATCAGCTTTAAAAAAGGACTCGTAACTGGAAAAACCGAATGAAAAAAGAACGTTAACAACAAATAACTTTTCACACCCAACACAGTTCTGCGGAATCAGAATCTAACGTAAGCATTCGTAAACAAATTTTTTTTTTTACATAGGCTGGATTTTTAAGTGCTGAATTATTACTAAGTATTAGATTAGACGTTGTTAACTTTTATAGTAAATAAGTTAATTGTTAGGATTGTTAACTGTTATATACCAGCGTATTAGATTTTTATTGACATTGTCATCTATATAATTATATAGTTAGGATGCATCCGGTTACAACAAAATCATTTAATGGAGTCTATTTTTGCCTATATCAAGATGGTCGCTTAGGCTATTTTTTAAAAATATATTTAAAGTCAATATTATTTCTTCCCCAACAACCTGGTTTTGGGAAAGTGTTTGTTTTATGTTTCTTAATCTTCATAAAGTAATTTGCCCGAAGAGAAAATCATTTTCGCATGGTCAATCATGTTTTTAATAACACGTATTTTATATATGGGAGACCACTCGTTTTTTATAATTAAGGAGACACGGATTTTTACTTTTCTTTTTTAATATATATAGAAGTGATAAAAGCATCATTATTAGCAGCTACCAGAACGTCAATGAAAGAGATTCTATTTTTAATTTTCAGTTCATAAGTGAATAATAGAAGAGAGATTTTTTTCAAAGTTTTTTTTTAAAGTTTTTTTAAAATTCACCTATTGTTAATGCTAATATGAAAATGTTATCAACATATCGGGCATATATCGAGGGTTTGGTAAAATTATCAAAGATTTTGTTCTCTACAGGATCATTTGATAAAATTTTAACCAAGGGTGAGCCTAAAGCTATGCCATCAGTCTCTGTGTAAATGTTACCATAATAATCGTAAAATGGTACTTGTTTTAAGTAAGATATAAGTAATTTGCGTAAAACGGTTGGTCGAAGATTAGTAGGTGGGAGTTTAGGAGTATTATATAATTTTAATGTTACTAATTCTCTGATTTCTTTGAGAGAAACATTAATAAACAAACTTTCAACATGTACCGACGCTAGGTAGCGAGAGTTAGGATTATTAGAGTGCAATACATTAAGGAATCACTTAGTGGAGCCAACACTATATTTATTAGATTAACTATGACTAGATATGTTTGTTTAGGGTTTCAGATAAGTTATGTAAAGGAGTAGTTATTTAAGACAATATCAGAGAAAGAGCTTATGTAAATATGAAGGTGTACACTGAGGTCAACACACACACACACACACACACACACACACACATATATATATATATATAAAATATGTGGTGCAGTTCAATTTATATTACAATGAATCATTCATAAAAAAGTAGATTAGTAAAGTTAACAAAATTTTAGTACTTGAAAGTACTAGTAGATTAAAAAAAGACCTTATACAACTTGTAGTTATTAAAAACAAGGATCATAACATTCATCGAGTGGTTCGTAGGTTAATGCAACTTTAAAAATTTGTTTGCGAAGAGATTTCGACATTTTATATCATTAACTTTACTAATCTACTTTTTGTATGAATGATTCATTGTAATATATATATATATATATATATATATATATATATATGTATCTATCTATCTATCTATCTATCTATCTATCTATCTATCTATATATATATATATGTGTGTGTGTGTGTGTGTGTGCGTGTGTGTGTGTGTGCTGGGCATTGACCTCAGTGTAGACTTTAATATTTATATAAGGTCTTTCTCTGATATTGAACACTTTAACCCATAAATATAGCAAACCTTGAAATCGTATTTTTTATCATTTATTACACACACACACACACACACACACACACACACACACACACACATATATATATATATATATATATTTAAGGATGAAGAACACTCAGATTAACAATCCCCAATTTCTTTAGTGCTCGATACAAAATAGAGCTTCATATTATAATATTATTATTTAAATTATTTTAAAATATTTTATCATCGCGACAAGAAAATCTTTCTGTTTCGGAACTGAAGGTTAAAATTATTGTTCCATTTTCAAACGATCAAGAATAACTTGGGTGTGTGTATGTAATTTATGGTTGTCTGTCGTGTATAAAACATGTCATCCTCAATTTTCATTTTTTAGAACATTTATAAAATACAATGAAATAAAGAGTGGTTTATATATTGAGTCATGGGTTAATTTTGGCATTTTTTATTTTTTAATTTATTTTTTATACTTTAGGGCTGTCTTAAAAGGGCTTTTCATATGATTGAATCATTTATATATATCTTATGCAATTAACTACAATGATCTAAAATGAAATACTTTTTACATTTAATGGGACATAAGACATGGTAATATTGAAATTCAAATTCAGGGAATAAAGTACATATTTTTTGTACCATTATATGTAATTAATTAATAGATATATAATTTTAAAATATAGATATTTATTATAGAAAATTCTATTAATTATGTTTCAATGTGAAGAGTGAAAGTGAGGATGACATGTTTAATACACGACAGTCAACTCTAGACAACCATGAATTACATACCCGCACCCAACCTCTAACCTATATTTTTCACTTTTTCAATTTAACTTAGATCTGTATTTAGATTCGTCAAAAAAGACAACACCCACAATAAAATTTTGAAATCTCATTAAACTCTTCAATACAATATTACTTCGCTTGCAAAAGTAAATCATTTTTTCTGAAGTTATTCTTGATCGCTTGAAAATGAAACAATAATTTTAACCTTCAGTTCCGAAACAGAAATTTCCGTTTCGCGATGATAAAATATTTTATAATAATAATAATAATAATAATAATAATGATAATAATAATAATAATAATAATAATAATAATATGCATCTCTTCAGTAAAATGAATAGGGCACTCCGGCTGATTGGCAGTTGTTTACATTCGCAAAAACATTACGCTAGATTTAGCTGCTTCACTCTGCCGAATGAAGATAGCTCAGTGGTAGAAGCTATGGCTAACACCTCATCGGTTGGGTTTCGATCTTGTCTTGAGGCATTCGGATGTCTAATCGCAGTGAGGAGATGTGATACAAGAAAACAATACTGTCTGCGAATAACACATACACACACACACATATATATATATATGAATATATATATATATATATATATATATATATATATATATATATATATATGAATATATATGATATGAATATATATATATATATATATATGAATATATATATATGATAGATATATATATATATATGAATATATATATATGATATATATATATATATACATATATATATATATGTGTATATATATATATGTTTGTGTGTGTGTTGATTTTCCAAGCGTCGCCGAACTCACTACTCAGTCGTAATTGTTTTAGCGAGCCAAGCTTGCTATTACACCGCCTCGAGGTGCCCATGTGTGTGTGTGTGTGTATGTAACGGCTGGAAGTTCGTATCCGAGTATGACTGTCTATTAGTGCAGATAAGCAGGCGTCTTATGCAAGTTTTGTATATAGTTGCATTTTTTTCTTTTTGTTTTTGATAGCAATTGGTGAGTTTCTTAGGGATATAGATTCCTGATTTCAATGAATATTTCATTGTCAATTTCAGTGTATTTTTTCGCGAAGTGTATTGTTTTGTCTTCTTGTATTTCAATTTGGGCCTAAAATTTTGTTAGGTTCAGTGTATTTTTTATTTGCTTCTTTATTTCCGGGTCTTGTGGTGCAATCTTTTCCCCGGAATCTTCGGGGCAAATGTTTGCTTCATTTCTATTAAGGTTTTGTATATAGTTGCATTTTCTTTGTTTTTGACAGCATTGAAAAATGCTAGCTTGATTAAGTAGAATGTCCCACAACCGGAGATTCTGTTTCTTCATCTTGTACGCTTCCTCTTAGAAGTTCAGCTTTCTGATACTTTCTAGGCATCCACATTAAGTTTTAAAATATTACATCAGTGTTTCTGTGTTGTAGCTGTCTTCCCTGGTTTGTTGGGATGTGAATTGTAGAAGTATAGTGTCCATTTTCTTTGTTTAACTTCTGTTTCTCTTCCTGCAGAAATTCCTATTTTCTGTTGGTATTTTTGTATAATTCTAGGAATTTCTTTCATTGTTTTCTTTTCTGTTCGCGTCATTCTTTCGTTGTAGTAAAGAAGAGATTATTATTGTTCCAACGAGAAAAAATGTGTATATTTTAAAGAGAAAAAAAGCCGCAAACGTTTGTGATTATTATGTTGATTTTTCAAAGTTTATTCTGTATATTTTTACATGCGTTTCGGGTTTTATGACCTTCCTCAGGCGAAGAATGTTCAACATATTTTAAGGAATGAATATTTTCTTCCTATGCTAAATCTTTTAACCATTGTTTTTAGTGTGTAGTAGTATCATCTGAATTAATCTTGGACTGACCGAAAAATGTTTTGGTTGAGGGGTAAGAAAACAATTAAATTTGGTCAGAGAAAAGGAAAGAAAGAAGGATGTCTTTGTTCTTTTTATGTCCTCGTGTATATTTTTGTGGTGCTTTCATTCCTCAATTCTTGAGTGTTCGCCTGTTTTTGCAGGAATATATATATATATATATATATATATATATATATATATATATACATATATATATATATTATAATAATATTTTTAGTTTTTAAAAATATGATTCCTCCGCTACATAAGAGTTCTCATGTTTCAAAAGCGAGAGCCGAGACCCCTAACATAATTTTTTAAGTTATGAAGAGTTAAGGCGTCTGGACCCGCTTCCTTGTCAAGCGAGAATTTGGGAATAAGCTATCTTTTGGTTAGCTGGTGTTTATAACTACGGTATCATTGGAACATTTGTTGCTATGGAAACGGCAAATTCTCGCTTGACAAGGAAGCGGGTCCAGACGCCTTAACTCTTCATAACTTAAAAAATTATGTTAGGGGTCTCGGCTCTCGCTTTTGAAACATGAGAACTCTTATGTAGCGGAGGAATCATATTTTTAAAAACTAAAAATATTATTATAATATAAGCTCTACTTCTGTATGGAGCACTGTCCTTTTGAAAATAAAGCTAAATATTAAGGAACACCGGATTATCTACCTAACGTGTTCTTTCCTATTTCACTGCACACCTGCATACATATATATATATATATATATATATATATATATATATATATATATATATATTATCAATATCTATCTATCTATCTCTCTCTCTCTCTCTCTCTCTCTCTCTATATATATATATATATATATATATATATGTACACTCTGTATGGTGTGCATAGGATGCGGGCGTGTGTGTGCGTGCGTGTGGTCCGTCTAGCGTATTTGTTTTTGCCAATATGTGTATATATATTCGTTCTGAATACATATGTATTATATTATTATAAGGAAACCTGTATAGTATATACATGCATTTTGTATACTGTGTGTGTGTGTGTACGTGCGTGCGTGCGTGAGCCGACTACTGTTTCTGTTTTGTGTTTTGTGTATATGGTATTTGTTTATGTGTGTGGGGTTATGATATGTTTAGTACTGTTTTAAATTTGTCTCTGAAATTTGTCTCTTGTAATTGGAGGTAAGAGTAATTGTCTGCTTGTTGCATTGGCATAATTTAAAAATTACCTTCGTTTCATTTGAGAATGTGTTGTGACACAAAGTGTTTTCTGATGTCTAGTAATTTATTGTTGTTTTTGAGTGTGGAGTTTTTAGTGCTTGTGTGATACGATATAAGATGTGCAGAATTTGTGCACCTGAGTTCATAGATTACATATTTGGAGTTACAGTTTATCTTTATTGTGTATGCTATTGTGGGGTTTTCAGAAGTATATGAGTTTCCCTCTATAATTATATCACAAATCCCACATCTTTTCTTGTTGCATTTTGTGACTCCTTGTATTCCGTGTTGACTAAATTTGGATGAGGTTGATATGTGTTTAAGGTTTTTGGTAGGCGTTTGCTTTTAATCCTTTTGGTTGATTTTAGTACATCTTTCATTTTATCATTCTGTTAAATATGGTCTAGGTTTCTTGTAATTTCTGTAAATAGTTCTGGATTCTTTTTGTTGTATGTTGAGACGTATGCTAGAATTATTTCATTGTTGCATTTCTTTGGGTTTCGTAGTTGGTCCAAAGGTATTTTTCCGCAAGTTCAAAACCTTTGTTTATTTGTGGTGTGGGGGTATCATCGTTTTTAGAGAGTTTTACCTAATTCTCCTAGGTGAGATTTTCGGAGGTGTTTATCGGCTACCATAATGAAAATCCCATGTGCTAGGGAATAGGGGATGGACTTTAGACAGCTTTTTGGGTGGTGGCTCTTAAAATGAAGAAAGTTCTCTGCTTCTGTGGGTTTATGATAGATATCTGTGATAATATGGTTATTTCTATTTTTGATTATTATATCTAAGATAAGGTGTAAGTCTGGGAGTAAATTGTATAATTCATTAATATTGCCCTATGCGGATTTCCAGAAGATGAAGCCATCATCTAAGTATCTCTTCCAAGATTTAGTAAAGTGGGTGTTTATATGTCCCCATACTTTTGCTATATCTTTTCATGAGTGTTTTCCTCTAGGTAAGCTAAATTTACGGTTTGAATATAGTTTTATTTATCGAATTATAGTTGCTGTTCAGGATTAGGTCTATACTATCAATAAAGAATTCCTTAGCGAATCTGGGATGTAGTATTTCTGGATGTTTTTCAATACGGAATGAGATAATCCTGTTTACCTAATTTATCGGGTATGTTGCTATATAGGCTGATAATGTCAAATGTTGCCACGAGTGTTTTTTCTGAATCTACTTTTTGTGGTATGGCGTCAATGAAATGGATATCGTCTCTGTTGTCGCTCTTAATCTGTTGTAGTATGATGTCCATTAGGCTACTGAGTTGGACAAGCTGGTCCTGCTTGTATATCTATCTATCTATCTATCTATCTATCTATCTATCTATCTATCTATCTATCTATCTATATATATATATATTTATATATATATATATATATATATATGTCAGTCTGTTCATATCTATCTCAGTCTTTTCATATCTATCTATCACAGTTCGTTAATATCTATCTATCTATCTATCTATCTATCTATCTATCTATCTATCTATCTATCTATCTATCTATACTCACACACAGAGGTAAGTGAAAAGAATATATGCATGTTCGCCATAACATCTTCCTTCGTATATATATATATATATATATATATATATATATATATATATATAGTTTACTATGAGTTTAATATTTAGAGAAGCTGGAGAACATTCTATTAATCTGGCATCCTTGAAACTATTTTTGGCAAGATGGGCAATAATCAACTTTGAAGAACATGAAGTTGTCTTATCCTACAGGTGCCATGGTTAGAATCTGTTTTTTTGACTTCACCGAACATCAGACGTAGTTTATCGTCTTACCCAGCACGCGTATGTAGTAACTATCGTCATACCGAGGTCGATGTAAAAGAACGACTTTTTTGAACAGTACATATAACGATTAAATAATTATTAAATAAAATTGTTTCTGTGTCATTATACGTTTAACGAATTATCCATTATGGTTCGAGACTTTTACTTCCTTCTGTATATTAAGTTGAGTTATAATAAATTTTCTCTTTTGATTGGTGGATTATTTAATGCCAAAATCTAAATTTTTTGTACGCAATTTTATTTTATTTTTGTATATAATAAATCTTTAGTGAAACAAGTTCTAAAATGAATCCATAGTTTGGGGAGAAGGGATGATTCGTACATTTCCCAAGTGTATTTCGAATTGTAATTCGGCTTTGCGATTAACAATTCCGAACCATTATCCCTTACACTACCAGCAAATCCAAGTTTACTGCACCTGGTATTTCGAAGCCGTCACCCATCTCGGTACTGATCAGACTCGACGTTTCTTAACTTCGTTATCTTACGTTATATTTCTTTCCGTTTTGGGGAATCAATTGTAATGATGAGTACATCTCCCAAAGTATTGATCATATGTAGCAGTTTAGAATATATTTAGGGTATACTGACATACCTTGGAATTTACACGGCAGAGTAGAGTGGATTAAAAGTAAATTTTTTAAGCCCATTAACGAAGGGATTCTTTCTGCATTACGTCATATAATGTTATGGGCATTGAAACTCGTTAATAACGCTGTGGAATCATCTAAAAACTAGGCAGTATTCAAGGTTAAGGAGACATTACTAAGCGCTATGTAGGAAATTGGTTTTTAATGTTTAATTCCGGAGAAACGTCATTGATAGATGAACCGAGAACGGGATAGTCAACAGAATTTTACGATGGAGGCTCTAAAGACATTAGTGAAGAAAATTCCACGACAAAGTACATCAGAATTTAACATATACTGACACTTGTAGATTGCAAGGACGCACGCAGCTACAGAAACACACTTTTGAACTCGTTTTGCGTCGTACTTGTCCCATCCACCATATTCAACCGAGATTGCATAAATCGATTATTACATTTTTCGATCACTGCAAAAACGCATTTACGGGAAAGCTTTCTCTAATGAAAAGCAGATTCAAGAGTTCACTGAAGAGATTTTCGCATTAAAACCTGCGAAATCTTACTCAAATAACATCGAAGATCTGCCACATAAAGAGAAATAAAACATTTTAAAAAATAGTGAATATATAACAGGCAAAAACTGAATTATTTATGACTCAGCGTAATATATATATATTATATATATATATATGTAAGCAAATATGTGGATGTAGATCCGACGGAATGATGAAAAATATGGAAAAGACAAAACAAAATCCGAATATGCAAGTTTACTGTTTTATTGTTGTTTTACTGTCGACGTCCTGAAGATGGTCTACTAGACCGAAACGTCTGACGTCGACAGCAAAACAACATTAAAACAGTAAACTTGCATATTCGGATTTTGTCTTTTCCATATTTTTCATCATATATATATATGTATGTATGTAATTATATATATATATATATATATATATATATATATATATATATATATATATATATATATATATATATATATATATATATGATCCTTACCCCCTCCTTCCTCAATATTATGTATTATAATAAAAAGAAATATAAAAAGAAATTTTTAAAATTCTCCCTTCCCTCATTAAGCTCGACCATGTCCCTCACACCATCTTTCACTACGTTCTATGTCAAATTATATAAGCTTAATACTGCCTGTTAAAAGTGTAAATTTTAATTTCATTATATATATATATATATATATATATATATATATATATATATATGTATATATATATATATACTGCATTATAGGATATTACATCAGCAGAACATATGTAAAAACCGCTACATAAATGCACTGACGTTTCGATGCATATCATCGCATCTCATCAGGCTGTAGTAAATTTTTGATTATTACAATTTTTAATATTTACTTACAGACAACCTCTTTTCCCGCGAAAAAAAGAAATAAAATAAGAGAAAGAAAGAAATAAAGACACAAGATATCATCTCTTCTGCAAAGAAAAGGAAGAATACGAAGAGCAATAGCAAAGTGCAAAGTGTAATAGAAGATCTGCCAAGAAAGGTGAAACGTTGTAAGACCCAGGACATGTATTTACTGTAGTGACTGAAGGACTTTTTAAATGCTTCCGTCTAAGTAAATTTGTTACACTATTAATTAAATTATAATTTTTTTTTTAAAATCAAAGTTATGGTCAACCTCATTACGGTGACTAACTAATTCATGAAGTGTAATATTTCATTACAGTTCTCTTTTGTGATCATATCTTTTGTGTTTTATATTATTTTCTCATTAATTTATAAAAGCGCAGTACTTGGTGGAAAGTGCTCAATATCAGTGATAGAGCTCACATGTTCAGTTGCGTGTATATGAGTTTGAACATATGTGCAATCATCAGACAAACCTTCAAGCATATGCCTTTGTCTGTATGCTCGAGTGTATGGATGTGTATCTGTGCCTAATCTCGGACTGTTTATATGGGTGTGTTTGTGTATACCGATATGTATGTGTGTTTGTATCTGTGAGAATGTCTTCCCAAATGAACACAGAGAATTTCGACCTCCTAGCACCAAACATAATCAAAAACACGCGAGCATAAATAGATTCAATTTAAAAAAAATGAACCAGTTTGTCTGATGATCGCAAAAGGGTGAAACCCAGGGTCACAAACTCATATCCACACAAATGAATATATATATATATGTATATATATGCTCGTGTGTGTGTGTATGGGGGGGTGCTTAAATAATAAATATAAAATTGTATATTGAGGTCAACACCCAGCGGCGACAGTCTTTTTCATGCTTAAGCGCAATCTTCAGGCCAAGAAGATTGCGTTTAAACATGAAACAGACTGTCGCCGCTGGGTGTTGATATATATATATATATGTATGTGTGTGTGTGTGTATATACATATATATATATATATGCACACACATACATACATATATGTATATATATACGATCGTTTTATTAGTAGATATTTCCTGATTAAGCTATCCAATCTCCTACTCAACCTCAAATTGAAAACGTCCATAAGTTCCTACTTTTGCAATGCTTAAGAGAAGATTGCTAGCCTGAAGCATATTTTTCCTGGTTACGAATATTAACATGAGGGATGGGGTAGAAGCACACGGGCCAGAGATGCTTGTCGACTTCTATGGAAAGAAGTGAAAGTGATAATATAATTTTGGCCACGACGACAGTAAAAATATATTCTGTGAAAGAAGGAACATTTCCGGCAAGTTCTTTTAGAAAAATTACAAATCATTTTTCCAGATTGGTGTGTCTAGTCTTTCAGTCTGAAGGCGGCTACTTCGCCCAGCGACATATCCTTGGCAATTAGTTTATTATTTTGAATAATATGAAGAACTACAGAGAAAATATTCTCTATCCAAGTCGAGTGGAGAGTTTCCAGAGTCAATTCGACTTCAGCATTCTTCATTATACTCGAAATGTTTGCTAAATTAAATTATCAATGTCTAAAGATCTAAGAAATATTCATTGGCTGTTGAGAGTTCAAGCCCTGGGTCAAGTTATGTGACTGGTTCTGAGAGAGAGAGACAGAGAGAGACAGAGAGAGAGAGAGGGAGAGAGAGAGAGAGCAGAATAAATCATGTGTGTATAGAAAGTGGAATTAGAATGAACACCCGTCATGATCAGAGGCGTGACTAGAGCCCCTGGCACCAAACAACAGTCTTGTGGAGAAAGGATAAGTCCATAATAAACAATTAACTATGTTTTTTTTAATAAAATTCAGTACTCGAAATTCTTGTATTGAAAATATTCATCAGCTTTTTCAGTTTGGGATCAAACATTTCAGTTCACTAAAATAACTGTTTGAAATAGGATGTCGACATAATTCAAATATATATATATATATATATATATATATATATATATATATATATATATATATATACGAGGGTCATTCAATAAATAAGTTGAATTTTTTGGTATAAAGACTTCTAATACAGCTATCCGACCAAAATAATAGTAAGAACAAACCACAATACCCCACCCCAAAATTCAACAAATAGATTTAATCAATGACAAATAAACAAATATTTAAGATAAAAAATAAAAATGAAAATAAATAAAAACAAGCAAAACAATTTGACCCAAATAAATAAGCAAACAAACGACTTCCGGTAAATGGCCGCCATAATAGACTACCAACAATATGCTATATAAACAAATTTTTACTACGTTAACAAAAAACACCGATCAAAATAAAAACAGATAAATAAATATATAAGATAAAAAATAAAATTAAAATTAAAAAACAAACAAACAAAAAAACAAGTAAAATAATTTGACATAAATAAATAAACAAATAAGCGACTTCCGGTAAAATTAACCGCCAAAATAGACTACCCATAATGCACCACTTACCCATATATATAAATAGCCGAGAAAAACAACAGCACTAGTCGCCTGACGATTGCACTAGCATGAAACAGACTGTCGCCTCTAAGTGCTGACTTCCATGTCCACTTTTATATTTACACACGCTCTATCTCTGATATTGAGCACTTTATCCCATAAATATAGCACACTTTAAGACTATATTTCTTCATATATATATATATATATATATATATATATATATATATATATATATATATACACACATATATATATATATATATATATATATATATATATATATATATATATATATATATATATGGGAAATAAGAGAATACTTACAATAACACATCAAAATAAATAACCTTTTCTTAGATGAGAAAGCTGTAGTATTACCTTTTCGGAACAGAGATATCTCCTATACAAAAGTTGCAAAGATTCAGATTCCCAATCGCAAACACGAAAACAAATTGCTACTACGCCACTAGAATCGCACCTAAACTGCTGTGTTTGACGCACGCCTCTGATACCCTATTACCCTATTTGAAATAGATATGACCGTAAATCATTAAATTATTTATCTAATATATATATATATATATCTATATGTAATTTGTCAGTGGCCAAAGATTGACCAAATTGGCGGTTTCTGAGCGAGTGTGGATGTCAGTCATATTACAGGCCCTCTCAATTTCTCAAACAGGTAAGGATAGATTTTCGTATGTTTCTTCACCTGATACTGTTCCCAAATTTCCCTTTACAACAGAAAGTACATTGCATGTGAATTCACCCTTAGAGTTTACTTAAGTCAGCCGGCTTTTTATTGCTATTACCCGACCTTCCCAACAGCTTTTTTAAAGATTGAGCTGATGGATCCGAACCATTGCACATTTAAAAGTACGTATTTCTTTGATATTAGACATTTATTAACTATAATTTATCTTTTGCATTTAATGACAAAATAGTCGCAAAATTCAGTTAGAGACACTTCCAAATCTGTAAAAATCAATATATTTGGTTAAAAAAAATAGGATATTTACTGGTTAGAAGATTAATAAAAATTCATTCAATATTTGGCATAAGAACAATATTCTTTTTCATTCCTTCCCCTTTCTGTTAATTTCATTATATATATATATATATATATATATATATATATATATATATATATATATATATATGTACTCCCTCCTTTCCGAAAGAGTTGTACCAAAACATTTTCATGTTGTTCCAAAATAATTGTTGCAGTAGATAAAAAAAATCATCAAAAAGAACAAAAAATATCATTTATTCCCATACTCAACAGTAAATGAGTAATATTAGTGAATTGTCATATAAATAAGTGTGAAATATATCGAAACTGATATACATAAACAGTTAAATTAATAACAAAAATAACTGGGGAAGGTTTACTTTAACAAAAGCAGTTTTTGTTGCAACTGGTCAGAAATAGAAATGGATACTTCAAGTTTTCCTTCTCTTTCAAGCTTCTCTTTAGACATGTGCCGGAGTTTATAGTTGTTATCGCCGTCAACTAAAATAACTTGTTCCATTGCTAACTGCAAACTTAGAAAAGTATTGTTAAGCTTCGACTTCTGAAATTTATTGAAACTTTCTTCCACTGCTTCAATGAGCTGGTCAACATTATTTGGAGCTTGCTGGTGCTGAATTGATTGAATTGCATTAAAATAACCCAGATCAAGGACAATGAGATCAGGACCATTTGGAGACTGGCAAACTAATTCAATCTGCAGCTACGTTTAATTCATCTGCAACCTGTTTTATTGCACCACGCTTCAGGACACGATCTGTGGATCTTTCCAGCAGAGCTTGCAACACAGTACTACGTTCATTATTTGTCAATTCGTGCTTCTTGCAATTTCGTTTAGCATTTCTGCCAATTGGCTTCTCTTCTCCCATCATAATCTCTTGCCAGCGGGTGGTCTGAAAAAAAATACAATTTTAATGTGGTGAAAAAGTGATATAATTTGCGCTTGAAATTATTCTACCTGAATAAGCTAATATAAATACTTGAGGAACACCAATGCTAACCTGTTAATGTAAACGGCAAAGAATTCGACTAAGAATTAGTATATTCCACATGAGATTTCCGGCTATGGAACAACTATTTCGGAACAGAGCGAGTATATATTTTTATCCCTCGAAATGCCAATTGATGATTAAGAACTAAGAGGACTGGATGGTTTATTTCGCACAAAAAATGAAAAAATAGGAACTTTAAATAAACTATTTTTATTTTGGTATATTTTTAGCTTTATTAAATTAATGGTAATTTAAATATTTCTGATATCAAATAAAATTATCATTGTATAGACATATAATGGACTGACCCTAAAATATACCATTCGCCAAAAGTTTCTTATTGAGGAAGGAGGCATATAAACCTATATTATCTATCATCGCCCGGCACACACTGTCGCACAGTTTTAATAATTGTTTAAACCTATTTTACTGATTCATTTGATTTAACATTCAGTGGAAATATTTTATGAGATAAAAGTCATTTTTTTTGTCATTTTCATAAAAAATGAAGAATACATAATCTAAGCATTTTTTACAATTTTAAAATAGAATGGCAATTGTTTTTGCAACTCTGAAATAAATACATCAGTCGATTTTAATAAAAAGACTTGCTCTTAAAATTTTTTTTTGAGAGAATAGTAGAAGAAATTTTTAAGAATATCAAATTATTAATGATTAGCTATTATTGAAAATTACGAAAATATCTAAAAATATTGTTCTACATAATATTTTTTCGTATTTATGTTCTGAAGAGAATACATTTTTTCAAGAATAAAATAATTTGAAAGAATATCAGATTACCGCTTTTTACGTAATCGACATTCAGACTATTGTCCTATTTTCTATTTCGGTCGTTGTGCTCTCCGGGCTTCATCAAGTGTTTTTTGATTCGGTTAACCTTCAGGAAAATCTGAATAAAAAATCTTTAATCTACGCTGGGTAGTTTGTTCCCATTTCGTCACGCATATTCAGGTGAGATAACTCAGTTATGAGTTCTACTCATTGAGTCTGAATCTTGCGGGGTCAAGGGGGTTCAATTCATAATTCCTCTGTCACCGAATTCACAAACCAATCCTTCAACCCATGAGACTATTGTCCGGCTGTAGAATCCTGAATCGAGAACTTGGAGTCTTCAACCTAATATTCTCTTGTTACATTTTACTCCATAAGTGATATAACGATGCCTCGAACCCAT
The DNA here is from genome assembly GCA_964036315.1 of Acanthosepion esculentum. Lineage (NCBI taxonomy): Eukaryota > Metazoa > Mollusca > Cephalopoda > Sepiida > Sepiidae > Acanthosepion > Acanthosepion esculentum. Next base: position 147,761,448 of record OZ038477.1, on the reverse strand, counting down.
TTCTCTGCTTGAGTTATTAAAGAACAAGGAAGGTCAATGATTTTTGTTTTCTTTTTCCATTGTGAACTTGATCAAAAGTCTTACAGAGTTTACTTCAACCAGCAGTACCTGTACAACTTCTTGAGAAATCCCGGTTATGAAGGTGCCCTCTACATATGTTGGCCATATGAATCAATTGCTACATCTGTTGCTATGAAAGTGGGTTCACTGTGTTCAAATTTATCTTACATATTTATAAGTCTACTATTTGTCCATGATTTGATTATTGCTGTTGCATCAAGTCCGCAGCTTATGCTATGCATTTTGTGATTTTTGATAAAATACTAAGAAACTGCAATATTATTCGTCCTGACCTAGCATCTCGACTTAATCAACTCCCACCGTCGTAACATAACCTCCCTCTGCCTTTTCTACAAATATTTGTATGGAAATCGTTTTCATGAAATTTCCACTATGATACCAAGACTTTATGAATTTAATCGGATTATTAGATTAGTGGCAAGGCATAATCCATTTACAGTTGGAATGGCTAGATTAACCGTGCTCTTTCTTTTCTCGCACTTATCGCTTGTGGAACTCTCTTTCGGTTTCTTGCTTTCCAGTTAAATTTGATCTTTAAAAATGTAAATGTCAATCGTTATCTTCTGTCTTCTTATTTCCTGTTCTTTTATTGTTCTCTCTCCTTAATAGTTTATTCTTCCTTATATTCTCTAACACTCAGTAACCCTAGCATCCTAGTGGCTTTATTGTCTTGCTTGGGGTGAAATGATAAAAAATACACAGTTTTTGTTCGATAACTTTATTTATCTTTGTTTCTGTTTTGTAAATTTTCCGAGGTGTAGAACAGCTTTTAAGAATATATTCTGCAGATTTTATCCCAATCAAATCTGTCAAATAGGAAATGTTTTTATCTAAATATTCTTTCTTTTAAATTTAGGAAAATTAGGCAATTTTTGTTATCATGAAAATTTCTGTTTTCTTATCAAGTAGAATGCTATATGCGAAAACTGGTTAAGTTAATCTGCCGAAGAGATGAAAGAATTGCTTTGATTGATTTTTGTATTGTTGTAATATTAGCTATGAAATCTTTTTTTGGTAATAGCGGTTGGAGTGTCTATAACATTCTTTGTATATATCTTTGTAATTTTTCGTTTATTCATACTTATTCCGTTATATGTGGATTAAGTGTCTGTTGTTTGGGGAAATGGTATTATTTTCCTTCTTTTCTTCGGCTCTGGTCAGTGTAGACTGGGTTCTTCTTCTGTGGGGTGGGGGCGCATGTATTATTATAAAGTCTCTCTCTCTCTCTCTCTCTTTAACAAATCTCTTGATAGAACCGAATAATGAATGCTAGTCTCCTGGATCGCTCTCAAACATTGGTTTCAGATTATGTCTCATTTTCGTAGATATCGATTTTCCAACTACGTTTCACAGGTTCATTTTTATTTCGTCTAATTCCCCGACTATCTGGAGGTTTTTTCCAACATTTTCTTGAAACCAGCAATTCGTGTTTTTGTTTTGAGCTTATATTTCGGGACTCGTGTTCATTTGAAAGTTCGAAGTGGTATATGTAAGGTCTCCTTGACATTTAGCGCAGGTAAATAAAAAGAAAAAAAAAACGAAAAATGCAGAAAATAGTAAAAATGTTTAAAATTTATTTCAATTGAAAAGTTTTCCATGGAGCTCGGTTTTTTTTCTTTTATGACGCTTTTCTCATTCATCCTCAACACGTTTTTTCTTCTCAGAAAATTTCACTCACCAACATTTCAAAGAACAGTTACTTTTTAATTTTGTTTCTCGGTTGAGCTAATTAAACTAATAATCCTAGACAAAAATGCAAATGTTTAGCACAAAAGATTATCGTCATTGCAATAGTGCCACTCAATACTCTGTGCTTCGAACATACAAAGGAAATTAGCTCAGAATTTGTGAAAAAATTGAACTTAGATTTGGATAGAGGTCGTACTTGTGGAATAATAATGATGATAATAATATTGATGATGAATAATCAAAGCTAATTGCCCTGACATCCTGATTAGAAACCTCGAAGACAAAATGTGCTTCCTTATTCACATGAAAGTCCTTTCAGACTACAATGTCTCTGAAGATCTTCAAAAAACTATCAAAATACAAGAACCTCGAAATTGAAATCTCAAAAACGTGGCGCATTAACAAATCCAGTTGTAGCTGGAGCACTCGGATGTATTAGAAACGATTCTAATAGACGCATTGAAGGGATTTCTGGTAGCCGATACCTTAAAGAAATATAAAAAAAATTGTACGTACAAGTACAGCCAGCACTTTACGACGGGCTTTTATCTATGGAAAATATGTGTGATTTTTTTCAAAACTGCTCATTGGAAAATGTCATGAAGCAATTTGTAACCTTAGGTCTCTGGTTGGGACCCAGAAAGAAATCAGTATATAAAGAAACCAAAGGAAATAAAATAATAATAATAATAATAACTACAACAATCGGATTGGAAACATACCTCAATGACCCTCTGCTACAATTACTAACACCAAATCCACTCCACTATTTACATTATTCGGACTATTGTCTTCATCTTTGTCGCCATATCTATGAGGACAATAGTCTGAATAATGTAAATAGTGTACATAATACCTCATCTCAGAAATATAGACATATACTGAAAGGCCGAAACGTTGTAATAAATATGGCGACAAAGATGAGGACAATAGTCCGAATAATATAAATAGTGTACATAATACCTCCTCTCATAAATATAGACAGATACAGAAAGGCCGAAACGTTGTGATAAATATGGCGACAAAGATGAGGACAATAGTCCGAATAATGTAAATAGTGTACATAATACCTCATCTCAGAAATATAGACAGATACCAAAACACTCCATCTAACCCTTGCTCTCTTCAAGAAACAATTTAATATATATGAAACCATACCAACAAAAAACGAAGCGAATACCTTCTACGTCAAACGTGTAAAAAGGAAAGGAAAACAACATGGCCAAATGAAATAAAAAAAACAAACTAGGAGAACAAGGCGTTGCATGGCAAATACTTAAAAGGAACAAAAGAAGCATAGGTGGACCAATAGAAAACACATCAGTGGCTGAGGAGTATCGGGTTGAGGGCTGAAAGAGAAGGCCTAATGTTTGCAACTTAGGACAAAAAACCTTGCAACCAGATCCAATCACTGTCACATATTCAAGGATGAACTAACCCGAATGCAGGATCTGCGTTAAATATGATGAAATCGTCGACCATATTAAGTCAGGATGTTCGGAGCCAGCAAAAAAAAAATGAATATATTCACAGACAGAACACGGTTGAGACATAAGGTAGCCACATCTGTGCACTGGAAGATATGCAAGAAGTACAAAATCTAAACCATTTAGAGATAGTATGACCACCAACCAGACACAGTTACCCAAAATAACGATGTAACTATCCTCTGGAACATGCCAATTCAAACTGACATGGATATAAAAGCCAACAAATCTGATATTCCTAAAAGACAAGAAATTCAGGAAGTGTATGCTTATAGACATCGCAATACCTTCTAAGAGAAACATAACTTTTGTATTATCCTCTCAAATTATACGAAAATATCAGACAATAACAAATAATATCGTATTTATTGTCTGTGAAAATTATAGAATATAAAACAACTTTGATAAAAACTTATACCTACTTTTCTGACGAAAACAATGCCGTTCTGAACATTTTGGCCGCAACTGTAGAGCAAGAAGCTTATATGTTTCTTCGGTGTAATATCGAACTATAAAAGGGTGAGATTGGTATTAAGAAATGAACTGAATTCTCAGAACAGAATTATGGTCATTAATAGCGATGCCATCCCAGTGGTTCAAAATAATTTTAACATCTTAAACTGGACTCTAAATTACGCCAGACGAGTGGATTCGAAAATATGAAGCGAAAATATGAAAAAGAAATCCAAGGATAAAGCCTTTGAATAGACGGAACAACGCGGAAATACAACCCTTCTGCATGACCAATATCCAGAACGTGCTAATATGTCAATAAGAAGGTATATTTTGTCCTTCCGGTGTCACGATGTCTTGGGGATTAGCTTTGATTTTTCTATCTGAGTGTATTGTAAAGTTCCATAAAATTGTTGCAGATCCTATCTCCGTAACTGGGTTTGGTTGGGGTTCAAACCAATTTCTTACAGTTTCCTTCCGTGAAAGTTTTCAAATTTTCTAGTTCAGATATTGGCCTACTCTATCATAGCGGGTTTTATATTCAGTGGGTGTCAATACTGTGCAACTTGATACAAGATGGTCAATTGTTTCTCGGTAATTATCACAAACTCTTCATTTTAGGCTAACATTATTTTTCAGTATGTGTGCTTGGTAATTTCTAGTTTGCAAGCATTGATCCTGTGCAGTAAGAATAAAACCTTTGGCGTCAGCTTTTAATCCTGCACTAGATAGCCTCTGATGGGTATGACGTTTGTTCAACATCTGCTTGTTTTGGTAGGTGCAGAATATTGACCGTGAAGAGGTTGATCTTGCCATCCTTTTGATACCTGGTCGATTGCATTTTCTTTCATTTTTAAGGTTTTTGCAGTTGGTGTATTATGCTTTATTTGCATTTCTTCAACTATTTCAAATTCCATTTTGAAGTTGTTGCCTTTATTGCAGAATAAAATTCTTTCATATTTTTTGATACAGATCACCATGAAGTTTTCTATAGTTTCAAGGTATCTCTGAAGGCCAGTTGTTTTATTTTTGTAAGACAGTTCTAGTTGAATTAATCCTCTTCCTCTTTCGGATCTGGGCACGTACAGCCTTGGGGTGATGCATGCGGTAGCAACTGAGAAGCTTTCTCGTTTTGGCGTTCGCTTAATGTTAGCTAGGGTCCAGTTAAGGATGTTAATACTGTATTCCACCACTGCGAAAACCAAGTTGTTTATTCTGTTTTTTGAATTCAACTCTTTATTCAGTACTAGAAGCTCACGCCTTTAGTACTCCTTATTTAACTTCTCCTACATTTGGGTATGCTGCATTCCATCTCCTTCGTTAATTCCTAGGTACTTATAGGCGCCTTGTTCCGTTTCTTTAATCTTTATGACAAAATCTAAATCTATTAAATGTGTTTCTGCAATTCTCCCTTTCTTGACTGTTACTTTTGCACCTTTATCTAATCCGAAATCTATACCTATGTCGTCACTGAAACATTTTACAGTATTAAGGAGGCCCTTCAAGTCATTGTCGTCTTTGATAAAACTATCTATAAGACAGACTACAATTGCCCATCACTCAAACAATAAAGAGATGGGAGTAGAAATAAATATTATGAGTGTAGAGGAAGTAAATACTAAAAGAAATGAGATACGAAATAATAATCTTCCAGGAAATAAAACCGAAGAATCTACCTGTGACATAATCTGCAGTTATCCAGACTATGTGTTATGGTCCAAGTTCCTTGTACCACGGTGATGGCCCAAGGTAGAACCAATGAAGAATAACACGAACACAGGTATGGAATAACACAGATATATTACAAACAGAAATATGTACAAAGAAGTAGAAGTATTAGTAATGACTATCAGATTTGTTTAGAGTGAACTATGTTGTCTCGTCAAGTATCACTATTCCAATGTCTTACAGTAATCGTCTGACTCTTGACTCTGTCTCTGACTCTGACTCTGACTCTGAACCAGAAGTATTTAGTGTCCTCCCCACGAGGGACAGATGTGGCACAAGGCCGGGTTTAAAGTGGGGTACCCGATCCCGTAGGCTCGGCCAAAAAATAGCCCGTAGATCCCGTATAAACGGGATCGGGTTGGTCAACCCCCCGAACGAGGCTCTGCCCTTCGGCGGAGCCTCGTCCGAGTTCCTCTCTGCCCAGAGGCAGAGAGTTCCCCTCCGCCTCAGAGGCAGAGAGTTCGACCGTCTAGCCGAGTCGTCCAAAAAGGACTGACTCTGAACCTGACCTGCTGCTCCCTTTTGAGGCGCAATATTTATGATGTCCGGAATAGTCCATTATTATTATGGGTAAGTTCCCATAACACTATGTCACGGAAGATGACTCCAACTACATAATTTCTTGAAAACAACAGGTGAAATGACCTAAGCGAAAATCGCATCATCCAAGTACCCAGCTGAGTCACTCTCGCACAAATGTCAGACAGAGACCAGCTGCCAAAAATTCATATGACAAAGTCCAATAAGCATATTGTGCAAATATACAACACTTCACTGCAAACAGAACTTAATAATGTCATATAGGCAACAGCTTTAGCAGCTACTGGGAAGCTTGAGGGAAAGACACTAAAAAGATCAAACAACAAAAAAAGAGATCCAAAACTGATGCGAGAATTCAAGGAAATCATGTGAGATTTCGATACTAGATGAGATCACAAGAAACGCCGATATCTTAACACGCAAATGCAGGAAGGTCAAGCGGAAATATAAAATTAAATCATTAAATGAAATTCCACCAATCAAGGAAATGCTAAAACAGAAACTGCAACTAAAGGCACAGAGAACAAGACGATGCGTAAAACGTTGTAGGTTCTATCGCCAAACTAAAATATTCCAAAGACCTTAAGCAATATTACAGGGAATTTGTTAAAGCTGTTATAGATATAAAAAAGCCACCGTCTCTTGAATAAGTAGAGACATTTTGGGAGAATATTTGGAACAGCCCAAAGGAATATAAGCCCAATGCAGAATTGATCCAACGAGAAAAACTAATGCGAGATAAACCTCTACAAGAATGGGAAAATATAACCAAGAATAATGTTAGGCAAGCTCTAAAGAAATCTCATAAATGAAAAGGTGGCCAATTTCTGAGTCTATCATCTGTCGTCAATCCATAAAACTCTTGCACAAACTCTATCAAAGCTAATTAATGATCCTAATGAATTCCCAGAATGGATCACTGAAGGCATTACTTATCTCATGCCCAAAACAAGTGAAACAGGTGATCCGAAATATTATAGGCCATAAGCATGTCTATTCACCACGTATAAATTAATCCCGTCTCTCTCGACGAATCGTACTTACTCTTTTCTTGAAGCAAACAAAATCCTTCCACTGCAACAAACGGGATGGAAGAGAAATCCATATGGTTGCAAAGATCTTGAATGATCCTGGAAAATTGCAGGAAAAGATGAAGAAGTCTCCGCACAGAATGGATAGATTACCGTAAAGCTTTTGATAGTGTGACACACACTTAGATTTTGGAAATGTACAAAGTCTCCTCTTTGAAAGTAAATTTCCTTAAATACAGCATGGAAATTATTATTATTATTATTATTATTATTATTATTATTATTATTATTATTATTATTATTATTATTATTATCATAATGTTTCCGATGGAATTTACTGTGAATCAAGTGACAAGATTCTTCAGTTTTCTAACCATTTCTTATCAGCATTCAAACTTAATTTAACACTGCTGTTTTAATCGTCTCAATCTTCGTTCGCGTTGTCAATCCATCCAATACAAGTTTTTTTTGGGGGGGGGGCTGTTCCAAGCACTTCGCCACATGATATTTCTTTAGAATTTTATATTTTCTTATCGATTTCACGCTGTTGTTTATTTGAACATAAACATTTATTTGAGAATTTTGTAAGACGAGATCCCATCAAAAACGAGATTGGGTCGAATGTTAAAATCCCAAACAATTATCTTCTTTCCTCTACCATTCTCAAAAACAAATCACGATTCAAAAAAGCAAAACAAAAACAAAAGCAAAAAGACTAAGATTGAAAATCAAAGAGCAAAAAATAAGTAAAATAGTCAAAGTGACTATTTTGATAGGCCAACATGTCATGCGTGACTGATTAGAAAACTGATATGTCGTCGTTACTCGTGTAGTAAATTTAATACTCACTGGAAACTGTACACTTGACTGATTGCAACGGAATTACAATGATGTCGAATCATAATCATCTTATGGTTTAATAATAACCACGGAATATTTAGGAGAGTTCTGGAAGAGACTCATTTTTACTTCAAGCTCAATGCCAGACTTCAGTGTGAATAATATATGATCAAATAATAATAATAATAATAATAATAATAATAATAATAATAATAATAATAGATATAAACAACTTGAGGGTCCCTGTGGTGCAAAACAATTTCAACATTCTTCACTGGACCATAGCTGACATTAAGCGAATGGACACCAAAACGAGAAAGCTTCTCACCTGCCCCTGCATGCATCATTCCAAGGCTGATTTGGATCGTTTTTACGTGTCAAGATCCGAAGAGGCAGAGGATTAGTTCAGCTTGAACTGTCTTACAAAGCTACAACAATCGGCTTTCAAAGATACCTGGAATCTACAGAAGACTGGATGATGATCTGTGTTAAAAAACATGAAAGTAATAAGAAACTTTATTCAGTAATAAAGGAAGGCAACAAGTTCAAAATGGAGTTTCAAGTGGGTATAGAAATACATATAAAGTATAACACGACGACCGAAGCTGCAAAATACTTAAAAAAGGAAGCAAAGGCAAATACAACCGACCAGATACAGTAATGGTGGCAAGATAAACCGCTTCACGGTCAATACTCTGCCTGTAGCAAACAAGATAACGTAGAAAAACTCCTTACCCATCAGTGGCTACGTAGTGCAGTGTTAAAAGCTGAAACTGAAGGTTTTATTCTGGTTGCACAGCACCAATGTTTAGTAACTAGAAATTACCAAGCACACATACCAAAAAATAAAGTTAGTCCAAAATGCAGATTCTGTGATAAATATCCGGAAACAATTGAGCAACTTGTATCAGGTTGCGCGGTATTAGCACCGACTGGATATAAAACACGGCATGAGAGAGTGAGTCAATATTTGCTTTGGAAAATCTGAAACAATTACGGAAAGGAATCTGAGAAATTGGTATGAAAACCAACCAGATCTAATTAAGGAGATAGAACCTGTAACAATTGTATGGGACTTTATAATACACACAAACTGAACAATTAAACCTAATCGCTCTGACATCTTGATTAGAGATCGCAAAGACAAAATGTGCCTTCTTATTGACATGGCAGTCCCTGCAGACTGCAATGTATCTTTGAAGATCTTCAAAAAACTATGAAACTACAAGGACTTTGAAACCGAAATCTCAAAAATGTGGCGCATGAGGACATTAACAGTTCTAATTGTGGTTGAAGCCCTCGGATTGTTTGAAAAAGATTTCAATAGACAAATTGAAGAGATTCCTGGTATCTTATACCTTAAAGAAATACCAAAAGATTGTTCTCACAAGTACAGCCCATACATTTCGAAGGGATTTATATATGTAAAATATGTGTGATTTTTTTTCAAAACAGTTCAGTGGAAAATGTCATGATGCCATTTCTGACCTTAGGTCTCTGGTCGGGACCCGGAAAGTAATGAGTATACACCAGAAACCAAAGGAAATAAACAATAATAATAATAATAATAATAATAATAATAATAAACAACGCTAAAACTAATACCGCTGATGCACACAGTCAAAAATCCCACGAATTTTCTCCTTATCTGATATGAAAATTTTATACTCATGAATATTACTCATAGAAAACTTTTCCGATGTCATCGACTTTATCAACCCATTTTTACCTTAAATGTAAGAAAAAAGGCTTGGCAAAGTAATATTTATAACAATAAAGCAGGAAAAATTGAAATGATAATAATATAAACTAGATTTTAAACAAATATTAATAAAATATTAACATTAATTTCGTCTTTTTTAAAATATTTATATCCATAGTCTAGGTTAGATTTGCGTCCGCCATTAAAACCGGGGGCTGTTTTGATAGATCAATCAATGTCGGCTAATCGATTCCTCATACAATGATCTCTCTATGAGAAGGATTAAATGTCATCACTCCTGAAAGTTTTTGATTTTATTTATTGATTTATTCATCTTATTTTATTGGTGTTCTTGCATCGCATTCCGAATTGAAACAAAAAGTTCTTTTTTTGACCATAAGAGCAAATAAAGATATTAAAACGAGTGAGAGAGAGAGAGAGAGAGATAGATAGATAGATAGAGAGAGAAGGTAGAGGGGGAGAAAAAGGTTTCAAAATTTGTGTCAGCAGCGAGTCAATTATTAGAAAGCTTTAGAGAATCTTTCAAAGGATTTTCCAACCTTACGCTCTTGGAGTGAATTTAAAAACAAACGAAATCGCTTTGAAATGCGCGAAAAACAGAAATGATAAAAAAGTTTTAGTGACAATTTCTCTTAAGATCAAAAGCAAAGTATAAAAAGAATATTTTTTTTACTATTTCAGCATGAATGAAGAAATGTTAAGTACATACCAAGTCACGAATCCTATAACGTACCACACGGATATTACACATCCGTCCGTCTCGGGAGACGATGGAGTAGCGCTGGTGAGCCACGAGCCTGGGCAGAATATATGGAGAACTAGGGCTGCCCGGACGTCTAGTTCCCCCTCTCGGCCTTGCTAGCAGAGTCCAAAGGAGAGGATGAACCAATACAGTTTGGATGCAGGAGTTGCCGAAAGGTAGCACAAAGTGCCGTCCATCCGCCGTAGGGGACCCACTCCGGATTAGTGTAGGGTATGCTCCTTAGCCTTTTCTTCTCCCGAAGATTTCCACAAGGCAGTGGAGCTATATAACCCATAGCATGGGCACCAGGGCGTGTCCACACACCGGTGCGCCTGCATGCCGCATGTTAAGGGGGCCAAACTCTTCCCCCGTCCCCAAGGTTCTCGGTTGCCATGTGTCGCCAAGAGGAGGCCCTACATAGGGCTTGCTGATAGGGAGGCTATATACTGTCAGGGGAAGACCTACGCATACGGCTCTCCTTTTCGCATCGCTGCTAGCCAGCGGCGGTAACTGAAAGCGACAAGCGACAAACACTACCACTACAGACTACCACACTAGACGCATCACAGCAGCCGTTGAGACACATACTGTAACGATATTTCTGTAATCTTTCATAGGGACACAAGATATACTGTACCAATAGTCCTATAATTTTTATACAGATTCTGCATATACTGTGACTATATACTGTAACGATTTTCCTGTAACCTGTCATAGTTGCACTATATAAACTATAAACATACTCCTATAAATTCTTATAGGTTCTCTACATATACAGTGACCATAGTCTTGTAAACTGTCATAGGAGCACTACATATAATGTAGCCGTAGTCCTGAAACCTGTCATAGAAACATAACATATAGTTTAACAATTAGTCTTCTAAGTGTGAAGTGATAAGTTCAATTCGAAAAAATCGAGGTACACAGCGGAAAGTTTATTAGAACAATTACCATAAAAGTATTTATGGAAAAGGCACCGGAGAGCTGCGTTACGGCGGTAAGGAGGTGACTGAAGCCGGTCAGGACCAATAATATTGCTGATTCTTTGGATTTATCAAAAATCTATATACAGCAGGAGCCACGGGCCATATGTCGCAGCAATATTCAATGCATGGACGAGTGGTAGACTTATAAACATGTAAGATAAATCCGGGAGTAAAATGGCTACCACGACACAGTGAACCAAATTTCTTAGTATCAGAACTAACAATGGATTGACAGAATCTTTCTACTGCAGGTAAGCCGAGAATGAAATCCCGAGAAGACGCAGCGAGTCACTCTCATTGTGGTTAGTATCCGCCATGCTGTTGGGAGGCTGGAAGGGATCTTTCACGTGAGTGATAGAAGTTTCATTTTGGAGGTGTTAAAATTAAGAAGCCATTATGTGTACCAGTTAATAAGAGATCAGCTACCAATTTGACATTAAAAAACTGATCAAATTTCCTATCGAGACAGGAGTAAATGATTGTGTCATCAGCATAGATATCAAGTTGAGAACGGGTGTCATCAGGACGCTCATTGGTAAAAATGAAGAACAAAGAAGATCCTGGAATAATGATCTGAGGGCTGCCTGCATTAGTAGATAACGATTTAGAAGAGTAGTCGTTCAGGATAACATTCATTTCGCGACATTATAAGAAAAACATGAAGTAGTTCAAAAATTTGTCTAGAAATACCTCAGCATTTAGACCGGTAAGCCAAATTCTGTGAACCGCTTTCAAGATGTCCAAAGCAAGACCTTGATCTTCACCAGTCTTATCTAAAGCTCGATATATTATTTCAGCGATAATCGTTCGTACATCAGCAGTTGACCTAGAGAATCGAAAACCATCTTGCATGTATGTAAGGAGCCCTCCAGCTCCCTCCCCACGATGTGAGATGCTTAACCAATTCAGAGTTGATTAGGGTCTATAGTAATTTGCCAAAAAGCGGTAGATAGTTTGAAAGAGCAGACAGTTCACCTGCGTTCTTAAAGACTGGAACAACAGAGGAGTATTTCCATCAAGATGGAAAGCAAGAAGCAGCAAGGCATTTATTAAACAATAATAGTGAGAATAGATGCCAGTTAGTATTATGTCCGCATTCTTTGTGGGGACCCAGATTAGGCATAATAGCAGAAACCATTGAACGAGTTATATCACAGAATAGAAATTCAGTTCTCAGAAGAAAGCCGGGCAAGGATGCACCAGACGCGTCAAGAGTAGAGTCTGATAAGAATTTATGGACAAAACAATCTGCTTTATCAGCAAAGGATGTTAACACCTCAAATATGGTGAAGAGAAGAAGAATAGGAAACTTACTCTTATTTAATACAGAACCTTCAGTAGTCACGAGAGCCAAAGTTGTTAGAGATTATACGTTGTCTCCTTCTACAAGTGGACAAAGATTTAGCTCTTTCGCCGGTACGTTTATATTTATTACGTGCAGTCATGAATAGGCGTATGTTGACAGGTGAACTGTCACGCTGGAACATCCATAAAAAGTGAATTCTTTGGTCTGAAGAGGCTGGCGTGAACCATGGAGTTTTGGATCTCATCTGGTATTTTCAAGACGCGGTACAAAAGCATTGATGCCTGCTTTGAGCCAAGAAGAAACCGTAGTAGCAAAATTCCCAATAGGAAGGTTAAAATTATTAATCCAAGTGGCGCCTCTGAGAAAGTTGCGAAGTGAATCCCAATCAGCATGCTGGAACCGGAAAGAGGTCTTGTGGACAGAAGGTTCCTTTCTAATAGACAACCCAAAAGAAATCTTAGCATACATTACAGCGTGATCCGAATTGCCAAGAGGAGAGAGTTGTGATGCTTTACAAGAGCCGAGAGAGAAGGTAAGGAACAAATCGAGTAAAGAAGAATGTTGATCAGATTTATTAGGGAAACGAATAAAGAAATCCACTATTTGAGTAAGAGAGTGAGCAATGGAGAAAAATTGAAAATCTCAATACCAGCGGTGGTAGTAACATTGGAATGCTTAAGTCACTTGTCATGATGAGATTTTTATAATAATCAAACACAGTCGATTATTTTACACTCCCTCCGTTCCGAAATAGTTGTACCAAAAGAATTTTCATGTTGTTCCAAAATAATTTCGGAGTTTATAGTTGTTATCGCCGTCAGCTAAAATAACTTGTTCCATTTCTAACTGCAAACTTAAAAAAAGTATTGTTAAGCTTCGACTTCTGAAGTTTATTGAAGCTTTCTTCCACTGCTTCAATGAGCTGGTCAACATTATTTGGAGCTTGCTGGTGCTGAATTGATTGAATTGCATTAAAATAACCCAGATCAAGGACATTGAGATCAGGACTATTTGGAGGCTGGCAAACTAATTCAATCTGCAGCTACGTTTAATTCATCTGCAACCTGTTTTATTGCACCACGCTTCAGGACACGATCTGTGGATCTTTCCAGCAGAGCTTGCAACACAGTACTACGTTCATTATTTGTCAATTCGTGCTTCTTGCAATTTCGTTTAGCATTTCTGCCAATTGGCTTCTCTTCTCCCATCATAATCTCTTGCCAGCGGGTGGTCTGAAAAAAAAATACAATTTTAATGTGGTGAAAAAGTGATATAATTTGCGCTTCAAATTATTCTACCTGAATAAGTTAATATAAATACTTGAGGAACATCAATGCTAACCTGTTAATGTAAACGGCAAACAATTCGACTAAGAATTAGTATATTCCACATGAGATTTCCGGCTATGGAACAAATATTTCGGAACAGAGGGAGTAGTATTTAACCTTTAAATAATTGTTTTAATGTCAGCAACATCAACAACAACAACAACAACAGCAATAATAATAATAATAATAATAATAATAATAATAATAATAACCCATCATGGCTACGTAGTGCAGGGTTGAAAGCTGAAAGTGAAGGTTTTATCCTTGCTGCACAGGACCAATGCTTGTTAACTAGGAATTATCAAGCACATATACTAAAATATTGTGTTAGCCCAAAATGCAGATTCTGTGATAAATATCCATAAACCATTGATCATCTTGTATCAGGTTGCACGATATTGGCACCCACTGAATATAAAACCCGGCATGACAGAGTGGGCCAATATATGCACTTTAAAATTTGCAACTTCTACGGGAAGGAAACTGAAAGAAACTGGTACGAACACCACCCTGACCCGGTTACGGAGATAGGACCTGTTACAATTCTATGGGACTACACAATACACACTGACAGAACAATCAAAGCCAACCGCCCATACATTGTTATTAAAGACTACAAACAAAAAAAGTGCCTCCTTATTGATATGGCAGTCCCAGCAGAGTGCAATGTATCTTTGAAGATATTCGAAGCTGTCAAAATAGAAGGACCTTGAAATAGAAATCTCAAAAGTGTGGCACATGGGAACATCAACAATTCCTGTTGTAGTTGGAGCCCTTGGACTGGTTGGAAAAGATTCCAGTCGGCTGATTGAAGGGATCCCTGGAAGTCCACGCCTCAAAGAGATACAAAAAATTGTTCTGACAAGTACAGCCCACACTTTACGAAGGGCTTTATCTATGTAATTATTTATTTATTTTTTTTTGCAGTGGAAAGTGTCATGATACCATTTATAACCTTAGGTCCCTGGGCGGGACCCGGAAAGAAATGTGTAAACGCCAGATATCAAAGGAAATAAAGATAATAATAATAAGCTAATCGGCCAGATGTAGAGATCAAAGACCAGATGAACAGATGTACTTTCTTATTGACATGCCAGTCGCAGAAGTTGTAATGTATCTTTCAGGATTTTGAAATGGAAATCTGAAAAATGTGGCACATGAGAGGATCAATAATTCTAGTTTTAGTTGCAACCCTTGAACTGATTGGAAAAGTTTCCGATAGACTCATTGAAAGGATTCTTTGTAGCCCATGCCTTAACAAGAAATACAAAAAATTGTACTCACAAGTCCAGCTCACACATTACGAAGAACTTTATCTATGTAAAATGTGGGATCTTGAGAATGTCATGAAGCCATTTGTAACCTTAGGTTTCTGGTTGGGATCCAGAATGAAATGTGTATACAACAGAAATCTAAGAAACAAAATAATGTGATGAATGACCAGTGGGCCCGAGCAGTTCCGAGTTCAGCGACTTTCTACAGCTGCTGGGTAAATATAAACTTGGAACTGAACTACTGCCGGTATATTCAGTGTGGTAACGACACAACATCGGAAATGAGATTCTGAAATCAACGACCAGGGCGGGGAGTTTCCTCGATCGGATCAATGGCCAACGTGTACGTGACCAAGGCGAGTTTTCAAGTAGTGGTGTGATCTTCAGAGGGATAGGCTACGCCAGGTCTATTTTGCCCAAGGCACGCTACATATGGATGAATACTTACTCGGATATGTCGAAGGTGCTGGTAAGATGTCCAGGCTTTATATTTTGGAAAGAATTTCAACCTACGATTTACTACTTGATATACTCCAGTCAGAAATGTATTACGACCTCCTGAACATTTGTTCCACTCTGCTGACAGGTATTTTAGTGCAGGTGAAATAGACCGCTAAAGCATTCATAAAACTAAACGGCTTTTATATATTTTTATTATTATTTCGAACTATTCTCATCTTGATTAAACTATAAATGTCATTACAGACACAACGTTTCAGCCAAGTACTCTTTGCCATCGACAGAATCCACTGATTTTACCATCATGACATCCACAATTTTATCAGTATATAAAATACTAAACGTTTTTTTAATGTTTAAAGCCGTTCATAGGGATTAAGCAAGTGGATATCATATTCGATCATACGTACATATGTCATCCTATATTTGCTTGGTTTGGTTTGGTTTCTTTTGCGTCATATCAACCTCAGTTGCTTATTTAATGCCGACAATATTTTTATTGCTGGTAATATTTTATTTTAAATATATTGTTAGTAATAGTTTTTTGAAAAATATATTACTTGTAATTTAAAAAAATATATATTGCTGGTATTTTTTTCAAAAAAGTAATGTTGGTATTGAAACCTATTTTTATACTTTCATATTGTTTTGACCCCTTTGTGGGGGGTTACTATTTGCCCATCGTTCGGTTCCTACCAGGTGCTACCACCACGGGTCAGGGTGTACATGGGAACACCAGCAATTAAGAGGTGGTTCCTTGCATCCTTAAAACTTCTGATCGGAGACCTTTCTGTCGGATGTAGTTCTTCTGGGTGAGACAATAACCTACATATGAAAGCAAGGATGTAGTTTATCATCATACCCAGGACGGCCTATATTTGAAAGAAATCGTGTCATTATTATTGTTATAATTAAGCGAAGGTCAAACTAATACAAGACTCAGTAAGGATCAAAATTGGAACATATCAGAACTGGTCTATGCGATAAATTAACTCGAAAATTACTTTAGAGTCGGCGGCGTTTGATATTTAAAAGATAAAATTTATGAATGACTAAATTTCACTATAGTAAATGCAAAGGACGTGGAAAGAGAGGCGAGTATTAATTTTCCTTCTCTATACGAGATCCTACTCTTTCTGAAAGCCATAATTTGAAATAAGCTTTTTATTACGGCTCGAATACAGGCTACTGTTAAAATCATATCTTCGCCATCTCCTGCCTTGAGCTTAAACAATAAATACTTCGGCTCAGGATTCCGTCCCTTTATATCAGATGCATTGTGAAATACTTTTGACGCACAATTACAGAGCTTGTGATTGCCTTATTGAATGCATTATTTGATTATCGCTTCCTTATAAGACTGCTAAACAGACACCAATATCCAAATCGTTTCATTATCTTTGGAACTTAATCGAAGGTTTGTTCATTTTTTCCCCAGTTACTTCATAACATGAAGCGATAATTTATCGTTAGTCTAATCAAATTTCATAAATCATAATTACACGTCAGATGCGATAACATCGAACGTTATGAAAATAGAAAGTCGGCAGATAGCACCAAACATCTTACCAGCACAAATGACAATAATTAAAGAAATATCAAAATGTAGGGTTCTGGTTTATATTACGTTCATCTCTTTGGTTGAAAGTTGTTGTTTTTTTTCAAATTTTGATAGACAGTGTAATTTTTTTCCATATTCCTTGTAGTTCTTCTAAGCATTATTTTCGGCTCCTTCATTTTGGCGCTTTTAATAGCGAAACTATAGATTAAATGACAGTATCATTCTCGGAGACAAAATATCATGGAAAATGATGTTCTATTAAGAAGAAGAGTAAAGAGAAAATATATAAATATAAGATTGTTATGTATTAATTAAGATTAATGAAGCTAACTATAGGGGGTTATGCATCTATATATATATATAAAAGTGAACGTAGAAGTCAACACTTCGAGTCTGTTTCATGCTATCCGAGAAAAATAACAGCACTCGTGTCCTGACGATTGCATCTAGCATGAAACAGATTGTCGCCTCTAAGTGTTGACTTCTATGTTCACTTTTATATTTACACACGCTCTATCTCTGATATTGAGCACTTTATCCCATAAATATAGCACACCTTAAAACTATATTTCTTTATATATATATATATATATATATATATATATATATATATATATATATATATATATATATATATATATATATATATGTATATATATGTAAATATATATATATATATATGTGTGTAAATATATATATATATATATATATATATATATATATATATATATATATATATATATATATATATATATATATATATTAGTGTACCCGTGTCGTTAAAAATTATGGCAGTGGTTAGAATGTTGTAATAATGAGATACAAGTAAACAAAAATCTGGAAGCAATATACTGAGATTCAATAAACTGAAGCTAAAAATTTACAACTAATATATATATATATATATATATATATATATATATATATAAAGAGAGAGAAAGAGAGAGAAAGAGAAAGAGAAAGAGAGTCAAGTGCATGCAGTTTGGTGTTGACTTCAATGTCAAATTTTATATTTACGTACGCTCTATTTCTGATATTTCCATAAATATAGTATGAAGCCATTTTTCTATTTCAAATTTCGGACATGCACCTTGTCTGCTTTTGATTTTATCGACTGCACAGTATAGTAGGGTCAATCGGGCACTGTCTATGAGAAAAAGATCACCATGACCCAATTCACTCCGATAGAAATTTGGAAACGGCATGCTGTACTGATTGGCATTCGCACCGAAGGCTCCAAAACGAACATTTCAATATTTGGGTGTTAATCTGAGAACAGTTGAAAGACTTCGGAAATAGTTGAATGAGTCTAATGATGATTCCGAAGGGAAGACAGGTCGGAAAACTCATTCTGATCGTGCTGAATTTGTTGGTGAGGGCCTCAGACTCAACACGAATTCCTTCTTCAAGTACCTTGAGGACATGGTGCTGCCCTAGGCGAAGAGGGTGGTTGCTGGACGACACTACGGCTGGTAACAGGACTCATATAAGCAGTAGAATCCAGTCACGGCAGTCAGACAATTTCTGCGACCGCATCACCCCTTACATCTTACCACCTAACTCCTAAGAGTGAAACACCCTTGATTATTATTCGTGGGGCTCAGTTGAGTGAGAGACCAAAAAATTCCCCATCTTAGAACGTCCAGATGAGTTGCAGGACATTCTGAAGATTTTCAACCTGGAGTTGAACCAAATGTCGATTTTATTGAATAATTAAGTCTTTTTTTTAATTTTTAATTTTTGGTAACTATATTTATTAAAAAGAAATTTCAGTTTTGCGCAATTTAGTCGACAATTTACGCTGTACACATACATACATACATACATACATATATATATATATATATATATATATATATATATATATATATATATATATATATATATCCACAGACTGTTTTGCAGTATCACAGCTCATCAGTTTGGCTAGATATTCGATTTCAAGCCGGGATCGAAGTTCGACCGATTTGACACCAGTCATAGACTCTTTAGCCAGAGAAAGGGAATTTTTAACTCATACCGCTCAGTTATTTACGAATAGCGATGCATATATATATATATATATATATATATATATATATATATATATGTACCGGTTGTAACAACAAAATTGTCCAAACTGTGTAACAGCATGTTTACTATCTAAAAAAAAAACACTAAACTAATTGAGATTCTTATTTTAAAGGTTTTAAGATAAGACGTTTAGTTATCTTAATGCCATTTGTCGTAATTATGACTGAAAAACGCTTTTGAGTTTTCAGCTAAAAAGAGAACAGACGACTGTCTTCCCAACCGAGCAATGGTGGAGGAAAGAGATCATTCAGACATTTAGTTCGGTACCCACATTCAGCTCTAGCTTTAGTCTTCAAAATCCATTCAAGAACTGTCAAGACAACGGCGAATAAGAGGGTACATTGGAGAGGAAATCTGGATGAAGAGGTCACAAATATATATATGTTAACTTTATTTCAATACTTCATAAGCTTCCGATCCTTAGCTATGATTAAATAATGATTAACATGTCATTTTCGTTTATGGTCGATTTCATCACGATTCTTCTGTTAAGCTTGGAGAGTAATTATACATTCTTATTGCTCAAAGTGGAATCCAGTAGTGTTATAAAAACCTCGGGGAATTCCAGTGAGATATCTTTAATCATTTCTAAGACACAACGGTTCAGCGCTTAATCTAACAATTGGACAATTTTGATGTTTCAAGATTTGAACAATTTTGCTGTTACATCCGATATATATATATATATATATATATATATATATATGCACATTTCATTAAAAACGACAGACAAGGTGCTTTTATTTAGTTTTTTATACCATTTCTCATGCGATCTAATAATTTTTTTCGGATGATAAATTATATGAAAACTGTCCGAATAAACATGAGCATAATATTTTAACCGTGTTTTGAAAAGAAAATGAAACATTTTATAAAACATACATACAACAAACTATTTCTAATTATAACATTTAAAATATAATCCTTGAAAATGACTAAATGTATAGTCGAAAGCGCTCGGATAAAAAGAACATTCAGACAGTTTTTATATAATTTATCATCCGAAAAGAAAAAAAATAGATCGCATGAGCAATTGCATAAAAAACTAAATAAAAGCACCTTGTCTGTCGTTTTTAATGAAACGTGCATGAAAGAAGGATTGCTGCCTAAATACACAAATATATATATATATATATATATATATATATATATATATATATATATATATATATATATATATATATCGATGTGTGTGGGGTTTATAAAAAGGATAAATGTCGATAATCCAAATGGCTTGAATTTTTCTGAGCTTAAAACAGACATATCGCAATTCAGTTTTGAATTCTGTGTTCACACTTCTTATATGTACACATATACAAATATTTAATAACACACACACACACACACATATATATATATATATATATACATACATATATATATATATATATATATATATGTGTGTGTGTGTGTGTGTGTGTTTGAATAATGATTTGACACCACAGAATAAATTAGATACTTTAGAACTTTAGATGTTTTATTTCTTATGAATTCATGCGATCAACACTTCTTCAGAAAGACTCGTTTCGTGTAATTTGTAACGCGACATAAGACGATATTGACAAGAACTAAATTGCAGAATAGGAGGGGAAACTTAACTTCGGAACACCACTGAAACAATTTAGTAGTAAAAAATACTTACCGAATAAAATATAAATGTTCTGAGTGAGTATACTCACTATGTTTACTAAAATATACTGCAGGCTTCGATGATGGCGAAGGAACCAACTAGACTCAATATAGGGGAGCTACTCCTAATTCCGATGGTGATACTCATCCAAGTATAAATAACCCACTGTAACCGGCCCAAGATCAAAGTCTTCTTTCACCTAGCCGCCCCCCACAGAGCATTAGAAGCTAAATCAAGTATAGGTTTATAAGTGATTGAATAATAATTTATCGAGCCTAGAACAAGAATCCTCAATGCTTTGGCTAGAACACTTTTTTCTACATACAACATGTGAAAGAACGTCCGATACCATGCCCTTGTCAGCCGCCAATCAATGGCTAAGGCGGTACTGCCACCCAGGGTGCCACCAGCAGTTTTGCCACCTGACAGGGTATTCAGATTCTGCGATTTTTGTATGCAACTCCAACTCAGATTTTCATCGTAGAAGGTGAACAGATGAGTTTCACGTCGGAAGTATCATTGTGTTGGTAAACATGGTTTTAATTAACTTTGTTTATTTTGGATCTTGACCAGATCCAACTCGATGGCTGCTGAGCTGTGGAGACGATGTGAATCAAGCTTCAGACACCGACTAGTGATTCGCACCTTCAAAAGAAAGAAAACAATTGACCGTCCGAGAAATACACACCACTCGACGTCAATAGGTAGCACATAATATGTCCACCCCTTTTCCACACAGTCGGGTCGTAGTGATTCACAGCGGTTTTCCTTTCGCTCGTGCACCTCCTGCCTATTCTCTTCCCATGGAACCTTTAATTCTACTAGCAGGAGGACACACTTCTTTGAATCAGACCACGTTACAATGTTAGGGCGTGCATCTGTCTGAATGATGTTTACTAGAAATTGCAGCTAACAACCTCCAATCACGGGCTTTACTCAGTAGCATCACGTTGGGAGTTATTTGAGATTTTCGCACAGGGGGTTCACTTTCCTTTTGAAAACGGATCTTAGGTTCTCTGGCCACGACAGGCTGTTAGTTGGCTTCTTCACACTGTGTACTAACTAAGTTCATGACCAATTCCAGCACATTGTCATGATACCAATTGTACATCTGCAGTGATTCCGCACATCCAGAGAGCCCGTGACGTAAATTGCCTTGATCACTTCGACATAATGCGCAGACATCGTTGTCAGTGTATCCCCACAGATTGAGTTTGGTCGCATTTGGTAGGAAATCTCATAGACAGATCGCAAGAGGAATGATATTGCCTATGACTCCATTGCAATCAAGGTATTCCATGATAGCTTCATTAGATCAATATCACTCCATGTAGCTCAAGTACATTGTTTGAACTGAGAATCACCATGTCTCGGTTTCCCTTTGCAGAAAAACTAGTTGCTTGTGTTGCCCAAGCCAGTACCATTGGTTTCGTTCACCCCCATAATCTTCTTGGCTCGCACGCAGTATTCTTCTTTTTGGGTGGTTTCTACTGCCAACCATTTGGTGACAGTCTTGATATCTGACTATAACTTGTCGACAAACAAATCGACCGAAACCCTCATCATGATGTGAAGGTGTACCTTCTCGGCTATGAACTTCAGCAATGAGGAAATGGTAAGTTGAATGTTTCCGGTATTGGTATAGAGTCTTATGGTGGAGAAGCAAGGGTGAACTCCAAGCCACTTACGCAGGTAGTTGATACACTGCTACATCTGCTGAATGCGAGACAAAGTAATGTCATACACCTGCAACAGCCACAGAAGCCGGGTTATCAAACCATGTTGGTAGCACCAAGCTTTCGGAGAGTTGGATTCAAGTCCATCTAATGCCACTTTCTGCCACTCTTCACCTCGGTGCCGATCAGTCAGTGGAATTTCATACAGCTGCACGAGCCTCTTCACTGGATTCACTTGTCTGTCCCCCACAATGCAGAAGTGAATCACCCTGACAGAGCTTCTGAGTAATGATAAGCTCCCAGTTTTTCTTGGGTTTAGCCTTCATTATTCCCCCACATGAAGAGCGCTTATGGCACCGCCACTGCGGTTCATTGGCACCGATCTTAGATTGGCCCAGAATTGGTGATGTCATTCCTGAACGCTCTTTAAGGAGGAAGGACCAGTTGTTAGTTAATCATCACCCACTCTGCTGTGTCCACTGCACCACGTAATATGAGTTTCATGGACATAATGAAAAGAAGTGGTGAAATCACACACCCCATCATAATGCCAACCCCGAGGCCTTACAATTTGTTGGTGTAGTTACCAACAGTGAATTGGATAAGCGCTGTTCTGAAATATTTCAATATGATTTCCATAATCTTACCATGAAAATTGAAAAATTCGAAAGTCATTCCAATTAGTTGATGAGGAACTGATCCCTACGCATTCGCAAGATCAAGCCAAATTACATGAAGCTCAGTTTTACTCTGGCTGATAGAATTGAGGACCACATAATGTATGACAGCTCCAGACAGCCGAGGAAGCCATATATCCCAGCCTTCTGGACTTCTGTATTTATGTAATGGCTGTCTCAGAGGAATTCCGTGATACGATGGCCAAGGACCCAAAAAAATATTTCCCCTCTATTTTCAAAAGGGATATCGGGCGGAAATTTGCAATGCCTTTTGCTTTCTTTTCCATCCGACAGGTAGCATTCTTGTGGCACAATAGAGTGTTTTCATTGCCACTGGAATGGGATGGTGAGTTGCCTGAGGACATTTGGACAATTCTTATGTAGCTTGTAGGATATTCCATTTATTCCAGGTGCACTACTGGCACGGGATTTGCGGACGAATTCCCGAATTTATCACAGCTTTAGTCCGCTGTCCTTAAACATGACCTCTGGATCTTGGGGCCGAGAAAATTCATTCATAGGATGGATTGGAACATCATTTCAAGCATCAGAATGCGTCATCCTCTGGTGTTTTCTCCCGCGATACGCCGAGTGTGTCGCCTTTAGTCTCACTTAACAACTTTTTAGTAAAAGCGTAAGGATTATTGCAAAATTATCTCCGAGACTGTCGCTTTTTCTTCCGACGTTTTCTTTGGTTCTCATCTCTAGAGATCACTAAGATCATTGCTTTAATATCATTAAGCAGGTCCTTAACGTTTGCCTTCTCATAAATTGGCGCTTCTTTGTGTCTCCCCTTCACAGCTCTCTGCTTTCTTCTTAGTTTACCCTTCTGAATCTGTCGTCTATTTGGCCGCGTCTCTTCTTTCCTATCCACTTTTTCAGGTCCCACACCAAACCACCCAAGACAAACCACGTGCACAACTCTGCAGTAAGATCTGATCTTCTGGCTAATGAGGCCCTTACCATAGTTGTTAAGTAGAGTTCCTGATCGAGATTTGACCAAGTTACTCTGTGATTGCCTTTGGGCCACTGGATTCTTGGAATTTCACCAATGGAGTCTTGAACACTGTCGGTGCAATACTAATTCATAATTCCATCATTCGACTTACATTCGCTTATAGGAGAATTGCGTTAACTGCACCAGCGTACATTATGGATACGTAAACCTCGCAGGCTGACGAATTTCCTGCCGCGATCACACGATGTCATTTTCATTTGAATCAGTCAGATGTGGGATGTATTCTCCCTCTCTGGTACAGGAAGTCAGAGGGCATATTTCATTTGTTGTACAAATCATATTTGCTTTAGTATTTCAGACTTTCCCTAACTTTTTCAGTTTTCTACATACAACGTGTGAAACCCGCCAACCAGGGGAAGTAATACAGTTTCGGTGGCAAAGGCGGTTCTGCTACTCCTGGCGCCACCGAAATATATATATATATATATATATATATATATATATATATATATATATATATATATATATATATATATATATATATATATATATATATATATATATATATATATATATATATATATATATATATATATATATATATATATATATATATATATATATATATATATATATATATATATATATATATATATATATATATATATATATATATATATATATATAAAGATGAAGTGTTGTAATTATTTACATTATTTAAATTGTTCGGACTGTTGTCCCCAATAACACATGGCCCAGTGGATAAAAGTGTTTGTTAGATTCAGTGAGTTGACCCTAAGAGTTGTGAGTTCAATACCTGGCTACGGGTGAACAAAAACTTGGATACTTGAGTTAGAGGGAAATAACTGAGACGGAAGAGGCATGGGATGTGGAACTAGAAAAATCTATACGGTGGATGAAATAGAGGGTTCAGTTCGAAATTCCAAGAAGGCCGAAGCATACAAAATTCGGAAAACAGTCCGAACAATGTAAATAATTACACACAGACACACACACATATATATATATATCTGTGTGTAATGCAATTTGATGTGCGTAGGTCCTTACTTTCCATATAAACCATTATTTTTATTTCATGGGTGACTTGTGCTGGACTTCACAATTAATTTCGATTATTCTAAAATTTATTTCCAAGTTATGAAAACTGTTGTCATAGAAAAACATTCGTCGCAAGGAATCACGTAAAAAATCGCCCAAAACAATCCCAGTAATGAAAACTTAGCAATTCAAAATTTCTGTAACATTAGCCCTTTAAAGTTAGTGAGTTGTGTCCCTTTAATTGAAAAAGTGTGACACAGTGACACACTACAATTAACATTTATCATATAGATATATATATATAATTTCCCGAATTATTAAGTATTATCATTATTACCCATGAGTCTACTGATCATTTAAGGCGTGAAACAGCTAGTTACAATGCAGAGCTGATTTCAATGTCCGCACTTTTTATCTCGATAAACGTTATATCTCTTCCATCATGAATACAGCAAATTTTAAACAATATGATTATATATGTCTGTGTGTATACGAGTTTGTGTCTGTGTGTGTGAGAGAGATTGAGAGGGGGAGAGAAAGTGTTATCACACAGTACACACATCTCTGTATTTAAGAAAACTTTGAGAAATGAAAGAAAGAATAAAGTATATATTATTTTAAAGACTTTATAATGGCTGAAAACATGCAATTTATTTTATTTTTTATTTTTTCTGCTGTAAAGATATCTCTAGCTCGCCATTTGCAACAAGAAAACAAACAGAAAATAAACGGGCTTTTTAATATCACAATAAAAATAATTTTAATAAGGGACAAAAAATGTAAATTTCCCATTTATGGGGAGGAATTGGGAAAATAATTTTGATGCATTAGTTTTTTGATGGAACGCCTGTAGTTTTTAGTGTTTATTGAAAAGATTGGAATAGTCATATGCATTTTGCCAAAATGCATGAAAATCATTGCAGACATAATTGAGAAAGATTTTTTCTTGTAAATATAAAGTAGAAGTTTCTCTATTTTTACCGTAATTATTGTTATTATATCCGAATTATTTAGACCAGCATTCTCACTGCACGTTTTGATCAATGCATTGTAAATGATGATTCCCAAAGCTTTCGTATTATGTCTGTCCATTCTTCAGTCTACAAAGTGTTAGAAAATCTGAGATTATTTTTTCCTTATTGTTGAGTCTTGACTCAATGTTGAATCTCGCCTATTGCATGGAATAATAATGCAACATAAAATGTACTTAGAACAAGAATGTATTATATCAAGAAAGTGTACACAATAAGTACATATAGTATTTCTGTATATTTCTGGGAAGACGTTCCTGAAGAATGTGTTGACTAGTCGCAGTCGATCAGAGTCTCTAGTTGGATCTCGTCATTCTCTCTCCTCGTCTTCCGGTACCAACCATTATTTATATAGTTGGTAGTCACCTATGCAGATTAGGTAGATCCTACACAACACTTATTTCATAATCTTCGGACTGATTCATCTTTTTATAAAATTTCCATCCATACAAACGACAGCTGTCTAATATATAACAATTGCTATTATGCATTTCTTTACTTATATCTTTCGTGCCACATCAATAGCGTAAAGGGAGGTAAATCAACTTAAAGTAGTACATGTATAAATGGTTACTTCCTTTAAGTCAATTTAATAATCTATACAAATAAAATATTTATTTTTATTTAGACAAAATTAGTTTTCATCTTCAGCATTCGTGGGACTCATCTTGGTGACAGCTTGCTCATCACCAAGATCTCAATTAAAACCGTATGGACCGAACTAGAACTATTTCCTATGGACTTAGTTATCTTCTGGATAGTAAGAGGTCTGTCATCTAAAACTATAAGGTGAATGGCATCATTTTTTAATTAGTTGTTGAGGTTTTTGGATGACCTGATCGAAGGCCATCTTCTGTACTCTTCCTGCTCTGCTTGGAGTCTTCGGCAAGTGTCCGTGCTGTGTCCTCATGAATTTCCTTGGGTGTCAAACTTTTCCGAGTAAAATGAATCATGTAATTAATCCATTCTCTTACCAGTGCGTTTCTGCAGTCTTATTTGTTCAAGCCTTCCTTTCGAGGCAGTCAGCTAGTCTATTAAGCGATCTTCCTTCAACTTGTCCTTGAGAGAGGCTTTGTCAGCCTCGTCTTTGTCAGCCTCGTCTTTGTCAGCCTCGTCTTTGTCAGCCTCGTCTTTGTCGGTCTGTTGCTAATCTTTTACTTTCGAGAAGTCTTTCCATTTCGAGTCATTGTTATATTAAACAATTTTCTTTTAATATTAAATGATTTTCAATTTGTTTTCTTGTTGCAAATGGCGAGCTAGAGAAATGTTTACAGCAGAATAAATAAAAAGAAAATAAATTGCATGTTCTCAGCCATCTGAGACAGCTAACTCATCACCAAGATCTGAATTAAAAACCGTATGGACCGAACTAGAACTAATTCCTATGGACTTAGTTATCTGCTGGTTGGTAAGAGCTCTGCCACCTAAAACCATAGGGTGAATGACATCAATTGTTTTATTAGTCGTTGAGGTTTTTGGATGACCTGACCGAGGGCCATCTTCTGTAATGTTCCTGCTCTGCTTGGATTCCAAAGTCCAAAGTTCCCATTTGCATAGTAAGGGGAGTTCTCGACAAGTGTCTGTGCCATATCCTCATAGATTTCCTTGGGTGTCATACCTTTCTTTTGCAGATATTTTATGACTGCTAAAACTTTTGCAATATGAGCTCTGGTAAAAACATAATGATAACAGCAACAAATTGCAATATGAGCACTGGTAAAATGGTTGCTGAGGACGTTAGGTTTATAATATCCAGAAATTCATACGCAGATGTCATCAAGGACACATGGCACAGTGGATAAAGTTAGCTAGATCCCGCGACAGGACTCAACGAGTGTGAGTTCAATACCCGGTTAAGGCAGATGAAAACTTGGATAACTGACAGCCTAGATGTGGGACTAGAATAGTCTACCCCAGTGAGGTTCAGTTCCGCATTACAAATAGTGTACATAAGACCTCATCTCAGAAATATAGACAGATACTGACGTTAGGGAAATTAAAAAAATATTGAAGACATTTTGCTTAAAGATTGTCTTTTCTTTATTTCAGATAAATAAAAAAAAACATCTTGTCAACTTATTTCACCGAAACCTTCACTTTCCACAATTATCGTTTGTAGTCTAGATATCTGGAAAAATGTCGTCAATTTAAACTGACACTCGGTAGATATGGATCAATTTAATATAATTGTCTTTGTCTTTTTAGGTATTTTGTCACTAGATATCTGTTGTTTAGAGCAATGAAACATTGA
The DNA here is from genome assembly GCA_964036315.1 of Acanthosepion esculentum. Lineage (NCBI taxonomy): Eukaryota > Metazoa > Mollusca > Cephalopoda > Sepiida > Sepiidae > Acanthosepion > Acanthosepion esculentum. The sequence goes on along the minus strand of OZ038477.1, from coordinate 147,732,865 downwards.
CAACATTCAAAATCACAGATCATCTTCCAGTTGAAGTAAAGTCTTCGAGAAAAATCAGAAAACCCAAGAGCAACCTAAGCTCAGCCGGTGGCGGCGGCCAGACCGTCTACATACTTGTCGCTTTAATCCTGAAACAACGGAATTCCAACTAAACATTTATTCTGTTCTCAGTTCTTCGTTCAGCAAAACCCAAACTGGCAAAATCTGTAGGATGATATTATGGGAAACAGATTCTACAAAATTTTACGCATTCCTAAATTAATTAATATTAATTCGAAGCCAGAACATTTCTGCCAACATGAGCATAACTAATTCTCTATGATGGATTTTAAACACTCCGCCATTCGTTGTCAATTTTAACGACATTCCTTGGTTGAATTCATGTCGAATTATCTTCATAAGAATATAATTTTAGCCAGGAGCCATATATTATGCCAATTAAGAAAGGTAGCATCCTCGAAAATTCCAAAATCTATCAATAAAGACACTGTTTTCTGAGGAAATATCCCTGGCAAAAGAATCGTCCCGATTTATCAATATCCTAGGATGAGGCAATGACTAATCGGAGAAAATCTCATCTTTTTTCTTTCTCTTTTTATCACTTTTTTCTTCATTTCTTCTTTTCTTTCTTCTTTTTCGCTTTTCTTTATAGTCTTCAATATTTCGTTTCTCTCTTTTTACTCCTGCAATTTTTCCCTCATCGTTTCTTTCATTCGACTTTTTTTCTGTATACGATGATGATTCTCAATATCGCAATCATCGTTTTTATTATAGTTTTAAGTATTTCGATTACGTTATCAACATTTATAGCATTATTACGACTTATATTAATTAATCGGCTGACTTACCAGAAAAGAGACAGAAAATAACATGTACAACATTTTTAAATTCATAAGAACGTTTTTGTACAGATTATTTGTTCAGTCTGTTTATTTATTCAACCTATCTATCTATCTATCTATCTATCTATCTATCTATCTATCTATCTATCTATCTATCTATCTATCTATCTCAGTCTGTTCCTATCTATCTATCTATCTATCTATCTATCTATCTATCTATCTATCTATTTCAGTCTGTTCCTATCTATCTATCTATCTATCTATCTATCTATCTATTTCAGTCTGTTCATATCTATCTATCTATCTATTTCAGTATGTTCATATCTATCTATCTATCTATCTATCTATCTATCTATCTATCTATCTATTTCAGTCTGTTCATAGATATCTATCTATCTATCTATCTATCTATCTATCTTATCTATCTATTTCAGTCTGTTCATATCTATCTGTCTATCTATCTATCTATTTCAGTCTGTTCATATCTATCTATCTATCTATCTATCTATCTAACTATCTATCTATTTCAGTCTGTTCATCTATCTATCTATCTATCTATGTAACTATCTATCTATCTATTTCAGTCTGTTCATATCTATCTATCTATCTATCTATCTATCTATCTATTTCAGTCTGTTCATGTCTATCTATCTATCTATCTATCTATCTATCTATCTATCTATCTATTTCAGTCTGTTCATATCTATCTATCTATCTATCTATCTATATATCTATCTATCTAACTATCTATCTATCTATTTCAGTCTGTTCATATCTATCTATCTATCTATCTATCTATCTATCTATCTATCTCAGTCTGTTCATTACAGTGGCGGATCGTGTCTAAAGTTATTGGGGGATGCTCTGCTTTAGAAAAATGTTATTCATTGTTTTCATATTGGGTAAAACGAAAAAAAAAGATAAAAAGAAAATTTAAGCACAGAAAACCAAGAAAACTGGAGAGTGGACGGAAGTCGTCAAGAAGGGACCCAAAAATACTACCACTTCCCTTCAGCAGCGAAATGAGGGTCCACAACAAGAGCCAGAGGACTAGCAAGAAAGGGATGTTGAAATGCAGGAGATGCCCTCACCTCGGTCGTCTTCACTGAAAAGAGGGAGAGAGGAAACAGAAGAAGAAGAAAGAGACGAAAAGGGGGAAAAATAAAGAAAAAAGCTGAAGCCAACAAAGGCTGTGCCAAAACCAAGGCTCAATCAGCCATGGCTTCGCCAGTCGAGAAGCCTGAAGAAAATACCACAAGAAGTCTTCCTCCTTCCCCTCTGAAAGCACCATTGTCCCCCATTCGCAATACACCTCCTCATCAAACACCCCCTCTCAATACCACTGCAGCCGATGATATTTCTACTCCTCCCAACACCCAACTTTCCAAAA
>OZ038477.1:147665633-147725633 GCA_964036315.1 Acanthosepion esculentum | reverse complement strand
ATTCACACAGTAAACCTATATCACCGACTTTAAGCTAATGGTGTAAAGTCAATCCTCCCCATGTTGCACACCGCAGTGAACTTGCCTCAAACTAAACTAAGCGAGTTGAATATCTAAATGAGATAATGCTCATTTGCGTTTGATTACATTGCATATTTATATATGTGTACATGAGAACAAGTTTGACTATAATTATATCACTTACAAATGGTAATGATAATACTGTTTCCTTATAAGGAAACATTTGGCATTCATTGACCAAGCAGCCAGTGCTGCTGTCAGATGAAATTTATAAAATCTCTTTATTAAAACATTTTTTCTGGAAAATAGCTTTCCCAAGTCCAGTATTGAAATAGGTTTCCTTCCTTGCTTTTTGTTTGAGGTTGTGTGGAAGATCAGTATCTTGGTTATTATTCTCTCATCGATTTACATGGGATATCTATTTTATTTGTTGCAGATGCTGAACGTCCTCAAGTGATGCGATTTCTTTTATTTGGTAGTTCTTCGTTTGCGATTCTGTAGCGCCATTTCACAAGTTTCAAAGAAGGATCGTCCTCGCTGACCCCTACACACTACAGACATATATTCATGAAAATCATCTCTCTCTTTATATATACAGTTTGAAGTTATGTTATATTTATAGGTAATTAGATCATTATCAGGCAGAGAGCTTATGTAAATATAAAAGTGGACAGTGAAATCAACACCGAGTGGCGAGAGTCGGTTTCATGCTTCAACGTGATTTAAAGGACATTTTGCCCATCTTGGCCTGAAGATTACGTTACATTATGAAACCGACTGTCGACACTCGGTGTTAACCTCAGTCTCATATATATATATATATATATATATATATATATATATATATATATATGCTAGTTGTAATCTTATAAATATAAGAAATTATACTCAGTCCGGAAAACCTTAGGCGCCTTGATTTGTGAATAAACAAACCAATACCAAAGGGAAAATGGTACAAAGAAAGAAAGAACAGAGAACATGTACGTCAGCCGAAAATAATCGTCTAGCATCCAAGTTCAGAGTCCAAAGAAAAAAAAACCGATACAAGTAAGTAAAATAACTAAATAAAGTGCTCGATACGCTAAGTAGAGCAAACCTAAGTTAAACCTAAAGAACCAGACAAACCTACCACGGTTTCACCTAAGCGGATCATCAGTAGTCCCTGACGATCCGCTTAGGTGAAACAAATTATGAGAAATCATACTGATTTTGATTTTGCCTTCAAGTCGAAATAGTTCTTATGAATGATGATAACATTTTGATTAACGTACGGAACGCCGATAATTCTTGACAATGACTCTCACACTCAAAAGTACTTGAATATAACATATAAAAAATTGGACAAAATATTTCCTCAGTCGGAAATTGAAAAGACAATACAAAAAGGTAAGTTGGATATACGTATAGACCTTCTCGGATAATTTAATAGAACTTGATAGTATATATATATATATATATATATATATATATATATATATATATATAGCATAATGAGAGGCCACGTATACTTTCTTGATATGTATATAATATCTGGATAAAATAAATGAAACAAAATTGGGTGTTTTTTTTATGAAAGTATTTATTTCTGTGTTTATAAATATATACAAAAACTCAGAAATAAATACTTTCATAAAAAAACACCCAATTTTGTTTCATTTATTATATATATATATATATATATATATATATATATATATATATATATATAGTCAAACCTAATGAGCCAGACAAACCTACCAAGGTTTCACTTAGGCCGACCCTGACGATCTGCCTAAGTGAAACCTTGGTAGGTTGTCTGGCTCATTAGGTTCGACTAGGTTTGTTCTACGTTTGTATCGAGCTCTTTAGTTAGTTGTTTACTCGTATCGGGGTTTTTTCTTTGGGCCTTGAACCTGTATCTGCGCGATTATTTTCGACAGACTTTCATGTTCCTGGCTCTTTCTTTTTTAAAATCCTATTTTTCCCTTCATGATTGATTTGGCTATTGTTAAATCAAGAGTTCGAAGGTTTTTCGACACGAGTATAGTTACCTATATATATATATATATATATATATATATATATATATATATATATATATATTTATACATATGATTTCAAACGTTATTTAATGGACATTCGTATTTGCAATAGACGCCCCAGTTTTATTTTAAATAGGGGACACTATGTCTCTCGACCTGCGCATTCGAGAAATCTTAATAAGAAAAACGTACAGAACGATAAACGAATAAGCAGGTCGATAGACGTGATACACATTGTTTAAAATAAAAATGTGGCGTCTATTTCAAATACGAATCTCCGCTATAATAACGTATGAAATAATAAAAATGTATGCATGTACGTATATATGTATGTATGTATAAATATAATTCCTCATGATTAAACGCAATCTTCAGGCCAAGTGTGTTTTATTTTGGCTCGACTATTTATATATGCTGGGCAATGTTGTATTCTGTGTAGCAAGTTCTATAGTATTATTCTAACGGTTATTCCGTGAGCGGTAAAGGTTATTTTTCAGATTATTCTAGACGCTGTTGAGTAGAAATACTTGTCACTCCGAATAGAGTTACTTGTAGCTATTTAATAGTGTTAAAGTGTAAATTTTCTACACATTGTTTATTATGGATTACTTTGTCATTTCTTATTATTGTATTATTTGGGTTTATGTCTTCATTCGTAGTTTGTTAATTTCTTTATTATTTAATTAATTTACATATTTATTGATTTAGATTAGTGTTCTTCTGTTAATGGTACGTTTAATTTACAGATAAAAGTTGGTAGAATGAATTCAAAAATATATCAAGGTGTTTTGGACTTTTTAAATTTGTTTGGGTCAGTAGTAAAGCTTGGACTCCCAAATGAATGGGTTTAGAAACCAGATAATGACCTTCAGCATATGGCTAAATCTACGAAAAAATGACTTATTGAAAACAATGTTAATAGACTCGAATGGCTATCATAGCCTCCAGATTTGAATCCAGTATAGAAGTTGTGGCGTTTATTAAAAATTCAAGTTAATAAAAGGGCTGTGAAAAAAATTCTGGACCTAAAGAGGATACGAAAAGAAGAATGGAATAAAATGCTAAAGAAAAATTGCAAATTATTAATAAAAAGCTGCAGAAAGAGACTGATTCCTGTTGAATTAAGTAAGGGATATGCTACAAAGTATTAAATAGCTATTATAATTATTTACATTATTTAGACAATTGTTCTCATCTTTGTCGCCAGGTTTATTACAACGTTTCGGCCGTTGTACGCTCCGGCCTTCTTCAGGTGGTTGGAATGTAGAACTGAACAATTATATCGCTCACTGGGGTGCCACTGTTACATGTGTCCTCAAGCACACATGGCACAGTGGATAAAGGTGTTGGTTAGATCCAGTGACAGGACCCGGTTAAGGCAGTGGAGAACTTTCAGAGGGAAATTAACAGGAGATAAATGATAACTGCCATCCATTAAACATGACACGTGGAACGAGAACAGTCTACCCCAGTGAGCGAAATAAAGGGTTCAGTTCGACATTTCAACCACCTGTAGAAGGCCGGAGCATACTACGGCCGAAACGTTGTAATAAATATGGCGACAAAGATGAGGACAATAGTCTGAATAATGTAAATAATGTACATAATAACTCATCTCAGAAATATAGACAGATATTGAGGTATTATAATGTAGTACGAATACTTTTTTCGAGTCAAGTTTCTTTAATTTCATATATTTTCATTAATATAACGCATTTTTTGGCATATTGCAGCATTATGCCATGGTATACAAATATTGTGTAGATTATAAAATTTATTTCTAAAATCTATGTAAATAAAAAATTTATATATATATATATATATATATATATATATATATATATATATATATACGTGTGTGTATATTGACCACTAATATTATCTATCTATCTATCTATCCATCTATATATATATATATATATATATATATATATATATATATATATATATATATATACTTTATTTTAGGATATTACATAAAAAACCTATCGTAAAATGCTGCACAATTGCAGTCGTGTTTCGATGCTGATCAACGCATCTCATCAGGCGTTAATCAATAACAGATTATTTACTAATGCCTGATGAGACGCGTTGATTTCTGCAACGTGTTTTTGATGTCATATCTTAAAATAAAGAATATTGTTCTACTTTTTATTGAGCCCTCTTTTAAATTAAATCTTACGAACGTTGGAATTGGAATCTATTCGTTCTCATTTCACACCCACACACATACATACACAAACACACACACACGCACATATACAAATAGACTGGTGGATTGATAGAGAAACAGGAAAAATGGACGTGGATAGTTTTAAAGAAACTACGACAGACTGATTCACAGATAGACAAGGAAATAGAGAGATTATGAATAGACTGACATGCATATATTCTTTTCACTTACCTTACAGCTAGATAGATAGATATGATTGGGCTGAGATAGATAGATATGAACAGACTGAGATAGATAGATAGATAGATAGATAGATAGATAGATATGAATAGTCTGAGATAGATAGATAGATAGATATGAATAGTCTGAGATAGATAGATAGATATGAATAGTCTGAGATAGATAGATAGATAGATATGAATAGTCTGAGATAGATAGATAGATATAAATAGTCTGAGATAGATAGATATGAATAGTCTCAGATAGATAGATAGATAGATAGATATGAATAGTCTGAGATAGATAGATAGATATGAATAGTCTGAGATAGATAGATAGATAGATATGAATAGTCTGAGATAGATAGATAGATAGATATGAATAGTCTGAGATAGATAGATAGATATGAATAGTCTGAGATAGATAGATAGATATGAATAGTCTGAGATAGATAGATATATATGAATAGTCTGAGATAGATAGATAGATAGATATGAATAGTCTGAGATAGATAGATAGATATGAATAGTCTGAGATAGATAGATAGATATATATGAATAGTCTGAGATAGATAGATAGATAGATAGATATGAATAGTCTGAGATAGATAGATAGATAGATAGATAGATAGATAGATAGATGAACAGACCGAGGTAAGTATATGCAGACAGACGTGAAAAAACTAAGATAGATAGATAAATATGAACAGACCGGGATAGATAGTTAGATAGATAGATAGATAGATAGATAGATATGAAGAAACAGAGATAGATAGATAGATAGGTAGGTAGGTAGGTAGGTATGATTGGACTGAGATAGATAGATATGAACAGACTGAGACATATAGATAGATAGATAGATAGATATATACATAGATATGAACAGACTGAGATAGATAGATAGATAGATAGATAGATAGATAGATAGATAGATAGATAGATAGATATGAAAAACTGACTGAGGTAAGTATATGCAGATATACGTGAACAAACTAAGATAGATAGATAAATATGAACAGACCGGGATAGATAGATAGGTAGGTAGGTAGGTAGACAGAAAAAGAGATAAATAGAATCATACAAAAGAATTCTCAAATTTCTTTAGACATGAAAGCATATATAATTTCTTAATCGATTTTTCTCAGGTAATAACCGACGTTGGAATTTGTAATTAAGCACATTCCTTAATACTCACTAAATTACTACCCAGTAGAGAATTTTCTTTTCAAATTCCCAAACAGGAAAACTCCCTTGCATCAGGATTCGCTCAAAGCTAAACATGAAAAAAGAAATTGAAACGAAAAATGTATTATGCAAGTAGGACGGAAGGATAATTTAGGAGAGCAACGAGGAAGTCTTGAAAAGATAGGAGAGCAACGAGGAAGTCCTGAGGAAATAGGAGAGGAATGAGGAAGTCCTGAAAAAAATAGGAGAGCAACGAGGAACTCCTGAGAAAATAGGAGAGCAACGAGGAATTCCTGAGAAAAATAGGAGAGCAACGAGGACGCCCTGAAAAATAGGAGAGCAACGAGGACGTCCTGAAAAAATAGGAGAGCAACGAGGAAGTCCTAAGAAAAATAGGAGAGCAAGGAACTTTGAAATTTCTGGGACACATACTAAAAATAGAGGGATTGGTGAATTAAACGCTCACATGGCACAGTGAAAGCTAGAGAAGTTAGTGAAAATAGCAATAACAAGGAGTGTGTACGAAAAGATCAGATAAAAGAACAGGGACAAATACAGATAGTCATGTGCAAGAAATTCGTCGTTGTCGGCACCCGTGATTGAATTTGATTTTCATCAAGCCCATACAATATTGTCTCGACTGTCGATTAGTTGTCCTACGGCCATTGTCTGGAAGTTACTCCAAGGAAGCGTACGAAAATTGTAACGCAGCACGAACACACAGGCAAGCCTTACCAGTGAGCAAATGAAAGTACTAGTGTCCCGAAAACTGTCCTGATTTAAATCCAATCGAGAATCTGTGGTCTATCTTCAAGGAACGACTTTGTGAAATGGACATACGAAGTGCTAACATGTGCACTGGGTCATGTTTCATTGGAAAAATATGAAAACAGTAAATCATATCTGAATTAATCATTTTGTTTCAATTCATTTGCACAAGGGTGTATCATTTAGGAAAAATAAGCCAAACGTGGATTTCAGTAATCTTTCTATTGTCTGGATTATATTAACCAATAAGCTCATTTAATCCATTCTAGATTATAGTAAAAAAAGGACCAGTTCTGCGTACACATGAGATGACCACTATTTTTTAAAGCAACGTGCGTTTTCAAGGATTCCGGATAGATGAAAGAAAATGCCGTTTCTCTATCTTCAAAGCCTATCGGTAAACTTTTTTCGGCTGGACGAATGACTCAAGGAGCACTCAGTGAAATGGAGTTTCCATCTTATGAATGTCTGCGACTGGCATGCTGCTCGTTGAATTAGAATTTATGACGGAATAAAAGAATGAAAGGAAAAATATATTAAAACTACACAGACAAGTATGACCCAGTAAATAAGTCTAAAATCTGCCATAGAGTTACTAGCTGAATTTTCGGCTGCAATTTTCACTTCATGAAGTTTGATTTTTGTGATTAATATTAAACACTGAATTAAGTGCATTGACATGAACGGAGACTCAATGTTAAAAGAAAATTGTATAAAATAAATATCGTTTGTTTTTCAACACAAGCTAGAGAAAACTGAGATTTACCTACGTATTTACGGTATATATGCTAACTAAACTTATATAAAGGGAAACTTGCTAACCAAATATCCGATATAGAGAGGATGTCTCGAAAAATGTATATACATTTTTCTTGGATTTCTGTGAAAACTTTCCGTCGGCCTTCCCTGCATCACAGATCGTGGTTGATACCCATAGTCTTCCGGGCTGGATACGTACACTACCATCAGCTTCAACCTTATTCGGGGCATTGTCAGCAGCCTGAGTAGATCTGAATTAAACTCTCTCCGTTTATTTACATTATTTACAGTGATTCAGTCTGATCTCCACACCTTTATTGACTTATTTACGACGTTTCCGCCGTTGTACACCCCGGCCTTCTCCAGGTGATTGTAATTTCGAACTGGACCCTTGATTTCATCCACCCAGGTACATTGTTCTAGTTCCACTTGCCATAGATTTTCTTGGTGCCACAATTATTTCCCTTTAATGCAACGCTTCAAAGTTTTTGTTCACCACTGCAGTGGCCGGGTATTGAACTCACAACTCTTTGGGTCAACTCACTGGGTCCAACCAACGCTTTTATTCACTGGGCCATGCGTTCTTGACGAAACGTCGTGAATATGGCAACAAGGATGAGGACAACAGTCTGAACAATGTAAATAAGGTAAATAATTATAATACCTCATCTCAGAAATATAGACAGATCTGGAGGGTTCGTTGATTGAGTTTGCTTAGCATATCAACATCTATATGGGTTATTTAATGCCGAAATCTAAATATTTTTAACACAATTTTACGGCTTTTTTAAAAATATATTTTATATATATTTGTATATTTTATGATAAAATGTGTTGTAGGCAATTCTACTATAAAATGTATTGCTGGTCATTTTGCTATAAATTTGCATTGTTGGTAATTTTATTATAAAAATCTATTTTAATACTTTCATAGCCTTTTTTTGAGGGTCACTATTTTCCCCTAGCTGTGGTACAAACAGGTGCTACCACCCCGGGTCAGGGTGGACCTGGGAATAACGCCAATTCAGAGTTGGTTCGACGCAACTCAATACCTCCAATTCTTGCTGCCGGACGTAGCTTATCGTCATACCCAGGACTCATCTCTTCGGTAGGGCCTTTGAACCGCAACTCAATTCAGGATGAACTTTGTTAAAAAATAAGTCTGGATGTCATTAGCAATACTAACGTGTAAATGTGAAAAGAAAGAACTTTGACTTAAGCTATACGCTATAAAAGAGTGCCTACATTTTTGAGACACCCTGTATATATTCAGTGGATTTGGTTAGCAAACTTTCCTTTATATATGTTTGGTTAAAATGTATGGAAGTTCATTGCTAATGATTTTTCATTTGTTTTCATTATTTTTGGCCAATTTCTTGGATTCAGGTACATATTTAAATATAAATTGTCCAATATCTGTCTATATCTCTGAGATGAGGTATTATGATTATTTACATTATTTACATTATTTGGACTATTATCCTCATCTTCATTACCATATTTACAACGTTTCGGCTTCTATATCTCTGAGATGAGGTATTATGATTATTTACATTATCTACATTATTTGGACTATTATCCTCATCTTCATTGCCATATTCACAACGTTTCGTCCTCTATATCTCTGAGATGAGGTATCATGATTATTTACGTTATTCGGACTGTTATCCACATCTTCATTGACATATTCACAGGGTTTTGTTCTCTACATCCCTGAGATGAAGTATTATGATTATTTACATTATTCGGACTGTTATCCTCATCTTCATTGCCATATTCACAACGTTTCGGCCGTTGTACGCTCCGGCCTTTATGTCTATATCTTTCTATATATCGGTCTATATATCTGAGATGAGGTATTATGATTATTTACATTATTTAGATTATTCGGACTGTTATCCTCATCTTCATTGCCATATTCACAACGTTTCGTTCTCTATATTCCTGAGATGAGGTATTATGATTATTTACATTATTCGGACTGTTATCCTCATCTTCATTGCCATATTCACAAGGTTTCGGCCTTTATATTTCCGAGATGACGTATTATGATTACTTGCATTATTTATATTATTTGGACTGTTACCCTCATCTTTATTGCCATATTCACACGGTTTCAGCCTTCCTATCTCTGAGATAATGTATTATGATTATTCATATTATTTAGATTATTTGGCCTGTTTCCTGATCTTCATTGCCATATTCACGACGTCTCCGCCATTGTACGCTACGGCCTTCTTTAGCTGATTGGAATTTCGAGCCGAAACATTTATTTCCTCCAGCCGGGTAGTCTGTTCTAATTGCACGTGAGTTAAAGCGAAATACCTGAGACACCAGGAAGAGGCATGACACATGGAACTAGAAAAATCTGCTCCGGTGGACGAAATAAAGGGTTCGGTTCGAAATTCCAATCACTTGAAGAAGGCCGGAGCGTACAACGGCCGAAATGTTGTGAATATGACAATAAAGATGAGGATAACAGTCCGAAAAATGTAAATAATGTAAATAAATTTTCCAATGTCTTATTTTCGTGCTATGTTGTCGATTTCCTTGACAAGATTTGCGTTCCTTTCCACCTAATCACGTGGTAGTTCATACCAGTTTTTCCTAACCATCAAACACACTAAAAGTATTTCAATAATTTATTTAAAAAAAAAAGAAAGACATGAACTACCACGTGAACGAGCGTGACTCTTGAAAATGAAGAATGCTAAAGGTCGTCATATATACCTTTTGTCGCGGCCTACACCCGGTGGTGTATTGACGTTTCAGTGGTCCAGTCCTCTCGGTCTTTTAACTACGAGACTAACACTGCGCTGGTCGATACTGATGCTGGTCCAGGCTGGTTGTTGGCCGCTTCGATCCACACTAACACTCCTCCACGCTGTGTTCTTGATCTCAGAGCAGTAGTAAATGGAAGGTCTTAGTCTGGCAGCGCTGGCTCAAGCCGTGGCGGGTTCTAAATTAAGGAAAAAATATCTTCACAACGAAAAATAAAACGAGAGATTCGTGGGGTTAATTTTCAATTGGTTGATATAGCTCTTCGTACGACAAAACTTAACACTTCCCGCACCAATGTCTATAGTGACCCTGGGCTTTGTCTAAACTTTTGAGTAGAATCTCCAGAATATTGTAATTTAAGTTCCGTTCAACTTAATAAAACTTTTTTAAAAAATTAAGCGAAGCAAATTTGCCTTATTCGTTTTGATTGTAGGAAGGCTTTTATTTAATAATTGTAAATCTTTAAATCTATGTTTATGTTTTTTAAAAGTAAGTTTTTTTCCAGCAACTTCCATGAGATTGTCTAGTCGTTTTGGGGCTTTCAGAATTCTTGTAAACATTTTACTTTCCTTTCCATCTATTTCAGAAAATACACATAATCGGTTTCGTCCTGGGTACGACGTTAAACTGCATCCAGCAGCAAGGCGTCTGATCAGGAGGTTTTGAGGAAGCGTGGAACCACCTCTTAATTGCTGGTGTTCCCAGGTTCACCCTGACCCGGGGTGGTAGCACCTGTTGGGGGTCCCAGCTATGGGAAAATAGCGAACTTCCAGGTCTTTTCCAGCACATTGAAACAATGATGTTGACAACTACACTTTTTTGAAACAATGATGTTGCCAGCTATACGTTCTTGAAACTATATGATGTTGCCAGCTATAAGTTTTTGAAACAATATGATGTTGCCAGCTATACTTTCTTGAAACAATGACATTCCCAGCTATACGTTTTTGAAACAATATGATGTTGCCCTATACGTTTTTGAAACAATGATATGCCCAGCTATACGTTTTTGAAACAATGATATTGCCAGCTATACGTTTTTGAAACAATAATGCTGTCAGCTATACGTTTTTGATATATTTAGTAAATACTGGATCTGGCATTAAATAACCCATAGTGGTTGATATACCATAAAACCCCAAACAACCAAACCAAACCATAATCGGTTTCTAGGTATGCTGTCAAAACGGTTAGTTCCTTGTGTCGTGCTAAAGAATTTCTCTCTCCAGAATCAGAATCTTACTCATTTATAACTGTCCCATCCGGTAATGCATTGAATATTGCTGTTGTTATTGCTGGTGCTTCTGCTATGTATTTAAAGGTCCTTGATAAAATACAGTGAAGAATCTGGAATGCTAATTCAGGGTGTATCGAAAATAAACCATAAATAGACTAAACACAAATGTACACGAATGACAAATGTAACCTAGTCTACATATTATCACATGACCCTCTACCGTAATTTTCCTTTAAATTAAATAACTCAAAAACGAAGGATTTGTGGACATATGTTTAGATGGACTTTTGTCCTTGTTTTGGTGTGAGGAAACCGACCCCAAAGTTTGTAAAAGTAATTTTGATCCACCCTGTAGAAATGAGAGAGAGACAGGAGTAAAAGCAACGTTTAAAAAGTTGAAGAGGAATGGCTCGTTGTTCTCCATCAACAGAAAGATAAAAGAGGAACCGGAAGTATTGATTTATGCTTTCCCGTAATTATTGGCTCGTTCGTCTTATTTGTTGCAACAAGGTGGCCATTTTTCATTGCTCACGAGATTATCCAAATGTTACACTGAGCGATCATAAAAGTCCCACTAGAATTTCTTTTATTTTCAGGGATTTATTTCTACTATTTTAGTCTTTTTTATGCCCTCTTCCTTATTTTGTTTTTTCTTTTCGTTTTTAATTCTCGACTTTGATTTTATTTTCCTTTTTCAGGTTATGAAACATTTGAAGAAAGTTAAAATAAAAATACTTACTGTATAAACAACTCGTATTTTTAAATCTTATACACTTAAAATATTTTTAAAATCACATTAACATTAATTTTTTAATATGCAAAAAATTATTTTAAAAGCATAAGCAGGTATACCCGATATACCCGGGGTCTTAATCATAGCGATGCTTGTATGGATTTTAAGAGAAAGCCTGAAATTAAATAGTGGTAGGTTTAAAAGTTGCTTCACAAAGAGTTTAACAATGAAATAGTGGTAGCCCTAAAAGTGATGGAATACGTTCCCTGAGAGTGTAAGAATCAAATCGGAGTAACCCTAAAATGGGCTTTTTTCGTTTATGCACAGCAAGAGACTAGTATATCAGAAACATAGCAAAGGTTTCTAGCGAAATGGACGCGCAATTTAATGACGACAAATGAGAAACAGACAGTAAGGGTTCAACAAAAGGAAAAACCCGTGAAGCGCATCGATCTCCTAAATCAAGCGTGGAAACGGGCAAATCACAAGGACTAAAGTCTTACAGAATTTGTGACTACAGGCGGACATGTGAAGAGCCTACCACATCTCCCTGTAGACAACAATTTTAGTTTTTCCGTTTGGAGTGAAAGCGAATAAATTTCCAACTCTAGAAGAACTAACATATAGCTGTTCATGGGAGAAGCATGGCCTAAATATAGACCTTCTGTGGAGAGCATTTGTCCTTGCGACTTGTTGAATGACATCGCGAAGCATATCTCAGTGGAAATTGAAGCAAACTGGATTTCCACACCTGATGAAGTGAAAGGTATCCTAGGTATGAATACATCCTCCTCTCTCATACCGCATTCTGTGGGAATAGTGGCCTCAATAACATGTGGCAGCAGTTTCTTAACCAGAAGGCCGGTTCCATTGTAGAGCCTTGGCGGTTCCAAGTTCTTCAGCAACATTACTGGGTCTCCCATTATGAGGCACAATGCATGGGACGATTATTCCGGCGGGGTTCAAAGAGTTTAGAAACCCTACTGGACAGTGATCCATCTCTTGTGGATCGGCAACGGTGTCAATTGACTTGTAGAATTGATGGCTTCCTGGTAGGAACTGCAGCAGTTATTCATTCATTTTGGCAACACTGACGTTTTTAGGAGCCAATATTGCCCACTCGCACATCCAACTGGAATTTCTAAAATTGTTAACCAGATCTGAAAAGGGAGCAGCTTTGAGGTCGAGAGCAATATTTACAACGGAGTATATTTGTGAAATATTCAGCTTTATGCGATGGCAGATTTTTCCATCATCGACATCGAGAAGAAATTTTGCGCTTACATTTGGTCTCCGAACAGTTCAGCTCTCATGCTGGTTTGAAGATGCAAAATTTTGATCTATTGCCACACAAGTGATGACTTAATGTATGCTTTCACAGCGTCCGCTCTTGTACCTTTGGGAATAAGGAGGAAGGTTTACCTGAAATCACCTGATAGAAGGATACGTACTCTTTCCATTCGATGTTGACAATCCCTTATGTCTCGCAGAGTTCTATCTAGGACCTTGAGAGCTACTTTGTGGACCATCGTGCAGTCATCCCACACAATGAACTCACACCTTTTTAGGAAGTCTGCTTTATCGGAAACCTTGCCAATGTTGCAGGTGAAATTAATTGTCAGCTTAAGGCGTGGTGCGTTATTCTTCCACGGGGCAGAAGGGTTGCAGTAATTCCAGAGAATGCCACAGCCAAAGCGATCCCCTTCTTTTGCCTTACTTTTGCGAGGAGGAGCTTTGTGACGAATATTTTACCTGTCCTTCCAGGTCCATCCAAGAACAAACCACCTTTCCGAAGACGAACGGAGTCGAAAATGGTATTGGAAGTCAACTGCTAGTCCTTAAGTAAATTTTGTCTCGGTTTCGCTGACAGCGTTCTAGAGCGTCGACGTCGTAGGAAGTTTCCTGGCTTATGCTTGTTGGACCTTATGATCGTGGACGGTAATAAGGGGTGAGTGAGTAAACACTAAAGACGTGGTTAAAACAGTAGTTTACACCAAATAAGATCATGAAGGGGGGCATTAATAGTGTTCACGCGCACATGTCACAGTTCACCACGTGTTAATGAGTTTAAATAGCAGAAGTTTAATCAGTTTAATCAAATAAATAGCAAATTTAAAGCGAATTGACTTGATACAAATTGGGTTCGACATATGTAATGTTCGTGTAAAATTTGGAAGGAATCGGTTGAAAACTTTTGCAGTTGTATTCGTGGATTTTTCGCGATTAATGCGAATGGCCTTAAAAAAATTAATTAAAACAATTGTTGCGTCATAAGCCATGGTTGTATCAAATTTAGAGAATATCTCTTGAAAAATCAGGAGATTATAGCAAAATAAATGCTTTTCTAAACAGTTTTTCTCGGTTTTCCATTACATGCATAAAGCCCAAAAAAATAAAAGTAGGTTGTGACCTTATTACAAGCATAGGCTATCAGTGTGTCAAGTTTGAGTGAGATCGGTTGAAAACTGTGGAAATGTATAGCGAACACGCATACACACAGACATACACACAGACGTATCTTCTTTTTAATATCCACACTTTTCTCTCGTTGGAAGCATTATAACCTCTTCATTTTATATATATATATATATATATATATATATATATATATATATATATATATATATATATATATGCACATTTCATTAAAAACGACTGACAAGGTGCTTTTATTTAGTTTTTTATATAATTTCTCGTGCGATCTAATAATGTTTTTCTTTTCAGATGATAAATTATATAAAAACTGTCCGAATGTTCTTTTTATCCGAGCGCTTTCGGCTATACATTTAGCCATTATCAAGGATTATATTTCAACTGTTAGAATTAGAACTAGTTTGTTATATGTATGTTTTAAAAATTTTTTCATTTTTTTGTTTCAAAACACGGTCAATATATTATGTCCATGTTCAAAGTTAATATTATTAAATGTTGGTTTGTTTGTTTTTATTAATAAGACTTCCATTATTTTTAGCCTTTTCTTGCATGTAGATGATGCTATTATATTAGTGTTGCCTAAATACACAAATATATATATATATATATATATATATATATATATATATATATATATATATATATATATATATCAGACAACAGATGCATATTAAATACAAAACTGAATCTACTTACATGTAGCTTATATACATATCCAGTAGGTCATTCAATGTCAGTAGACATTTTTGAATTTCGTTAGGTCAAAGAAGATTACAGTTTAATTACTTATGATATTAAATACAACAGTCAATCTACTTACACGACGTCGTAGAAATTTCTACTTGGACGGCTTTTACGCTGTTCTTTGCTTTCCTCTTCCCCAATGTCAACCAATCAAATCTTACGATTTGCTTACAACCAGACAAACCAAGAAGTAAAAGACTAAGTTTTTAAATACAATATGGATTAGTATATTTTCTTTCTCAATCTCGAACCGCTGCTTTGTGGAACCGATTCCAAAGAGCAACTTATCGCAAACCCCGCTCATTCTCTCTGTATTCCACTCAATCAGCTTTTCTTGGCGAAACACTGCACTGAAAACTGACTCGCAAAAAGATGTTTTCCGGATCAATATAATCTAAACCTGTTCAAGTCTAGGTTTAACCGTTATCTTCCCCATATATCTCCATAAATTGTGCCTTTTACTAAGTAAAGCTCTACCTCGAGTGGCTTTTGAGCATTGTAAGAGGCGAACATCATTGTTTCTGGCTTTCTTTATTAATCATTTAATTTTTCTTTCTTGCTTCTTTCTCTTTTTTTTACTTACTTCTCAATCAGTCTGTTTGTTTTTATTCCATTCTTTTTCCGTCTTTTGTTTGTTTCTTTCTTTCTTTCTTTTTCCGTCTTTTGTTTGATTGTTTTTTTTGTTTGTTTCTTTCTTTCTTTTACCATCTTTTTGTTTTGTTTGATTCTTTCTTTTTCCGACTTTTGTTTGTTTGTTCCTTTCTTTTTACGTCTCTTGTTTGTTTGTTCCTTTCTTTTTACGTCTTTTGTTTGTTTCTTTCTTTCTTTCTTTATCCGTCTTTTGTTTGTTTGTGTCTTTCTTTATCCGTCTTTTGTTTGTTTCTTTCTTTATTCCTAAAAATACTTCAATCGTCATTTTTGTTGTTGTAGCCTTTACTCCGGTCAACAAAGCCAAAGCAAAATTCATTTGCCGAAGCTATTATTTACAGAGTGAGATTTTTTCAAATTTTTACCATTTTATATTTTTATTTTCGCGCATACGTGTTGTTTGATTTTGATTTTGTCGACTGTGAACATATCAGAGTGTTTTTGTGTTAATCTAAGGAAGTAGACATGATTTGGAAAGAGTTGGATGAATCTAATGGTGATTACGGAGGAGTTTGTATTAATCCCTGGTGATGGCGACGTTATGCCACCATTCATCATCCCACAGGGCCTCAAACTAAACACAGACGCCTACATCAAGTAACGTGAGAGGTAGTGCTGCCCTGGGTCAAGAAAGTTGTTGCTGGAACACCCAATGCCTGATAGACAGGACTCTGCACCATGCCACAGAACCAGTCATAGCTGTCAGAAAAATCTCACTGTAACACCAAAAGTGAACTGAAGGCAAGGATTATGACAGCTTTCACCAACTTAAACAAGGAGACTGTCCAAAAGAGTTGCAGGAGATTCCGAAGTTGTCTGGAGAACGTAGCTGAAGCCAATGATGATTTTATTTAATAAATTTACTCTTTCGTATTTCTAGATATTTTTGTGTAATTTTGGTAAATATATCTGTTAAAATGAGATGTCGCGTTTATTTTCATTTTTGTGTAATTTAGACAATTCATCCATCGCACCTTGTATATTCCTTTTCTATTATTAAATCTGTATAAAAAAGTTTTACTCAAATTTACAAGGAGATTAAATGAAACTAAATCTTCATTTCGTCGAATGATTATACACGAGGAATACGAACGTAATTTTAACATGAAGCAAAAATAAGCCCATGCTTTAATTCCCACCATGCATTTCGTGTCTGAACAAAAAAGTGGTGCCAAAAATTTTTTTTTTCAATAATCTTCATCTTGTTCCCTTGATTTCTGTGTACGCCTCTGATCACTTTGTGTCAAGAAAAACAAATTGGTATCACGCAATCATTTCGTAATTTACATTAAGCAATCTGCGAAATTCGTTTTTAGGATAGGGAATAAATGAAAATCTCTATTGTGAGTTCAGCACTTAAAAGTGAAATTTAATGAATCATGTGCTTTTGCAATTTTTCACATCAAATATATTTTGGAAATTGGCAAATACATTTTTCAAATTTTGCATCTCTCAGTCTGTGCCTTGTGTAAAAAATGGTTTGTCAGTTGTGTGTTATTATTACTGAGAAACTAAAGAATATATAATACTTAAAATAAATGCATTTTAGTGTGTTTCGAAAAAGGCACAAATAAATTTACACTGTTTTTATCGATAAATAATCAGTAATATATCTGTGATAACAACTCGGAGGTGAGATAAGTCTTAAGCAATCTTTACTGAGCCTGAATGGAGAGTCAAGGTTAGAAAACCTAATCCTCACGGGTCATGTTGAGGGCAAGAAAGATCGAAGAAGGAAATGTGTTTGTGTAAATGGATGGCGGAGCAAAAAGGAGAAAAATTACTAAGAGGTAGGAAGTCGTGGAGAGCCTTGATCATCTATGTCTTAAAGGTACGTGACACATCGAAGAAGAAAGCCGTAGAAGGCGTCGTCAGAAATGTTGACTTAACAACAAAGCAATAGAAACAATGAGATGAGTATTTCCAAGAACCATTGTATTGATTATGAATCAAATACAAATTATAAATGATACGATAATATTATACCCTTATGGTTGCCTATCGAGTTCATGCCTTCCGGCCTGCTCCTGCCTAATAACTGACTGTAGTCCAACGTCTCTGCGGTTTGTTCAAAAGTGAAGACTTAATTTATCTTTTGTAGCTAAACAGAGACGACTAAAATATTTTAGCGTGTGCGAATGAGTTTCCAACTTTTGAATACTAAATTTCACCCAGTAAAAAGGCTTGAGGGCCACTCGGGTAGAATGTTACTGTTTGATAAACGACGAATGTTTTTCATGATTGATTGAATGGTTTTTCTACGGTTTATCAACCCTTTTCAGATTCCTTAGAACATATTTATTCTTTCGATTGGAAGAAATTTTCTTTTTAGATAATAATAGTTTAGTGATACAAGTCCTACTAATTAACCCTTATCTGGGGGAAACAGATGGATTGATACCATTTCCAATGGTATTTGCTGTAAATAAATATAACCGACCCAACGAAAATTAGAACTCGATTCTCCGATTAATAATTCTGAGGCATTATTCACATCAACATCACATGCGGTCACCTATTTAGCTACTGACCAGGCTCGACGTTGCTTAACTTCAGTGATCGCACGGGAACCACTGTAGTATGGTTGTAAGCCAAAGATGTGCGTGATATGGAATAAGTTATGCAAACTAATGCCAAGATCAGACCAGGTTTTCATATAATTCTATAAAAAAATGTTTACACGATGATAAAGAATTTGGTTCTTTTATGTTGTAAAAGACGTTTATCAAACGTGAAGAGGAAAATTAATCTTTTAATTTCAGAAATTACCTTAGAAATATCGGCAGTTGATCAACATGAAGAAAGTATGTTTCCCGTTCCTGACTAAATACACCTTTAGTGATTTGGATTCTCCAGCAACAATGTCTCACATAAAAAGTTCCGAATCTGGTCTGAATAGCGGCCTTAAAAATCACAGCTGTCGTAAACTTGCGTCATGGATCAACATTAGAATCTTCTGGCCTGACATTTCAACAACGAGTCGAGACCGAGTGGGAGACATAAACCATTATTTGAACGTCTCTTCTGTTGCAACCAACTTGGTTGAAAATGTATATTTATACGCACAATGACAAGAGCATTCTGTTAAGACAGAGACGTCAAAATAGGGTGAGCGATTATAGTGTTATGTAAAAAGTAGTAGACGACTCTATATTTAAACAAGAACTTTTACTTACAATGATCGAAAGATGCATGACAAAAGTAGATAGACATGTCTGTTTTATTCAGCAAGGGTAAATTTTAATCAATCTTATCATTGAACAGTTTGAAGGACAGAACAGTTTGGTTAACCTGAAAGACAAGGAAATAAGAAATAGGATATTTATTCTCAGCACAAGCTTAAAAGCCGCTCTATCGGGCAGCATATAAACTAGCTGCTGCAGTGGGCTCTCGTTCAGGAGTTTGAGAGTCCCTAACTCTTTGTATATTCTGAGCACTGGAAGCTCTCCTGACTGCCGTTTTATCTGGCTTTTATTTTGAACAGGACTTTCTTTTCCTCGCTCTTTTGACTGCAATCTGGTCCACTGTTCGCGGGGATTTCTTTTTGCGATGCATAATACTGCCGAATAAACAATAAACTATTTAATATTTCAGCTTATCTTTTAAACGTTCAACGATAATTCTTCTGCTGCCACTTAATTTAAATACAATTTCATGTGAGTAGGTCCTTACTTTCAGTACAAACAACTATTTTTATTTCATGGATGACTTTCGCTGGATATCGCAATTAATTTCTATTATTCCCAAATTTATTTCCAAGTTATAAAAATTGTTATCGTATAAAAAAATTCGTCACAAAAAAATCAGATAAATAATCGCCGAAAACAATCGCAGTAATGAAAACTGGGAATCCAAAATTTCTGTAACATGAGCTACTGAAAGTTAGAGAGTTGTGTCCCTTTAATTGAAAGGTGTGACACAGTGATACAATGGCTTTAGAATGTATTATATATATATATATATATATATATATATATATATATATATATATATATATATATGAGATGAAGTGTTGTAATTATTTACATTATTTAAATTGTTCGGATTGTTGTCCCCAATAACACATGGCCCAGTGGATAAAAGCGTTTGTTAGATTCAGTGAGTTGACCCTAAGAGTTGTAAATTCAATAACTGGTTACGGGTGAACTAAAACTTGGAAACTTGAGTTAGACGGAAATAACTGAGACGGAAGAGGCATGGTATGTGGAACTAGAACAATCTACGCGGTGGATGAAATAGAGGGTTCAGTTCGAAATTCCAAGAAGGCCGAATCGTACAAGATTCCGCAAACAGTCCGAACAAGGTAAATAATCACACCCACAAACAAACACTCACGCCCTTTAATTGAAAAAGTGTGACACAGTGACTGACTGACATTCGCATTTATTATATAGATGAAAGTGATACAAAGGCCGAATACCTGTTTCCTAGAATACACAAAGGCATTTTATAAGGTACGTCTCAAAGACCTATTTGAACTGCCACGGGAACCATTTATTTGGGGAAAGTTAATAGAATAATACAGAATCTATATTATCAGAAAATCGCCTGATTATGGATAGAAAATAAAAAGGATTATAAGATATGCGTGTGTTTCTAGTTCTATTTGGATTATCTATCTATTTCTGCCATGAATCAGCATGGTTGATACTTACAACGAGGAGACTGACTCATTGTGCCTGCCATGATGAATGAAAGAAAGAGGTCCCTCAGATGATTAATAAAGAGAAGTTTTATATTAATAATAATAATAATAATAATAATAGCAAGGTTCATTAAATCACATAAACAATGTTAAAATTAATTACGGAGGGATTTGAGTTATCTGAGTACACATTCTGCTATTGGCGAAGAGAAATCCTGGTAAGGTTTCTACTTCACTTTGGATTCTCTATTATTTTCAGTCATCTATCAGCATGGCTGATGCTAGCCTCCAGAACAGTGAATCGTTGAAACTTCTCCGGCTAACATTCTTGGCTGACACAAAAAATATCTTTTAGCTAAAAACGTTCCCCATCTAATACTACTATTGTGCTTTGTCTATCTGTTGTAGTTTCTGTGGAATTAAATAAGAGGCATTTATTTAACAATTTCGGAGCACCCCCAGTCACATATCTATCTATCTATCTATCTATCTATCTATCTATCTATCTATCTATCTATCTATCTATCTATCTATCTATCTATTCGTCTCCCTGTCTCTCTTTCTCTACTTCAGTCTATCTATCTATCTATCTATCTATCTATCTATCTATCTATCTATCTATCTATCTATCTATCTCAGGTTCTTCATTATCTATCTATCTATCTATCTATCTGTCTATCTATCTATCTATCTATCTATCTATCCTGCCCTTCCAGTCTGTTC
Source organism: Acanthosepion esculentum (assembly GCA_964036315.1). Lineage (NCBI taxonomy): Eukaryota > Metazoa > Mollusca > Cephalopoda > Sepiida > Sepiidae > Acanthosepion > Acanthosepion esculentum. The sequence goes on along the minus strand of OZ038477.1, from coordinate 147,704,544 downwards.
ATATCTATCTATCTATCTATCTATCTATCTATCTATCTATCTATCTATCTATCCTGCCCTTCCAGTCTGTTCATATCTATCTATCTATCTATCTATCTATCTATCTATCTATCTATCTATGTGTGTCATGTGTCGGTCTCGAGAAACCTTGAAACTATCTATACTGGATGCATAATTGTCAATTTGAAAGCCTCCCAAACTAAACTTCTCTCTATTAATCATCTGAGAGACCTCTTTCTGCCTTCCCGGCTGATGCTAACCTCCAGGGGAGTTGTTTCCCTGTTTCTTTTCAGGTTAACATCCTCAGCTGAGATGATGTGGAAAGATGATACTGAATTTATTGTTAGGCATGCTGCTGAGAAAGTGTTGTGTCGTGGTAGACAATTTTTTATCACCAGAATCTATCTTACATATCAATAAATCTACCACTTGTTCTTGCTTTGAATATTTCTGTCACATATAGTCCGGTGCTCCTGCTATCTATTTAGGCATTCTTGGTAAAATGCAAAGACAAATCGACAATATTATTGGTCCTGCCTTGAAGTCTCGGCTTCAGTCACTATTCCACCGCCGTTATGAAGCTTTCATATCCCTTTTCGATAAGTACTTTCATGGCAATTGTTCCGGTAAGCTCTTCACTATGGTACCTGGACTTTGCGAATTAATGCGCAGTACTAGATTGGCGACTAGGTCTCATCATTTTACAGTTGAAATGGCTAGATGTAACCGTAAGTCATTGCTAACAGTGTCTTCGCACTTATCGCCTGTGGAACCTTCTTCTGGTTTCTTGCTTTCCAGCCAACTTTAATCTTAATTAAAGATGTAGACGCAATTTCATTCGTTATCTTCTTAAAATCTGATCTTTTATTGATCTCAGCTTAATAATGGTGTCTTTTTATCATATTCTCTCACACCCATTAACCCCTTGCGTCTTAGTGGCATTGTTCCCTTGCTTGGGTGAATTACTTTACTTGCTTAATAAACTCTGACAGCGTGTATATATATTGACACATGTGTAGACCTCAATATTATTGACTCAGTTCTATTCTATTGGAAATTCGACAAAAAACGTGAATAGTTACGCGGTAATCATGGCGGGTAGGAAAAACATCAGTACGACAGGAAGTGTCGCCATTTGTCTTTGTCGAATTATTTCGTTTACTCACTTTTGTCTATTTCTACAAATTATGCGCAGTACTAGATTGACGGCGAGGTCTCATCATTTTATAGTTGAATTGACTGAGATATAACCGTAAGTTCTATGCTAACAGTTTCTTTTCTGACACCTCGCCTATGAAACTCTCTTCCGGCTTCTTGCTTTCTCTTCAACTTTGATCTTCATAAAATTAAATGCAATGCCAATCGCTATCTACAGTCTTTCTGATTCCTCTTCTTTTCTTCTCGTCCCTTCATAATGTTTCTGTTTTCTTGTTCTTACACGTCCAGTGTGCTAGTGGTTTTATGCCTTGCTTGGGGTTAAATCGATTAAAAAGAACGGTACTTTTTTTCGTCCGGGGCCATATCATAGGACTACAATAGAATATGTACAGGTTTCATTTTACATAGCCTGTGGTTTGACGAGCCTTTCTCTACCATGTTGACCAGGGGCATCTTTGATGGGACGGAAAGAACTCGTACCTGTAACAATGATTTTCCCAGATACAAGTCCTACTACTTAACCCTTAGCGGGAGGGGAGAAGAAGTAGTTACATTCATTTGCCAACGTTATTTGCACGTAAGTGAATGTAAATCGAACTGGAATTCGAAACCGGCTATCTGATTTCTCCTTACATCACGTGCAAGCTTTCAACATCTGGTATTCCCAAGCGGTCACACATCTAAGTGCTGATTAGGATATAAGTTGCTTAACTTCGGTGATCGAGAGCGAACCAGTTTTTCCGACGTGTTGATGGAAGATAATGAAAGAAAAAGTCCTAGGCATGATAGTATAGGAAAGCGGGAAGAAAGGACTATTCATCAGTTGTAAGAAGACAGCATGCATTCTTGTACGCTAATATGGCAAAAGTCGAGCTACGAGTTTGCGATGTCAAAATCAAGCAATAGCAGAAGTTAAAAAAACCTGGGAAGTGTTTTAACCGGACGTAAAAAATGGCATTGAAATCCAAAGGCGAATTGGTATAGCAAAACGTGCCTTCCAAAATCTAGAAAAATGTTCGTTTGAAACAAATAAATGGACAATGAAGTGCTATACAATATGAGTCCTGCTACGTCAGTGATGCGGGTCAATCTCTCTTCACAGATGAAGACGAATCTGGAGGCAACAGATTGTGGTTCGACAGAAAGATGCTCAAACTGGAAACAAACGTCATATTTTTACTTAGAAATTTTTCCCTTGTGTAAGATTCCTGAACGTTCATTTTTTATTTCACGGTCTAAAACGACCGTTTTCATCGCCGTACGCCATTGCGATCCAACTACCATGAAAATAGCTTTTTTGTTCAAATAGCTATCATTAAATATTCAGAGATATTTTTCAGCGGAGTCATTCTGAATTGATATTCCCCACACCGTGTATTAAGTAGGCTCCACATCATAGCATCATCGTTGCTAGCGGGCAGCAGATGATTTATACAACGGTCGACATCATTTTTATATTTGAAACAGAAGACAGTAATCAAACAGCGGCGGTCTCTTCAATATCTCAAGCGTCCATTATTTTTCCACTAAATACACTATTATAGAAAAGTGGCTTTCCTCTGCATACTCTGCCATAATAATTAAAGTGATGAGAAAATAATAACGTCATCTAACTTTGAACTTGATAAGAGTATATTGATAAAAATAGAAGGAAAAACATTAGAAACACGAAACAGCTGCATTACTTACAAAAATATACTATTTATAAAGTATACGAATCACCTACAAAACAGGTTTGTAAGTAATCAATATTCGATTAACAAAATATTTTATTCAGTAGTGGGTACAGTTTGACTGGTATTATGTTGACGGCAGCAAATGACTTTCTTCAGGAGAACAAAATTTTCACCAAATAAAGCCGGTGTATTCCAAAGATATGACATTTTGGTAGTGCCAACGAAATCGTGGCTATCTAAAAATATCTGCTGATATTAAGATGAAAACGCTTTGATTTCATACGTCGTATATGGCATTGCTAACCTTCATCAGAAAGAAAAGATTTGTACAAAATTTGGCATTTAACCTCTGAAACTGGCAATCTCTCTCTCTTTCTCTCTCTCTCTCTCTCTCTCTATATATATATATATATATATATATACATACAAACAGGGTGGCAATAAAGTCGATGTACAGTTACTTACAATAACAATTAAGACAAAGCAATTAATCAACAGTCCAGAAATTTATTATTTATTATTGGATCTGGTTAATTTCGGTTAATAATAAAATGCTTTGATAAACAATACTAAATTGATGACCGATACTGTTCGAACAGTAAGTCACCGATTCCAAATCATTCCCTACAACATGAGAGAAGTGTATAGAAACTTTATTGACACCCTGTATATATATAAACTTTGTGGTGGGTTCTTCACAGTAAAGCAAGGACAAAGGTCCATATAAACATTTTATACATCGTATATGGCCTAGCTAACCTTCATTACATAGAAAAAATTTGTACAAGATTTGGCATTTAACACGTGAACCTTCATAAATGGTAATCGTTATATATATATATATATATATATATATATATATATATATATATATATATATATATATACATATATATATATATATATATAGAGAGAGAGAGAGAGAGAGAGAGAGAGAACGATTACCATTTATATATATATATATATATATATATATATAACGATTACCACATATATATATATATGTATATATATATATATATATATGTGTGTGTGTGTGTGTGTGTGTGTGTGTGTGTGTGGAAATGAGCCACCACAGTAAAAAAACAATTTCATGTTAACTATGACGCTGTAAATATTCAACAATGTAATTTCAGAAGTAACCAATGGGCTCATAACTAATGTTGTTCATGATGACGGTAGTCTTTGAATATAGAATCCAGAGGCTGGCAGTGAATATTTCGAAGACAGTAGGGAAGCGTAGTTCAGGTTAGCAGTGGATATAACGATAAAATAGCAGAGCGTAGTTCTTCCTTCTGTCCTTTGGCCTGACAGGTTGGCACTGGATATTCGGAGAGAGTAATCAAAATGGCCGCCTTTATACAAGACGGATTGAATATTTCACGTCTCCTTCAGTTGGGGAACTATAAAGTGAGTCTAGTCATTTGGGTTGGCTCACTAGTACTAAAGTACACAAAATAATCTAACAGTATCTATTCATGCGAACGTAGAACAAGAAGAACAAGAAGAGATATCGAAGACCAGTAAAACTTAAAGAAACCTAACATTGCTCAAGATTAACATCATAGAAGATTGAGATAAGTATGAAGTCAGGATCTTTCAACTTATGTTTTCAGTGTCGCTGATTCAAGTTTCAAAATGGTACGAGTGAATTTAATGAAAAGCATCGAAATGTCACAGAGAATATGTCGACATGAAATTAGCAAGGAACTTGGAATATAAATGCGTGTTGGCTAAGTCAATCAGATGAAAAATATTGATGTTGGCACCATTTATTTTTCATATAAAAGAACGTTTATACCTTTGAAATAAGACAAAGGAAATCAAAGAAGGTTAATGTTTCGAGATTTAAAGTTCGTCTCGACATCGTTAAATGTTCGGTAACTTTAGTGATTGGTCTTGAATTCATTCATTTATCTCACACTCACACACACAAACAGACACAGACACACACACACACACACCACACACACACACACACACACATATATATATATGTAATATAGATATATATACATGATAAATGAATGACTTCAATAATATATATATAGGATGAATCTATGAATTCAATATCACCAATATATATATATATATATATATATATATATATCACACATTATGAAATGGACAAAGTCCGACAATTATTTAAAGATATTGTTATGTTTAGCATTCTTTTTATAGATAGAAGTATTTAAGTAAATGCTCTGTTTATAATGATATAATAATGTTATTTCATACTGTTTATTATAAACAGAGCATTTACTTAAATACTTGTATCTATAAAAAGAATGTTAAACATAAAAATGTCTTTAAATATATATTTATATATATATATATATATATTTAAATATATATATATATATTTATATATATATATGATATATGATAAGTGAATGACTTCAATAATATATATATATATATATATATATATATATATATATATATATGATGAATGTATGAATACAATATCACCTATATATATATGTATATATATATATATATATAAATATATATATGATAAATGAATGACTTCAATAATATATATATATATATATATATATATATATATATATAGGATGAATGTATGAATTCAATATCACCTATATATATATATATATATGTATATATATGAATGAATTCAAAACCAATTCAGTTATCATTGTTGTTATAAGCATTTTATACTGAAACATCACTCGAAATTAAAAGATTCATAGAATTATGGTAAAACCGTATATAACCCACATGGCAATTAACAGATAGAAGTTCCACGCTGAAGTCTAAAAGTATGGAGTACATCAAACGCAATAATCATTCAGAATGGTCAAGAAAAGTAGTTTGCTAACTATTATCAGACGCTCTATTCAAATCTGCGGCTTAGTAAGAACCAACCAAAGAAGGTTATTCACTATAGAAAATGTTGAGAATCCAAGCTTGCTGTGTATTTATAAATATCCATTTCACACCCTCCATTCTTCAATCAAATGTCTTCTATTAATGCGCCACCCCTTCAGGACGTAGGCAACCACGACTGTGAATATTTTATTGGTGGACGTAATTTTTTACCCTTTACCGTCTCTCTTTTTTCATTTGCAATGCATTTACACAAACCCATCAATTTGCTTCTCTTACCGTAATGTGTCATGTCAGTGCTTGATTCTCCAAACCTTATATCTTCATTAAATGTCCCAGAAATATTTTATGTCTGAAGATTTCCCTTGCTGTTATTGTGTTTCTTTAGACTTGCTAATATGTCCTGTCCATGACATTCATCAACATCTTCGTCGCTTCAAGTCTCTTCGTAATTTGCGAGACAATTTCCCTGCTGTATAGGAGATAGTACAGAGGATATATTACATAGGTGTTCAACACTTTTTTCTGTTTCTACAGATAGATATTTTCCTGTCTAATACTTTGCTTAGTTTCTAAATAGCCCCATTAGAAATTTGTTTAGCCTTACATTTAGAAGCGATTTCCGATCCCTTTAATAATCGCAGTTATGTTTACAACCAAATTGCAAGTTTCCGAATCCCCAATGCAAGCAAATGTTTTTTTTTCTCACAAATATCCTCGTCATTTCAGACGTTCATCAACATTCAACCATTTGTCCCCATATATATTTCGAAAGTGTTGTACTACTGAACCAATAATTTATTCTGTGTAAAACATTTGTTTCACAGAAATGGTGTTACGTATCATGGAATGGTTACCTCAAAGACTGGACTGCAATCATAATTAACAGATATGGGATTAATGAGATTTAAAATTACAGGAGATAAAATTATATCCCAAAATGCATTAAGACAAAAATGTTTGTCATGAGTATAAAAACATACTTTGCTTAAATATTTTTAAATGTTACGAAGAGTCTTTTAAAGATAACTCATACTTTCACAAAATAGGAAACTAATATGTTAATATTTAGTTATGCTTAATAAATGTCCGGTTTTTAAGTCTTCAATCCACGCCATATGTAAGCATGGTCATTGGAATACTTATAGAATGTACTCTTCATAGTTATTTGAAAAGCTCAAAATCTTTTTTTTATTGCCTCAGACTGTAGGGCTATTAATATTTTAAGCGGAAGGAGGAAAATTAACTTATTTTGGCAACTTCTCCAAAAAGCAATGTTAATTCGCCTTTTCAGTTTCGAATATTATAAAATAACCATTTTTTAATTTGCCAATTCTCTTAAGATTTTCAACAAATGCCACATTCAGAACCACAAATCATGATTATATAAATTATTCTGATGACCTTTCTTCTTCGATACCGAAAGGGAAATCACATCAAGATTAGCAGTACAAGATTAGCAGTACAAGATTAGCAGTGAGGTCTCAGCATTTTAATCTTGAATTTGTTCATTGTAAGCGCAAGTTCTATGCTAATGTTTTTTTCTTTCACACCACTCGAGTATGGAATTATATTCTGATTTCTTCCTTTACAGCGAATTAATCTAAATTTAACATCCATTGTCATCTTCTGCCTCGTTGAAACCTGTTCTTTTATTGTCCTATCTGTTTCTCTTACTCTCAGTAACCACTTGCATGTTTGTGGCTTTTACAGGGGTAAAATGATTAAAAATGAAATGCTTTCTGTTGATTGCAATCAACTTTGCTTTGTACAGAATGATTCTGTCTATATTACTCAAAACCTATCGATAAGGTATTAATAGATCAGTTAGAATACTTATAACATGCACAAAGTTAAATAAAAATAGAATGGAAAAATATGTAAGACAGAGAAAACCTGGAAAGATTTGTAAACCGTAGATAAATTAGTATGAAGAGACAAGACGTTCAAAGATAAGATTAGATGAACTAACATTAAATCTTTAGGAGCAGTATCATTGTGATGAAAGAATTGGAATTCCATGTTACATGGCTTATCATTCAATAGGACTTTTAACTATCACCATACATTGGACACGATGTTGGTGGATAAAGAAAGAAAGAAGGAAAGAAGCAAAGGAAGAAAGAAAGAAAGAAAGCAAAAGAAGGAAAGAAAGAAAGAATAAAAGAAAGATAATGGCGACGTAGAAAACAAAAGAACTAGTAGGAAAATGAAATAAATTTAGCAGTAGTAATACTATTTCTGTTTCTATGTGGACTTGTTTTGAAATGTTCTTCATGAAAATGTTTTCGAAATAATGAAAGGGCGAATAAAAATATCTAATATATGTATTTCTGCTTTTAATATACAAGATGTAGTCGAAATATATCCCACATATACCTTCCAGAAATACATCCACTCTAATGGTAAGACGTTAGTAGCAATAGTGTCTTCATCTAGTTAATATCTTACCATTGTGTGGGAGGGTATATATAGGTGGTATTTTGCCGTACCCTGTATAATATCGTATTCGTCATTTATTCAGAGTTTTGTTAATCGATTTTGGCCAATGATTGTATCATTGTTGCAAAGTGTCATTGGTAGGTATTATGATTGAAAGCCTTAAGGAAATTATAGTAAGACTTTTTATTTAGCATTTTCCATAATGTCAACTCTGAGATATATTTTGCCTAAATCTATTGCTCTCTCGAATCCTGACATTTTAAACATAGATTGGAGAATATTGGAAACATTGATGCATATCTTTTCTAAGGGTGAACGCAACAACGTCGACTGAAATTTTGAACTTGTCACTTTTATTCCATTTTCCAAACCAGGAACCAATATGCCAGCCTTATATAAACTGTATTTTTCTTTAATTGGAATTTCTTTCTTTGTTCGGTTTGATTTGAAAGAATTTCCTTTTATCTTGTAATCTGCAGCCGCTTAAAATATTTTTTAAATAATACGCGGTATGTTCAGTCCGTTTAATATGAACAAAATATAGTTAAACTAAGGCAATTTCAGATTAATTCTCTTTAAAGTACATTCGTTGCAAACCATTCACGAAACCATTTCACTCTCAGTAGGATCCCTAACAACCAGACTAAGAAGGCCTTCCGGATATGAGGAATTAGTTACAATTAATTTAGATTAAAATAAAAGAACTGAAATCAGGTTTAACATTTATTTTCAATGTTTTATAGTAAACAAAATAAACTAATGATGAGTGAAATATAACGGAATTGATTTTAAGGAAAAAGAAATAAATTATGTAATGTTAATGAAAATTCATTAAATTAAGTCTGCCACGTATGCAAAACAAATAATATAACGAGGATTTTTTAATCGCTGTTGCATGACGATTCTTTCTCTTCTAATGTCATTCTCAACTTTTTCCGCATTTCGTTTTGATTTTGTTCTTGAAATGTTTTAAACGAAAGACAATTTTAACTCTGCGTGCGTTATTGCAATCGTCATAGCTGAATGCTGGCTTTCTTTCCATAAAACTGACAACCTATTCAATAACTTTTCCAATTTCAATCCAGGTTTCATCAAAATCATGCAACTCATCGCTATCTTGTTGCAGATGTGTCTCGTTGTCATTCTTTCCTTTTATTCCCATCATCTTTTGCACCAATACATTAATGTCAAATAAGCATAAGCAATTATTCAAAGTAAATTTCCTGAAAAACAGAAATTTCAAATCAGTTACATATTACCCAAATAGTTGAAAATATACACATCAAAATCATGTCCGGATATGCGGGATGCCAGATATGATGGATTCCGGATATGAGGGATTCTACTGTAGTCTGCAAAATCCTTATGAGGGATCGATATCATCTGCCTGTCTGTCTGTGTGTCTCTTGAAGCTTTTCTACGGTGAGGATTAAGGTTAAGATAAAGTCAGACATTTTAAGGCGTCAAATTTGGACTCTGGGTTAGTGGATGGCTATCAGATCTGGGGGATAGGATGGGATAAATAAACAAAGGATCGGTTCACAAGATTTTGAGAAACCCTTCAAGACAGTCTCTTTTCATGCATGTGACGTAATGTTCCCTCTGATTGATTGACAAATTATGTAAAAGAACCGCTAAAGATTTTCGTTTTTTGCAAAACGGCAGAGAATATATGGGATATTTATCATTTTCATTATTATTCAGTAAAATTTTAATTCAATTAAATTTTGTATTTAAGTCAAATGTAGAATGTTATCCAAAAAAGATACCCACATTTTATATTTGAGTCAATGAAACTTAATTCTAACGGAAGTAAAGTCATGAGGAATAAACGTTCTGAATTTGGAAACAATGAAAATATAAAAAAAAACGATTTAAAAAATTATTATGCGCAGATTTCAATTCAGAATAGCAGGGGTGTTTAACGAAAAGCTTCTATAAAACCTGAAGGTTTTATTTGGTTGGATTCAAATCATTCAATTATAAATCAGGTGAAATATTTGAAATTAAATGCCTTCAAGAAATTTAGATTTCAGTTGAAAAAAAGTACTGGTAAATAGATTTTATTTAAATTCATTTATTTGAACTGATCAGACAACGTACAGAATGTTGCAATAAAGATGTTTATCAATATAATATTTCGCATTATTTACAGCTGCGGAAAGAAATATAAAAGGGAGACAGTCTGCCCCCTTAAGGTAAGGCTGCAAGATCAGAAAGCTGTAACATGAGGGGAAGTGGAAAAATCAGGTGTGGTTGACCAATGATGGAGAGAAAAGGGAGATCACTGCCTTCTGTGGGATCATGTTGAGATCATAGACAAAGAACATCATTGGAAAATTTGTAAACTTAAAGAATCAGCACATATGCTAGGCCACAAAAATCTCCTGAGCCGACCAAGCATAGAAATGAATACAATATGGGAATCAGTAATAAGGAGTGCCAGAGAAAAGCTATAATAACAACAACAAATTGCAATATTAGCTCTGGTAAAAACATGCAATGATTACAGCAAAAATTGCATTATGAGCACTAATAAAGAATGTTGCTGAAGACATTAGGTTTATAATACCCAGAAATTCATACACAGAAGTCCTCAAGTATACATAGATAAAGGCGTTAGTTAGATCCAGTGACAGGAGCCGAAGAGTATGAGTTCAATACTTGGTTAAGGCAGTGGAGAACAAGGAGAGGGTAATTAACAGGAGATAACTGAGAAATTAGACATGGCATGTGGAACGAGAACAGTTTACCGCAGTGAGCGAAATAAAGGGTTCAGTTCGATATTCCAAGCCCCTAATGTAGGTCGGAGCGTACACCATCCAAAACGTTGTAATAAATATGGCGACAGAGATGAGGACAATAGTCCGAATAATGTAAATAGTGTATATATTACCTCATCTCAGAAATATAGACAGATACTGAAGGGCCGAAACGTTGTAATAAATATGGCAAGAAAGATGAGGACAATAGTCTGAATAATGTAAATAGTGTACATAATACCTCATCTCAGAAATATAGACAGATACTGAAGGGCCGAAACGTTGTAATAAATATGGCAAGAAAGATGAGGACAATAGTCTGGATTATGTAAATAGTGTACATAATACCTCATCTCAGAAATATAGACAGATACTGAAAGGCCGAAACGTTGTAATAAATATGGCAAGAAAGATGAGGACAATAGTCCGAATATTGTAAATAGTGTACATAATACCTCATCACAGGAATATAGACAGATACTGAAAGGCCGAAACGTTGTAATAAATATGGCAACAAAGACGAGGACAATAGTCCGAATTATGTAAATAGTGTACATAATACCTCATCTCAGAAATATAGACAAATATTTCTCATCTTTTCAATTTTGAGGAAAACTGGATTTTGCATTATAGAAATAGACCAGCATAAATTATGGACATCATTTTAATTAATGGAAAGTTATAAATGAATGTTTTTGGAAACAGGTGTAGTTTGCTTTTATCATAATTGTCTTCAAAATGAGCAAATACTTTTAAATCGAACATGGGCGTCAAAATAAACCAAAGTGAATCTGATCGTTTGATAACGGCTACACACATCATTATCTATTAATCTAAAATTTAGCATCACATTTAATAAATTCTCTGATTTCAAGCTGTGCCGTAATGGGTCTGAATCACTGAAGAATATTTCCCTTTTATGTGGCGTGTTCCTTCAGGACGCAGGCGATCATGGCCATCCACATCTTCCTGTCTCTTAATAATTTTTCCTCCTTGTTATTTCTTTCAGACCCTGTGCTGCCACCCACTTGCTTATGTCCATTTAGTATGTCACGCCTTGCTTTCCTCTGCCCCTCTTTCCTTCTATCCGTCCTGTGAGTATCAGATTTTCCAAGTCCTCCTTCCTCATTACGTGTGCCCGGAATTTCAGCTGCATCTTCCAGATGTTAAATATAAGTTTCCTCTTTGTTTCCAGTCTCTTCAAAACCTCGTCGATGCTCACATGTTCGGTCCATGGTATCCTCAGCATCTTTATGTAGAACCACATTTCTGTTGCTTCGTGTCTCTTCCTCATCTTTGAGGAGATGTTTTAGTATTCGTTGCCATGCAGGAGGACAGATATCACGTAACAGTTCAGTACACTTTTCTTAGTTTTCAATGAAATTTTCCTGTCTCTTAATACTCTGCTTAGCTTTTGGAATGCGTCTTTGGCCATCTCAATACATCTTCAGATCTCAGTGTCGCACTTTCCATCCTCTGTTAGAACAGTACCCAGATGTTTAAATTTCTGTACTTGCTATAATTTAGCATACCCGACCTGTAATTTGCATTTTGGGCTCGTCTTTTTGCTGATCGCCATTAATTCTGTCTTCTTGTAGTTTATGTTTATTCCTTTCTTCTCTCTTTCCTTCGTTACGTTCTGTAGAATGTTTTCTAGTTTCCTTTCCGTGTCTGCTTTCAGTACTGTGTCATCTGAATATTGTTAAGACTGTGGCCTCCAGTAATGAATCCTGGTAGGATTTCTAGTTCTTTCAGAATTGCCACGCTGTATAAGTTGAATAAGTCCGGTGAGAAGACACATCCTTGTCTTACACCGCTTTCTATTTTTGTGCACCTGTAGGACACATTTTGTTTTATCCGTATTCAGGCGGTTTGCTGCCAGTAAGTTTCTTGATTCTTCCAATGTCTTTCCCGAATATGTCGAGGTTGTTGAGCTGCTCAAACAGATCTTTGTGGCGTACTTTGTCGAACGGCTTTGTGTAGTCTATAAAACACCGATACACCACTTTCTGCATCTTTATTGCTCTTTCTGATAACATTCTGAGCATAAAAATCGCCTTCCTTGTTCTGGTGTCTGATGAACCTGCATTGTTCTTATCGTATCTCCAACCTGATGCTGCTGCTCTCTCTATTCATCAGAATTAGGATGATGAGTTATGTTATGTGGCTCATTAATCCTAGTGTTCAGTGTAGTTCAAATTCGTTTGCCCTTACTTTAATCGGCAGTGTGATGAAAATAGATCTGCTTAGGTCTTTCGGTATATCGCCACTGATGTAGATTTCATTTATTATTTCTGTAATATTTTCTATGCTGAAGTTACCTAAGGTTGCCAGCATCTTTATTACAATTCCCTCTGGCCTTGCCGCTTTGTTTCTGTTCAATTTGACCAGTAGAGCTTCCATTTCGGTTTTTAATATTTCCGGCTGGTCGGTATTTCTGTGTATTATTGGTTGTTCTCTTTCGTCCTGGAAGAGATCTTCAATATATTCGATCCATCGCTGAAGATTTTTTTTTCTTTTTCTAATATGAGCGTTCCGTCCTTGGAATTTATGCATTCTGTTGATGAGCATGTCTTTTATTCTGTTAGTTCCCTTATTTTTTATGCATATCTCCTTTATTTCTGATACTCATTCTCAATTTCTGCAGTTTTCCTTGGGCCAGTCTGTCATTTGTTCCTTATTTCTTTGTGTACTTTTCTGTATTCCGTTCCGTCTCTCGGCATTGTTTTCTGTCTCCTTTGGATCATGTCGATAATTTCATTTGTGAACCATTCGTTTTTTTTTTCTTTTTTGTCTATTTGCTTTGGGATAATGTCGTTTGCTAAGCTTCTCTTAGTGTGTCTCACTTTGAGTCTCCATTTCCATATTTTCTTTTGTATCTTCTTTTCACTCTATTCATATATTTTTCCTTCGGGTCCGGGTTGCTCAGGAATCTGTTATATTGCAAATTGGGCGATGCGTTAGTCTTCTTCAGTTTCCATAGTTTCATTTTTAGTTTACTTATAACAGAGAGGTGGTCGCTTCAACAGTCGTCACTTGGATAGGTTTTGCGGTGTACAAATGCATTCCTGAATCTCTTGTTGATAGTTACGTAGTCGATTTGGCTTTTAATTTCTCCTCTCGGGCTACTCCGTGTCCATAATCGTCTCGGATGTTCTTGGAGCCAGGTGTGGCCTATTACTTGACCATTCGCCGTGCACCATTGAACCCATTTTTCTCCGCGTTCTTTGCGAGTTACTAGTCAGAATTTGACAGCTATTTCCCCATCCATTTCCTTGCCAACTTTTGTATTCAGATCTCCCATGATAATTATAATTTCTTTTGATTTTTACTAAGGCGAGGAAACAATAATGATAGTCTGTTTTTGTTGCATCACTAACGGTTTCCTATACTTAATACTTCTCGTTTTTACTCTCGCCTGGTCATGTGTGTCGTCACGAGCTGCGACGCGATTTTCGCTTCCGTCTCTCGTATACACGAGTTTGTCGTTGCTTTGAAATTTTTCATGCAACAAAAACAGACTATCATTATTGTTTCGTCCGTGTATTGTTTGATATATTTAAATGTAATTAGCATCGTCGATAATGGCTTATGTAAGTCGAAAGCTTAGTTTGGATTTAAACATGTATCAATATGGTGATTTCCTTTCGCCTTTAAATGATGTTATTAAGATTAACAGACAATATGAAAGGAACAATATATATATATATATATATATTGTTCAATTATTCTGAAGACAATGCTTTAAGTGAACAAAAAGATTTTCGTTTTAGAAATTTAAATGTGGAAATTTCTATTCCGAAAATCAAGATAATTTCGTTGCCACGCCATCAGCAATTGCAAGATGGTGACAGAAAAAAGAAAAAAAAAAACTTTAGATGGTGCAAATAGAAAAAACTTTAGTCCGCTAATTGGAAAAATCTAAAAACATTTAGGCACAATTATGAAGAGAATAAATATCAATGCATGTGTTGCACTTAAAAATGAAAGACGTACAAGAGAAGCTTGCCATAATATATGTGCACAATATAAATATATATATATATATATATAGAGAGAGAGAGAGAGAGAGAGAGAAAGAGAGAGAGAAAGAGAGAGAGAAAGAGAGGGGGAGGGAGAGAGAATATATATATATATAGAGAGAGACGGAGATAAATATATATATAGAGATAAATATATATATAGAGAGAGAGAGAGGGAGATAAATATATATATATATAGAGAGAGATAATATATTTATATTGAGAGAGATAAATATATATATATATATAGAGAAATATATATATATATATATATATAGAGAGAGAGATAATATATATATATATAGAGAGAGAGACAGAGAGAGAGAAAGAGAGGGAGATATATATATATAGAGAGAGAGGGAGAAAGATAAATATATTTATATATACATATATATATAGAGAGATAAATATATATATATAGGGAGAAAAATATATATATAGAGAGAAACATAAATATATATATAGAGAGAGACAGATAGAGATAAATATCTATATATATACAGAGAGAGAGAGATAAATATATATAGAGAGAGCGGGAGATAAATGTATATATGTAGAGAGAGATAAATATATATATAGAGAGAGAGACAAATATATGCATATATATATATATATATAGAGAGAGAGAGAGAGAGATAAATATATATATTAAAGAGAGAGATAAATATATATATATAGAGAGAAAAATATATATAGAGAGAGATAAATATATATATATATATATATATATAGAGAAATATATATATATATATATAGAGAGAGAGAGAATGATAAATATATATATATAGAGAGAGAGAGTTAGAATATATAGAGAGAACTATATATATATATATATGTATCGAGAGAGACATATTTAAAGAGAGATACAAATATATACATATATAGAGAGATAAATATATATATAGAGAGAGAAAGAGTGATAAATATATATATATATAGAGAGAGATAAATAAATATATATATATATAGAGAGAGAGAGATAAATATATATATAAATAGAGAGATAAATATATATATATAGAGAGAGGTAGAGATAAATATATATATATATATAGAGAGAGAGATAAATATATATTTATATATATATATATATATATATATATATATATATATATAGAAAGAGAGAGAGATAAATGTAGAGGGAGATAATGATAAATATATATATATATATATATATATCGAGAGAGAGACAAATATATATACATATATATATATAGAAAGATAAATATATATATATAAAGAGAGAGATAAATATATATATTTACACAGAGAGAGATAAATATATATATAGAGAGAGAGATAAATATATATATATATCGAAAAAGAGACAAATATATACATATATATATATAGAGAGAAATATATATATATAGAGAGAGAAATGAGAATATATATATAGAGAGAGAGGCAATATATATATATATATATATAGAGAGAGAGAGAGATAAATATATATATATAGAGAGACAAATATATACATATATATAGAGAGATATATATATTTACACAGAGAGAGATAAATATATATATAGAGAGAGATAAATATATATATATATATATATGGAAAAAGATAGAGACAAATATATACATATATATATATATAAAGAGAAATATATATACAGAGAGAGAGGAAGGAGAAAATATATATATATAGAGAGAGGGAAATATATATATATAAAGAGAGAGAGATAGAGATATAAATATATATAGAGAGAGATAGAAGTATATAGATAGAGGGAAATATATATACATAGAGAGAGAGAGTTAGAACAATAAATAGAGAGAGAGAGAAAGAGAGAAAAAGAGAAATATATATAGATAAGTATATATATATATAGAGAGAGAATGATAAATATATATAGAGAGAGTGAGATTTAAAAAATTCATATAGAGAACTATATATATACATATATAGAGAGAGAGACAAATATATACATATATATATAGAGAGAGATAATAATAATAATCATATATAATAATAAATCTGATCCAGAAAGAGGGATTATTTTTATTTATTATAACAGAGCATGTATAAATAAATATATATAAATTACATATATGAGAAATTCAAAAATACCCCATTCGTATAGCTATCTCACCCCACAACAACTAGCTTGCAGAGTTTGTCAACACCAAGGAGTTTTGTGAAAATGACCCAGGAAACGTTTGCCATTCTCTGTGCAAAGATTACGACTATCAGTTGAAATCCTTGTTTACAAGTAGTTTTTCAGGAAATGACATTTTTCCAATTAACACTTTTAAGTATTGATGTCAGTTTCCTCCCTAATCTTTTGTTTAAGGTAATGTGGAATAAAAACATCTTGATTAGGTCATTATTCCCCGTCTTATTTACATGTGCGACTCAATTCGTTTTTATGGATATTTGAAATGTTCAAGTGATGTGTTTTTTGTTATTTGTAGGGTTTGATGAAGACGTGCCTTTTTATGAGTTATAGGATTCATTTGTTTACAGTACCTGAAGAAACAGCTTCCGGTTTTAGTAAGTAGGAAAGCTTTCTTTATCTGCCGTGGCGCCAGTTCTTATATAGCAAGCAAGAATAACTTTTTAGGCGCTTAAAGGAAATATTTTGATTAAATCACATTTGCAATGCATTTATTTATTTTTTCAATTCCTTTTTCTTTTTTTAACAGACCGCCATTTTTATAATAAATATGATTGGTTTTATTAGTTTAAGACACCCGCACCAAATTTATACTGTTTAAAAAAGCAGGGATGTTTACGCAAACACGTGCATCTACTAAAATAAACCTTGAAGCAATAAGAATAATTTATATATATATATATATATATATATATATATATGTGTGTGTGTGTATATATTATGTCATTCACAGACAGTACTGTTTCGCTGTATCACAGCTCCTGAGTGCGACTAGACTTCCGAATGCCTCAAGCCAGGATTGAAACACAACTAATTTGGTGTCAGCCATAGCTATCTTCACTCGGTAGAGTTACACAACTAAATCAAGCATATTGTTTTTACAAATGTAAACAAATGCCAATCAGCCAAAGTGCTCAATTCATTTTACTGAAGAGCTTTGCATTAGTGCAGGTGGCTGTTGTTTATAGAATTAGTTTATCACTCAACAGTGCTCAATTGAAATGTATTTGCAAGAGATATATATATATATATATATATATATATATATATATATATCTGAAAGTGAATACTTAAGTCAACACTGAGAGGCGACAGGCTGTTTCATGCTAGACGCAGTCGTCACGTGTCGCATCTGAGTGTTGACTTCAATGTTCTCTTTCATATTTATATTTGCATTCATTTGTTTATAGTACCTGAAGAAACTGCTTCCGGTTTTAGTATGTAGCATGGCGCCAGTTCTTATATATCAAAACGGATGTGACAAAATTTAAATTACGTAGCTAATGATGCAAATATTTCCCCCTCACTTATTCAACCTATCGTTTTTTACGAAATTGTGTTTTTATCAACTTTTAATAATTCTTTACAATCAAGCCGTTCAAAATCCATGATTTAATCGGTCTTTTGAATTATTTCGAAAATCGTTTTAAAGATTTCTTGGAAGCAAGAATAGTTTTTTTTAGGCGCTTAAAGGAAATATTTTGATTAAATAACATTTGCAATGCATTTATTTATTTTTTCAATTTCATTTCTTTTTTTAACAGACCGCCATTTTTATAACAAATATGATTGGTTTTATTAGTTTAAACATTACCAACACCAAATTCGTTTAGCGTATCTTGTAAAACCGATTCGGGATTGATAAAGTTCTTGCTAAATCGAAAATATCTTAACATAATCTCGTTTTCGCTTTGATTAAATCGAAACACGCGTCTGTCTGATTTTTATTAGATTCGATCATTTACGAAATCTCACAAGCAGAATCGTTTAAAAACTTTATACCAGTTTCTAAGTAAACTGTTTTCAATGACCAAATTGATTATTTAATTTTCCGGCTGCAGAAACGGTCTATCATTGCACAAAAGAGAATACATGTTCTTTTATATTACTGTAAAAGTTGGTCTGATGTTCTAAGATATCATCCATGATTTTATATAAAAGCAGAAATGCTGCTTTTGGTTGGAGATATTTTCAAGAAAAAAAGAAATATCTTAAAATTTGACACTGCCCTATACAAGAAAAAATTCGAGAAGCTAAGTCTTTCTAAATAAAACAATATGATTGAACAATGTCAGTGTCCCACATAAAATATGTCAAGTTGGTATGAATTTGTGGCAACCTATCAAACGGAGAAATAATATATCACAATAAAATATATCATACGGCAATAACTAGAAAAAAATATGGACGGAATTGAGCTCCAAGTTAAACGTCTGCCAGGTATGTCAAAAAATCTCCCAGAGATACATTAAAACTGGCTAGGCTGTGACAAACAAAAACCATAGAAAAGATATTGTAATAATTTTGATTTATAGAATATAAACTCCAATATTTTACGGCCAATAACCGAAGCACAAACAAGTAAGAGACGCCTACAAATAAATCTTACTAAATTCAGTAGATACGAAAACCTTTTTTTTTACAATTCTGTACAAACACGGCTCCAAATTAAATAATTGGTTTCTTGAACCTGATATGACGTCCGTGCAGTTGAACACCAAATGATCTGAAAATGGGTTGGGGCTCGGGTTACTGGATAGATTCACGTGAAAAAACTTAGATTGTGATTCGGAACCGGCGCGTAGCAATAAAAACAGCTCGACAGGAATAGACAGGGACAATCAGTGAAATACAGTCAGCAAAAACAGTCGGCGAACGAGTGTCAGCGAACCAGGCCATGCCTCGATCTACAACAGATACACATTACCACGATAGCACGTCAGTTAGTGATAACTTTTCTACACTGAAAAAACATACAAAGCTGTGATGAAAATAAGGCCTGTATCCTCACTTTTTGCTTCGCCTTATTTAAAATTATTTCTATTGCTCGCAATCAGTCAGCAGTCAAACACGTTTCATTAACGTGCACTTCACACACACTCACACACACATACACATATTGGCGTGCCATACCTTGATTTCCTCACTTGCAACAAAACACTACGAAACTATGCAGATTCCCATGCGACAAATCATTTTGAACAATCGAACTATTGGTCTCTTCATGGCCACAACAAAGAACTTTGACTTTTAAGATGTAAATACATTTATCTGACTGTATAAATGCTATTGTCATATTTAGCTTGGTCTTCTTCCGTTTATGCAAAGATCATTTATTTGTGTTGTTTTTGTGGACACAACACTCAGATTTTATTTTTCCTTCTAAAATCTGGGTAGACTGACCCCCACATACATATGTTGCATGCTAGTACATATGTTACCCAGATACTTTGAGAATTTTTAGTTTATGTGAAGGACAGTTAGTGAAAGACAGTCAGCAAACCAGACCAGGCCTTGATCAACAACATAGGAACACTTACCATAAGAACAGATCAGTCAGCGATGGTTTTTCTACATACAATGCCATGGCGAAAGCAAGTTGTCATTCTCTCTCTCTCCTTTTTCATTGTAATTTAAAGTTATTGCTATCACACACAATCAATCAGCAGTCACACACGTTTCATTAGCAAGTGCTTCACACACACGTATTGGCATATCATACCACGTTATTTCCTCACTTGTAACAAAAAATCTTGGAAACTTTGTTCGAAACTTTGACTTTTAAGATGTAAATACATTTATCTGACTGTATAATGTTATTGTCATATTAAGCTTTGTCTTCTTCAGTTTATGCAAAGATCATTTCTTTGTGTTGTTTTTGTGGGCACAACACTCAGATTTTATTTTCCACCTAAAATCCGTCTAGACTGACTCCAGATTCATGTATAATATCAATCTTTCAATTCCATGTAATTTATACAAACTAAGTTTTACGATGAAAATAGACGTGTAAAATTCTACTTTCACTTGAGTATGATGACATTTCATCCCGTACATTGTAGCACTTGTTTGCCGATACATCACCAATACTTCTGCTATATTTGGTGCCATGAAGGTGTTGAGCCGACGAGAATCAACTTGTCCTTACAGCTATCACGATCTTGATAAAGCGTAGATTAATGTGATATAGTTTCGGACGGGCTATATCCTTCCGTCGTCTACGTGCTCAGTCGCGAGGTCGTCACAGAACGGGACAGAGAACAAAAGGCTGAGCAATAGTGCGGAGGATGTTCGGCTTGCGGGTCCTCTGGTGGAGCTCTTCATTGAACACAAGAGAGGACAGTGGCATTGTAAAATCTCAACTTGGTGTGTCGGGAGATGTTGCAACGCCGCCATAGTTGTCTTCAAGGTTCTCTCGTGACACCTACAACCAACCCAGGTTTTCTGTTGATCTCCGTGACGAGGTCGCCGGTGTTGGAAATTTCTGAACCGAAGCATACGAAAGACGTAGGGGGTCATGATAATGGGCCGAAGATCGTGCCCGTCTCCCAAGTGCATTAGATTATTCTTGCATCACATATACAAGCTGGGTACATCTTATTACCAGAGCACTTACGAAATTAGAACAGAAATGACTTTAATGTTAAAGGTTGTAAAATAGCATTGTAGGGATACAAAGTATGATTATCTTCCTTTGGTTGTGACGAAGTCAAGAGGGTGACGTAACAGTCGGTGAGTGACGTCAGTTCATCGAGTGTCGAACGCCAGTTGCTATTTATCACGCCCTAAATCAAGACGTATCTACTTGAGGCAAACAAAGGAAGGTCATAACTGCTCACAAAAGTTAAAAAAGCAGAAGAAACCACATATATACCCATAAACGATACAAATAACTTACAAATATTACAAGTAAAACCCTCTCACTTTTTTCCCCTTTTCACACGGATTTTTGTATGAATTTGTTATAATTTTTCTGTGTAGGACAAATTAGTATCAAGAATTTATATATCCGTGTAAATAATCTCTTCATGAACAATGTATATTTGTAATTCATTTCTTTCATGTATTCTGTTCCGTCCGTGTATTAAGGTGTTACTATATCACGGATATAACAAGGTCTACAATAGGGGAAATAAAAAACTAGAAATATTTTCTATTTCCTGGCACCCCCGAATCTTAGTTTTCCATGTCATAATGTTCTGTTCCATTCAGAATAAGATGAATCTAACAGCAGTACTTATATTGCTCGCTCGTAACGGTTATAATCTTATGTCTCGCTTATGCTACTGAAGTCACTAAAAAATTCCCCTCGACTGACTCCAAAGAACCTCCTTGACTCACTTTGAGTTCTTTATTTAAGGCGTCTTGCCAAGTTCATTTGTGTTATCGGGGGGTGTTATTTACTCTACAACCCTTACAAATTTCTGTATACATATTTCATAATGTGTGTGTCTGTAGGGAGATACATTAGGAGACTGATATTCGTGCTATTATCTTTTGTATAACGAGGATATAACTATTGGCAGAATTGGTAAACCTAAAACAATTGTACAGACTAACATAGAAGTGATACTATGGAAAACCACACACAAGTGGTGAGAGGTAGTTTTAACACAGTCTCGTGTTTCTGTTTGAAAGACCAGCAGATGGATCATTTTAAAGTGCGGTCTTCTTGGCGGTATCCACTTTAACCAAATAGGCACGTGGCCTAATGGTTAGAACGTTCCAACTATGAGATCCAGGTTCAAATCTCACCAGGATTAATTTGTCAGGAATAGAAATTATTGATGATCTCGATCTAGGGAGTCAATCCCAGCGTGTGGCATCTTTGGAAAGTACCTGAAACAGATACTGCAAGTTGACCCAAACCTTATGATTAAAATTGGGTAGATCGAATTTTTTGGGGAGCCGTTGATGTTTCTGCTAGCACGAAGTCAAAAGTCATCATGGCCGAGAATGTGAGCATAAAGGACTTCTTCAGACTGTTGATCATGCCATGTGCCCTCGCTCCCAGAAACTGTAACTAAGGTCTACTAAGGCTGTTATCCATTGCACCACGCGAACATCCAAGCTTACAGCTTGAACAATGTTATTTCTCACACATCCTTAGAAGACTAGTAGGTAAATTCCATTTTCTTTTATGTCCACTTAGTTATCTGAGTTTCTTAGGAAATTCGCCTCCAGTGTATCTTTGAGTCAGTGTTTTCAAAAATTCTGCCTTCAGTTGCCTTTGAATTGGCAAACATAAAATGCTATTAATGACTTTATATAATCATAAAAGTAGTCCTTTGAAGAAGCTGATCAACCAAAAATCCCAGTGGGTAGTCTCTTGTTCCAGAACACAGATAGGGGTGATCAGACTCAAGCCAATATACATATAAGCAGAGAGAGGCAGGAAGTCCGGGGGAAATGGGTCCAGCAGTCAGAGAAGAAGGTAGGTGACCAGTGAGTGAGTGGCTGCCCAGCGGCCAGGGAGGAAGTCACAGCGGAGGTTAGGGACATAGTAGCAGCCGAAGGAAAACATAGACGGCTAAGTGAGAATTCATATTTTTGATATTTCACAACTAGTGAATTCGATTACGGTCAAGTGGGTAAACCTGTTCACATAGCGAGTCAGGTGTATATGCAGATACAGCCGATCTTGGATGTCCTCACAGGTGCAGTGAACGACGGACGTACAGAGGACGTCGTCACACAGGACGTGGTATTCCTATGCGTTCACCCATCTGGGCACTGACCAGGCTCGACCTCGTTTAATTCCTGTGAACCAGTGTTTCAACGTGATGTTACCGTAAGCCTATTTACAGAAGTAGAATAAGCTCTTCATATAAATAACCAGCCATTTTTTCTGCTTTTCACAGCTGGCTTGTTACACATGCAAAGTTTGGAAATACTGACATTTACACCAAATATCCAGGGATAATATATTGGTCAACAATTCAACAATTCAAATATTCGACAATCATTTCAATTTAAAATAACGGGATGTTATGGTCCAACTTCATGAGTTTAATAGTGGCAACTACTTAGCATTATTTCACTGTTTAAATTCCTATATACAGCTACAATTTCTATTGTAACAGTCTATCTTGTATCAGAAGTCAAGTTGTTTATTCTTTAGGTCACAGTTGATATTTTTTGTTCAAAATAACGCATCGTGTTCACACGGACGTTTTGACCCGTGACTATATACAAGATAAATTCAGAAACTTTTGCTCGTGGAAATAGAGAATATACTTGCTAATGCTATCTAAATTACATTTTCTGCATTATTTGAAGAGGTCATTAGAATCTTATAGCGTAAAGAATTTAGTGAGACGCTAAATATGCCTAAAAGCCCTCATCTATGTGACGTGTGAGAAACCTTACACATGTGTCTGTGTACGCATAATAAATACATGTCTCTCTCTCTATATATATTTATTTGTATACTTAAAGACACACAGATAACATTTTTATGCATAAACACATCTGTACATGGTTCTATATCCATTACAAACGATTAGTATTTAAAATCATATACTAGTTGATGCTTGCTGCAACTCAGTTTCGAGGAAAGTAATCGCTTGATTCATCTTTAGATATGGTGAGTATAAGTTTGATAATAACGAACGACTGCTTAGGCACTTTTGTATATGTTCAAAGCCTACAGAGCCCAATTGAGATTTATAATAAAACCATGCTGAGCGAACAATAGTTACAGTTTTGCGGAGAGAGCGTACAATCTGGCGTGATTGATAAGGGCAGTACATTAAAACCCTCGGTCACGATGACTTGTGAGTTCGTGCTAGAACAACCATCATTTTCTACCGAACAGTATCGTCTACCCAATTTCACTTACAAGGGTTGGGCTAACCCATGGTATATTTAGTCAAGCTATTTCCAAATTCGGATTGTTTTCCCAGGCCGATATCAAATTTACGAAATCACTGCAAAATTTCTATCTCCAATACTAATTTTTCTTTACCCATAAATACCACATTTTAAACAATATATATATATATATATATATATATAATAAGATGAATGCGTGAAGCATTTGAAAGTACTAGCTGAATTAAAAAATACACCATATCCATTTTATACATAAGGATCTCATCATTCAGTGGATTATTAGTAGTATAATGCTTATAATTATGTCTACTAGCGAAGGGATTTCGCCAATAATTGCATTAATGTTGCTAATTGATTCAAGGTACGATTAACTCTTTGTGATATATCTATATATATAGACACACACACACACACACACACACACACACATACACATACATATATATATATATATATATATATATATATATATATATATATATATATATATATATATATTCTGTGTATACGTTTATATGGATACACTTATTTGATTAAAAGGCGGATTTAATCCATTTCATATATACAGGACACAAGTTTGTTTCCTGTTGGACAATGTAGATTTAGTCCGAAATTCCACGAAATTCAGTCCGGCAAATGTAATTAAAACTGTTTATGTAAAAAACAGACCATTTACCTAAATGAATTGTATCTATTAAAATAACGTCTATACAGAAAATATATATCAATAATTCTAAGACTTAATTCATTTCATTATATATATTATTATAATATTTTTATTATTATAGTTTTCAATAAAAATCTTTTACATCGCTGCACAAAAACTTTCATGTTTCGGAGATATAATGGTTCCACTTGGGGCGATTGTAGATAACAGATGATAAATATATTTTTTAACACTGACCATATGTCTCCGCCCACGTTTTTAACTTTCAAAAGAGGTAAATATTTGTTTGCAAATTTACCAAATAAATCATTTTTATCGCAAGTTATCTACCATCGCCTGAAGAAGAAACAGTATAGTTCCGAAGCATGAAAGTTTTTGTGTAGCGATGTAAAATGTTTTTATTGTAAAGTATTATAATAAAATTGAGCTTTTCCTTAGAAAGTAAATGCTAAGAACTGTGGAATCTTACTACATCTGTCCTTTCTCTTATTTATGATATATATATATATATATATATATATATATATATATATATATATATATATATATATATATATATATATATATATATATATATATATATATATATATATAATAAAAAGACTTAAACACTAATATTCCATGGTCATAATTTATTCCATTGGAATGGTGAAAACGATACAATTCATCAGACCTACAAATTCAAAAAGAAAACAGAAAAAACAGCTCTGGGAAAAAAAAATTCTATTTTTTTAATTTTTTTTCCTGGAGTTATTTTTTCTGTTTTCTTTTTGAATTTGTAGGTCTGATGAATTGTATCTTTTTCACCATCCCAATGGAATAAATTATGACCATGGAATATTAGTGTTTACGTCTTTTTATTATATCCGTACTCTGTCCTAGACATTGAGTTCTACCTGGATTCTATCCTCTTGGAATTATTTTTTATACTCATATGTATGTGTGTGTATGTATATTTATTTATATATTTTAGATATACGATTGCATATGTATGTGTATATTTACCACTAATATTACCTATCTATCTATCTATCTATCTATCTATCTATCTATCTATCTATCTATATATATATATATATATATATATATATATATATATATTACTAAGTTTATAAAAAATAAAAAATTACAGAATCAAAGAAATGAAATAGCTATTCTTTACCGTCATTGTCAAAGATTTTCCTTAAATAATATTTAAAAATAAAATTAACAAATGGGAGATGCTAATATACATACTTATATTTGATATGAAAAAAATTATTTTAAATGATTTTAGTAATTCTATTACATTTACTTGTTTTAAAAAGAAACATAGTCTATTAGTAATTAACTGTACAAATATTTTAAAATTGAAGTTAAATAAAACGTATTCTAACCCAAACACCCCTAGAAAGAATCTGTAAGTATGCAAGTATGAATAAAAAGCGGAAAATTTTTTGGCCGTTAATATAGAAAAAACAAAAACAAACAAAAAAACCCCCAGACGACATGCATTTAACGGATGTCAGAATTCATTGAAAAATACACCCCTACCCTCCTTAAACTTAACCTCTTTTTCGAACGTAACTCATAATTGATACAACAATAGTTAATAAAAATGAACACGCTACCGCCCCTGTCTGAATGATTGGATTTCTCTGTATCCTTGGAAACAGGAAATTATGAATTTATATGTGCGTTTAAAACTCAGTAAATTTAAAAATAAGTTATTCCAATATTGGCATGAAGAAGAAACAGAACTAATTATATAATTAAATTTTAAGTTTTTAGATTCAGATTTTGAAACATGGTTATTACTTTGTAGCGAAAAACATTTTAAATCAATTAATTTAGCATATTTATGCTATATATATATATATATATATATATATATATATATATATATATATATATAGCCATTAGCAAAATTTTTGATGAATTACTTATAAGAAGGTTATTTTCGTTTATTTTGCGTTACCTTTTATCATATGTGACTGCATATCACATATGATAAAAAATTTTTTGTCATTGCCAAATTAACAGCCACTGTAATAGTATGCGTAGTCAATTAAACTTAGAATATATCAAAAAAATCTGCACTTTCACCGGCGCGAAAGGCCCAATATGTGATTATACGCCCCAAACCGTATTTTGAACTTGGAATTAGTGTAAATGTTGTTTGCAGCCAAACAGGAGGACATGAAATTATTTTTCTTTGCTCGTTTCTAATACAAAGAGCGATGTCTTCAGGAAGTTGTTTTTTTCCGTTTCCAAAAAAGGAACCAGGAATTTGATCAGCCATTTTGTTACCGTTAGGGAGCTTGGGAAATTGCGTTTCTAAACACTAAAATTAAATGTGTATGGTTTATTTTTCGTTGAAAACAAGAAACTACTCGGCAAATTCTGTTGCAAAGAAATTAACACGCGATATTTACAATGTAGATATCCTAGTAAGCCATATATATATATATATATATATATATATATATATATATATTATTGCGCTGGACTTTCTCATTTTCAGCAGAAGTAGGATCACATGCGTGACTCGAAAGACGGAAAACAGGCGGAAAAGATGAAGACATATCTATTTTCAGCTTTACTGGAATTGGCAGCGTTGTTCTTTTTTATGAAATACGAAAGACAGGAAATCAAAATTCGAACATACAGAAAAAAATCCCATATTAAAATTAACTAATTTTAAACACGATACAAGGCTAGATGATGGGTGGGGTCAGAAGATTGTTATGCCAATCATCAAAAAGTGGAGGGTCACAACCCAAGAAAATCAGCATTCGGAATCCTGGTTTTTAATTGTCCACTAATACCGTTCACCAGAACTGATGAGTTTAATATGAGAAAAAGTTCGTGGAATGATTATGTTATGCCAATGTCCTTTAAGTAGGTTGGGATTTTCCTGTTTTGTAGTCCTGGGTATGACGATAAACTACATCAAGCAGCAAGGTCTCTGATCGGGACATTGGATGTTTTAAGAAGCGTAGAACCACCTCTTAATTGCTGTTGTTCCCAGGTTCACCCATGCCCGAGATAGTAGCACCTGTTAGTGTCCCAGCTATAGAGTAAATAACATTTAATATTTGCATAACACTTGTTAGCTATAACAGTATCAAGCCTGCGACCCTTTAACATCAGCAACCTGTTACATTCTTCATTTGTGATGTTTTTCTAGACTTTTAACGCAGCCTTTTTGAGTTCTTATTTGGTTCACAGCATTTCTGTCTTCAGTCTCCTCTCCAAGAGATGAAATGCATGCTCTATTGGGTTATGGTCCGGTGACTGACTTGGCCAGTCTAAAACATTTTTCTCCTGAAGAAGTCCTTGGCAGTATGTTTTTGGTTTTTGTACTGCTGCATGATAAACTTCCTCTCGATTAGTTTGGATACATTTGTCTCACATTATGAAATGGACAAAGTCCGACAATTATTTTTAGACATTTTTATGTTTATACATTCTTTTTATAGATACATATATTTAAGTAAATGCTCTGTTTATAATAAACAGTATTAAGCAACATTTACGGCCTGAATGTCCGAGAAATTTTCATAGAAAATATTCCTCCTCCGACAGGAACCGAACCTGTATCCTATACAGAACCGTCATATAGCCTGACGTGCCTTTAACCGATTTGGCTACAGAGGAGCGTTCGGTTAGCAAGGTCGATTTTATTGTTCTTAAACTTCAATCTTCCATGAATCTCTCACGTACATTCATATCTGCTCATGGCGTAACCAAATGTAAACAAATGACGTCACACATTATGAAATGGATAAAGTCCTACAATTATTTTAAGACATTTTTATGTTTATACATTCTTTTTATAGATACCAATATTTAAGTAAATGCTCTATGAAAATTTCTCTGTAAATTGGCAAAATATTTCTGTAGACTTCTGAATTCATTCTGCAACTAGCATCCTGAGTTCCATCATCAATAAATATGACATAACCTGATCCAGAAGCAGACATGCCAGCCGAAGCCACTATACTTCCCCGGTGAACTTGTGCGATTTTGGATCATAATCTTGTGCTTTCTTTGGTTGAGATTAATCTTTGTCTCGTCAATCCATAAGACATTCTTTTAGAACTGTTATCACTCATCCCTGTAGTCCTTGCAAATTCCATTCTTACTGCTGAGGAGTGGTTTGTATCTTGTGGTAAGGCCTCTATATTTCTTCTCTCAAAATCTTTTTCGAACGGTATGATTCTGAAACCTTCATCCTTTCAATGTGGTGGTTGTTGGTGATGACACTGACTATTGTTGGGGTATTTCCTCACCGCTCTGAAAATGTTGTTGTCTTCCTTGGCCGACCTGTGCTATATCTGTTGCTCAGTACACCAGTAGTTTCTTTCTTTTTCAGGAGATTCCAAATTGTTGCTTTGGCCGTACCCAATATTTGTCCAATGGTTCTAATCGATTTTTCTTCATTTCTTAACTTCAAAGTGGTTTGCTTTTCTTCCATAAACAACTCTCTCGCCCTCATGCTGGTTTATTCTTTTTGACATGAAATACAAGTCTAAAACCAAGAGTATTCATTCAAAGCTATTTAAACAATCAATCTAAAAGGCAACATCTGGGCAACAAGAAACACCTGTCAGTCACGTGCTCCAATAGTTTTGATCACGTGAAAAATTGGTGGATTCACGCAAAAAGTTTTATGTCTTAAGTTGTTTAACATATCTAAATGTAAATACCAGGAATTTAAAACTAAATTTCTGAACTCTTGTCTCATTGTCATCTTTTGCTCTTAAACCCAAATGTCTTCAGTGAACAACCAAAACAAAGGACTAACCTTGCCTTTCCAATAATTTTGAAGGGAACTGTATATAATTATATACTTTACTTTTTGTGGTCTTTACTTAACTCATTACTACATACTGTCCCACTGTGTAGGCGGTGGTTATAATGTCTTATAGGTAAAAACCTATAATTAATACCGAGTATTTAAAAAAAAACTATAATTAATAATTTTTTGCTTCAATTTTTATAATTAGTGCAGGATTTTAGTGTGTGTTTTATCTAGACTAAATGTTATAATTTGGCTACTTTCGTATCTTTAGCCAATTTGCTTAATATTCGGCCCATTTCTTCTCTGTTTATATTCGCAACACCTATCTTAAATATTTCTTTGCTTGCCAATTCATTTTTCTTACTGATAAGTCTTTCCATATTTTTGTGACATTCTTGAAGCAAATCACTTTCATACTTTATTTCTGACTATTTTGTTAATTGCTGTTCAACGGTTTTGCAATATTCCAAATTAGTTTCGCCTTCACACAATAGTTTTACAGCATTTTACTTTGTTCAGCTTATGGCCCGTAGCTATCTCATGACCCGTAGCTATCCTTATATATTTAAAATTAAAAAAGGTATAAGTAAGTTTACAATATGAGGAACACACCCAGAGTTGTATATTTAAAATCCACACTATTAAATAAATAATGGTAAACACTACAAAATTATGACGTGAAATTCATATGTTGTATATATGATATAAGTATATCCTGAAACCTACGTCTGTATCAAGATAAAACTTCCGTTCTCGAATTTGATAAACATTAAGCCTGTTCAATAACTACATGGGTGGCCGTTTTAGAATACCAGGAACTATAAGCATCTACCAATAAATCCACATTGGGTCAGTGCCGTAGTATCATGGTTTATTGCTTCTAATAAACAGCGAAGGGAAAGATGTGGGTAGGGCCTACGTCCAACAAATTACTTCACAGACTGATGTAGATGTCCTGATATGTATACCAATATCGTTTAATTCATACCAATTTTATTATGAAAATATTTCTCGCTGACATGATTTTAAAAGATTATATTGAATGAATTACTTGGTTCACTTTGTCGTACTAGACAATTTCACTTGCCAGAATTTATCTTACTATAAGTCTACCATTCATCCATACATTGAATAATGCTATCACATCTGGTATTGTGCTTCTGGTATTGTGCTTCTGGTATTGTGCTTCTGGTATGTATTTAGTGATCCTCGACAAATACAATCCATTATAAGCAATGTTATTGGTCCTAAGCTGACTTCTCGTCTTCAGTCACTTTCCAATCGCTGTATCGTAGTTTCCCTATCCATTTTCCATAAATATTTTCATGGTAATTCTTCTGATGAACTTTCTCTTCTGTTACATACACTTTATGAATTTAAGCGTAGTATTAGATTGGCGGCAAGGTCACATCTTTTTGCAGTTGAAATGGCTAGATGTAACCGTAAGTCATTTGCTAACAGTGTTCTTTTGCTAACAGTGTTATCGCCTGTGGAACCTTCTTCCGGTTTCGTGCTTTGCAACCAACTTTAATCTTAATTAAAGATGTAGACGCAATTTCATTCGTTATCTTCTTAAAACCTGATCTTTTATTGATCTCAGCTTAATAATGGTTTCTTTTTATTACATTCTCTCACACTCATTAACCCATTGCGTCTTAGTGGTATTGTTCCCTTGCTTGGGTGAATTACTTTACTTGCTTAATAAACTCTGACAGCGTGTATATATATTGACACATGTGTAAACCTCAATATTATTGACTTAGTTCTATTCTCTTGGAAATTCGACAAAAAACGTGAATAGTTACGCGGTATTCATGGCGGGTAGGAAGAACATCAGTACGACAGGAAGTGTCGCCATTATTTCCTTTTTACAAATTCTGGTTTTTAATTCCGTAAAGTTGGGAAGAGTTCTGAGACAGAGGAGGATATCTTTGGTAACAAAGAAAAGAATACTGAACAGTTACGTGGCATCTAACCTTCTGTACGACAGCGAATGTTGGACGATTCCCTCAAAGACGAAGAAGAGACTCGAGCCGACAGAGATGTGGTTCTACAGAAGGATGCTAAGGATATCATGGGCCGAACGTGTGAGCAACGATGGGGTCTTAGAGAGGTTGCAAACAAGGAAGAGGCTTATACTTAACATCAGGAAGAGGCAGCTGAAGTTTCTGTGACACATAATGAGAAAGGAGGGCTTGGAGAATATGATACTCACAGGTCGAATAGGGGGAAAGAGAGACAAGGAAAAACAATGCCTGACATATCTGGCGGACTTAAGCAAGTGGGTGGCAGAACGTGGTCTGGGGAAGGAACTTGTTGAGAGCTGCAAGGGATAGACGGAGGTGGAGAGCCATGATCGCCTACGTCCTGAAAGGAGATGGCACATCAAAAGAAGAATGAAGTGTTTAATATGCTCTTCGAGTCGGATGTCAGCCCATCTCCATCTCTTGTGGTTTTGCCTTTAACAGAAGATACGAATTATTAATATCAAAACTCGTCGACCGACCAGCGGAGATTTATATCCACTTTCCTCGGCAGGCGTCTACCAGAGGATAGAACCCAATCTTGTGCTTTCTCTCTTATAGTAGGAAACCCGATTTTATTTCAATAGAATTTTACGTTGAAAGGATGGGAAGTAGATACAAAAGAAGACTAAATATTTTTAATCGTTTCACCCCTAGCAAGGAGATAATACCACTAGGACGCGTGGAGAGATAGGTTACACAGAGAGAAAGACGATGAGAAGACTTTATCGAGGAGGAGTGAAGAAAGGACAGAATTCAGAGAGACAGAAAATGGTGAATGACGTTGCTTTTTAAAAATTTTTGAAGATTATCAGTGGCCGAGAAGCGACAAATCGGAAGGGTGCGAGAAAATAAACTATAGAAATGGCGGTTACATCTAGCTAGTTGAAGAGTAAAACTAGTTGCCAATCTATGAGCACGCTTAAATTCACATAGTCGGGTCAGCAGGAAAAAAATCTCATCAGAACAGTTGCAATGAAAATATTTGTAGAAAAGACAGAGGGAAGCCATGTTATTTTGGTGAGAAAGTGACTGGTCGAGATGTCAGGTCTGGATCGTTTACATTATAGACACTTTTATGGATTTTGTCATGAATCTCATGATATACTTCAGAATCACCAATACAGGTATGACAACATTATACAATGCATGGTTGATTTATAAATGTGTAAAATTGATTCTGACAAGAAGAATTTTCACGAAAGATGTATTTTTAATCGTAACACCAAATATGTTTGAACAAAAACGAAAAAAAGGACTAAACACTTTAACAAAAAGATTAAGACACTTGTCTTAACCTGTGTAATAAGGAAATGTGTATGTCAGAATTTGAGAATAAATTTAAAGAAAGTCATTTACAGTTGTTGCATAGTATGCAGATAAATTGATTACAGCCAAAATACCAAAAAGGATTTATTGTCAGTTGAAATAATCTTAACAACGTAATGTACGCGGTGGATACTGTGTTGGTAGCAATCCCGGAAGGAAAACTGAAAGAAATTATAGACAAGGTAAGAAAGGAAAAAAAGGGCTAACCTTCAATTGTAAGAAGACCGTCTCGCTCGCCATTGTAAGAGAACTGAATGCAAGCACGCCAGCAAGTGAAAAGCTTTAGTTTGGTATTAAAAATATCAGAATTAAACAGGTACAGGGATGTTAATTATCTGGACAAGGTAATAACCGATGACGGAAAATACGATACAGAAATAAGAAGGGAAATTTGAAAAGTGAAACAGGTTATTAAGATAGCAAAATTTCGTTGGGAACAAATAACAAAAAATACTGAACTGCTATTCCATAACTATCCTTCTATATGGTTACGAATACAGTAAAATTTTCTCTCAGATAAAAGAAGAGACAGTTTTACTCTTGAACTAGCTAGATGCAACCGACAATTCTACTCTGACGGTTACTTTTCTTACATCCCTGCAACCTACAATCTTCAAAAATTTAAATGCAACGTCAATCGACATCTTCTGTCTTCTTGAAACTTGTTCTTTTATAGTCCTATCTCCACCCTAAAGTCTTCCTATTCGCTTCCACTTCCAGCAACCCCTTGTGTCTTAGTGGCATTACCGCCATCTTCTGTCTTCCTGAAGCCTGTTCTTTTATTACTCTTTCTCCTCACTAAAGTCTTCTCATTCTCTTTCACTCCCAGTAACCCCTTGCGTCTTAGTGGCATTATCGCCATCCCCTGTCTTCTCGAAGCCGTTTCTTTTATTGCCCTTTCTCCTCACTAAAGTCTTCTCATTCTCTTTCACTCCCAGTAACCCCTTGCGTCTTAGTGGCATTATCGCCATCCCCTGTCTTCTCGAAGCCGTTTCTTTTATTGTCCATTCTCCTCACTAAAGCCTTCTCATTCTCTTTCACTCCCAGTAACCTCTTGCGTCTTAGTGACATTATCGCCATCCCCTGGCTTCTCGAAGCCGTTTCTTTTATTGTTATTTCTCCTCACTAAAGTCTTCCCATTCTCTTTCACTCCCAGTAACCCCTTGCGTCTTAGTGGCATTATCGCCATCCCCTGTCTTCTCGAAGCCGTTTCTTCTATTGTCCTTTCTCCTCACTAAAGTCTTCTCATTCTCTTTCACTCCCAGTAACCTCTTGCGTCTTAGTGACATTATCGCCATCCCCTGTCTTCTCGAAGCCGTTTCTTCTATTGTCCTTTCTCCCCACTAAAGTCTTCTCATTCTCTTTCACTCCCTGTAACCCCCGCTGCATCCTAGTGTCATTATTGCTTTGCTTACGGTTGAAATGATAAAAAAATACTTACTTTTATATTTACTTTTTAAACTACTGTTCGCACTTAAATTCGACTCAATAAACGAATGCTGAGAATAACATGGAGTGAACATGAAAGCAACGAGGAAGCTCTTTAGAAAATGGGAATTAAACGAACACATTCTTAAAATCAGAAAAAGACACTTTCTGATACACATAATGGTAAAAGAAAGTTCAGATATGTAACACTGAAAGACGTATTTATTCTATCATCGAGAAATATATTTGAGGCAGACATCTTTTCCAGATGAAATATTGTACGCCCTCAGATATTTCTGTACCTAAGTATTATGTTTCGTAGTCGGCTTTCTGAAAGCGATTGTAAAGAGATCAAATTTGAAGTGAAATATTTCATTTCAGAATAGCACATCCGTCTTAACACCTACACGGCAGATGAATTGCTTTCCTGGAAGTTTTTGGAGTAAATGTAAATTAAATTGATAATCTTTGTTAAAATCTGAATTGATTTTTCAAGGTTGTTCAGAATGTAATACTCAGTTTGTACTGAATTTTCTTTTTAAATTTAAAGTCTTTTAAAATTTTAAATATTTTAAAATTTAGAATATTTTAAAATTTAAAATATATAAAAAATAAAATAGGCGAAAAAAATCAGAATTTTTATGGTTTCGGGTTTCATTGAAATGTTACCTGATGTAAATGCAAACATCCAGGTGTTATATTTGAGCGCGAAAAATGTTAAGAGGTTAGATTCGTATAATTTGGACTGAACGATGTTATATTTTTGGCACGTAATTTGATAGGTTATATAGGGTCGGTATCTGATATTTCGGCTACAGAAAAGGAAAAAAAAAACAAACATTGCAAAATATCAATGGAATAACCGCGATATTTTTATCTGATCCCATGAGAAATACTTTTTGTGAGATTATTGCAGGTGCGTTAAACCACATTAACCGGTTTATGTACAAGGATGTGAAATTACATACAGGTCAATTTAACTATGAACATATATATATATATATATATATATATATATATATATATATATATATATATATATATATACGACGAATAAATATACATTTATTCCTCATTGGTCGGAGTATCATGCACGTATCAATCGTCAGGTACAAGAGTATATTTATTATTATTGTATATATATATATATATATATATATATATATATATACATAATATATTCGAAAATTAAAACATAAATATGTTATATTTATGTTAAAATTTTAGAATAAATTATATTTGCTCTACTCTGTATTGAGCTCTCTTTTAAGAATAGTATTTTTGGTTATTGGGATTTATTTCGTATACGCCAATCCTATATTTGCATATATATATATATATATATATATATATATATATATATATATATATATATGCATTATTTACATTATTCGGACTATTGCCCTCATCTTTGTTTGCATATTTATTACAACGTTTCAGCCGTTGTACGCTTCGGCCTTCTTCAGGTGGTTGGAATGTCGAACTGAACCTTTATTTCGCCCACTGGGGTAGACTGTTCTAATTCAACGTGCCATGTTTAATGGATGTCAGTTATCAGTTATCTCCTGTTAATTTCCCTCTGAAAGTTCTTCACTTCCTTAGCCAGGTATTGAACTCACACTCTCTGCGTCCTGTCACTGGATCTAACTAATGCCTTTATCTACTGTGCCATGTGTCGTGATAAGTATGGCGACAAAGATAAAGGACAATAGTCCGAAAAATGTACATAATGTAAATAATACCTCATCTCAGAAATATATATATATATAAAAGTGGACATGGAAGTCAGCATTTAGAGGCGACAGTCTGTTTCTTGCTAGTGCAATCATCAGGCGACTAGTGCTCTAGAGTACTAGTCACCTGACGATTGCACTAGTATGAAACATACTGTCGCCTCTAAGTGCTGACTTCCATGTCCACTTTTATATTTACACACGCTCTATCTCTGATATTGAGCACTTTATCCCATAAATATAGCACACTTTAAGACTATATTTCTTTATATATATATATATATATATATATATATATATATATATATATATAATGGAATCTCACCTCGCCGACGACAGATGTGGGCCCAGCAAAACAAACAGTTAATCAACTTCTATCGACAGATAGATGCCGTATTGCAACTATTTACACTGATATTTTTCGAACTCTTGTTCTCATTTTTATTGTCACATTCACAACTTTTCGGCCGTTGTACGCTCCGGCCTTCTTCAGGTTATATTTGTTTGAATTTTGAACCAGACCCAGAATAGTGAGTTTGTATGTCGGCGTATCTGAATATTGCTTCGACGACGTTTGCGTAGACGTTCTCCACATAAGTGTTTCCTAAAATGGGCCGAAGTATAACATTTACATTCTGTGTCGCTTAGTAAAGACACTGTGAATCTCTTTTTTCCTGCACCCACCACTTGTAAATCTTGTGACAGGGATAAGAAAAGGCCTCGTTCTTTCTCAACAGATTGTTGCTGCCCTGCCGTTCATAAATGAGAATTGCAATTCCAATGCAAAAGCCGTCATATTTATTTTGTTTCTTTGTGCGCCGGTGTAAATGCGCACGCCATAGATGTTTTCAAAGTTTACATAGTTATTGCGAAGAATGCAATCTGTGCTAGTTGATTTGCTGCGCTTTAGGACTTGATAGAAAAAAGTCGGAGCGTAAAACGGCCAAAATGTTGGGAATGTCACAATAAACATGGCGACAACAGTCAATGTAAATAGAGTAAATCATTATCCTTATTGATCACTACCCTCTCTGATTTATTTCCAAAAGAAAAAAGTAATAATCTAAGACGGAAACGTTGTAAGTGTGTATTCTTCAAGGGAAAGATTATGACATCGATGATTGTTTGTGATATTTTGATGATACAGTAAAATCCCTGACAACCGGACTAAGAAGGCTTTCCGGATATGAAGAATTGGTTACAGCGTCTGGATATGAGAGGTTATATTTAAAAAAAAAACAAAAAAATGATAATCAGTTTTATAATAAACAAAATAAGCTAATGGTGAGTGAAATATAACGGAATTGATTTTAAGCAAAAAGAAATAAATTATGTAATGTTAATGAAAATTCATTAAATTAAGTATGACACATGCAAAACAAATAATGTAACGAGGATTTTTTAAATCGCTGTTGCATGATGATTCTTTCTCTTCTAATGTCATTCTCAACTTTTTCTGCATTTCGTTTTGTTTTTGTTCTTGAAAGTTTTTGAACGAAAGACACTTTTTAACTCTGCGTGCGTTATTGGAATCCTCATAGCTGAATGCTGGCTTTCTTTCCATAAAACTGACAATCTTTTCAATTGCTTTTTCAATTTCAGTCCAGGTCTCATCACAATCATGCAACTCGTCGCTATCTTGTTGCAGATGTGTCTCGTTGTCATTCTTTCCTCTTATTCCCATCATCTTTTGCACCAATACATTAATGTCAAATACGCATGAAGAATTATTCAAAGTCAATTTCCTGAAAAACAGAAACTTCAAATCAGTTACAAATCACCCAAATAGTTCAAATATACCCATCAAAATCATGGCCGGATATGCGGGATTCCGGATATGAGAGATTCCGGATATGAGGGATTCCGGATATGAGAGATTCCGGATATGAGGGATTCTACTGTATTTTTATACGTCTACACAGTGTTCATAATTTTTTTTATTTCAAACCTTTTTTTTCAGTGAAGGAAAGTTGCATTTGAAAGTAAGTGAAAAATAAAAATAAATTTTGATGTCTGTATATTAAAAATATTAAAAAAATATTAAAACACGATTTACGTCTGCGGGTGAAACCGACTGAATATATGAAGATAGACATAAGTACAGACGTCAAAAAATTATTTCTCGTTAAAGAATTGAACGAATAGATCATCATTGGGAAGGTTTCATCGATGTACAGTCATTTACTTTTCTGTATGGTAGTAATATATATATATATATATATATATATATATATATATATATATATATATATATATATATAAAAAATGATGGACTCTCCTGTCAGTTTTGATTTATG